>CAUJNA010003398.1:289035-576535 GCA_963377175.1 Effrenium voratum | reverse complement strand
TCGCCCCTTGTGTTGCCCGCATCGCGGGGTTATTTTGGGCCACCCGCCATCCGCCTTAGGGGATAAGGATCGCGTCATTTGTGCCCGTAGAAAGGGGCTCGCAAACGTTCCCGCAAAAAGCACGTGAGTGGAAGTGGAAGCGGAGGTCCTTGGCGGCTTGCATCCTAGGGCTTGTCCATGTCTTCCGGCAATGGTCGTGTGACTTTGGGCAGGAATCCTCGGCATGCCTCTGGTTGATACGGATGCATAACCTTGTACCCATTGCGAATGCGGACGTGGTTGGGCCCTTGGATCAAGTACGCATTACCTGCAAAAGCTGCCATACCAAATCACAACTCATCATAAGTGAGCTAACCGGTGAGCTTGATATAAAAATATAATCTAAAATTGACCGCCTTTACCATACCAATCCAGTCACCATGGAGTGGTAACCATGGCCTCCCCCCTCCCGCCACCCGAGCTGCTCCTCGTGGTGGTCCCTGCCATCCATAATGTCCCAGAGGTCCGGCTGGTCGGTCCTGGGTACTCAGACGTATCCAAATGGTTGTGGGTGGCTGCCACCGGTTCTGGTACTTGCCTCCACGCAGCAAAAAAATGGGACCCCACATTTGGCCGATTTGTTTATCGAGTATTGTTTCTCAAGCACAGTAGGCTTGTGGTGGTGGTGGTGGTGGTGGTGGTGGTGGTGGTGGTGGCGCCAGAGGTGGTCATGACAATCACGATGGCAACCACAATGATGACGATGATGATGACGATAAATATGAAACTGACAATGACGATGATGATGATGATGATGATGATGATGATGATGATGATGATCGCCAAAAGATTGGGCCCTCGCCAGCTTTAGTTAGGGAGCATATGGCAATTCACGGCTGGGCCTTGAGCGTCTTTGGGGCCTGGGTGGCTTGCATTGTCGCATTGAGGTTTTCGCTTGCGGATAGGGGTCCCTACATTTCCCAGTTTAGACAACACCATAATTTACCTCCAAGAATGCTGGTAAAATCTCTACATATTGCTCAAGTTACTGGTCAGGCGGGCAACTAGCCAAGAACCCGAGTCAATTTCTTAAGTCGCAAGAACGCGTGGAAAAATGTGTTTATTTCCGGCCAGCAAGCTCCACGCAACATTCGGGACACAAAGGTGAGTATATAATGTGATTTCAGAAACTGACTCGCCCCACTAAACAGCGTGGACATATTTTTGGCTAATATACACTGAGGGTTCTGGCAACTGGTTTGGACAGCGTTGGTCTAAAGCACCTCAAGCCACTGTGGGCTGCGGGGAGGGGGTGTGGGTTGATTTGCGATCTTGAACACCTCCGTCAGTCGGCCTACCTTTTCCCGTAACTTTTCCCTGAGAACCTCCCAGCTAGTGGCTGACCCTGGCTGACAAAGTGTATTTCTCAAAGGGAAATGCACGAAGTGTCCGACAAGGGACTAAATGATTCCCTTTGCCGGAGATTCAAGCTCAGCTGCTCTTGCACCAGGCTGCTGTCTCCGCCAAGTCGTGGATGACCCCAAGTCACAACAGCCCCAGATTCAAGAATGGCAGCAAAAGCACCCTCAGTTGCTTGGATGTGGCGGACGTTCCTCAGCTGCTCTTGCACCTGGCTGCTGTCTCTGCCTGATTCTGCACGACCCCAGGTCACTACACGCCCAGATTCAAGAATGGCGGCAAAAGTACCAAAAGCTGCCTGGATGTGCTGGACATTCCTTAGCTGCTCTTGCACCTGGCTGCTGTCTCCCCCGGAGTCTGCATGACCCCAGGTCACAACAGCCCCAGATGCAAGAACGGCGGCAAAAGCGCCACAGTTTGCCTGGATGTGTTGGACGTTTCTCAGCTGCTCTTGCACCTGGCTACTGTCTCCGCCGTAAACTGGATCACCCCACGTCACAACAGCCCCATAATCAAGAATGGCCGCAAAAGCACCCACAGTTGCTTGGATGTGGCGGACATTCCTCAACTGCTCTTGCACCTGGCTGCTATCTCCGCCTGATTCTGCACGACCCCAGGTCACTACAGCCCCAGATTCAAGAATGGCAGCAAAAGCACCCTCAGTTGCTTGGATGTGCTGGACCTTCCGCAGCTGTGCTTGCACCTCGCTGCTGTTGCCCGCTTGTGAACGACCCCAGGTCACTACAGCCCCAGATTCAAGAATGGCGGCAAAAGCATACTTAATCGCTTGGATTTGCTGGACGTTTCTGAGCTGCTCTTGCACCTGGCTGCTGTCTCCGCCCCATTCTGGATCACCCCAGGTCACAACGGCCCCAGCTTCAAGAACGGCAGCAAACGCATACTTTGTTGCTTGGATTTGCTGGACATTCCTTAGCTGCTCTTGCACCTGGCTGCTGTCTCCACCGAAGTCTGGATCACCCCAGGTCACAACAGCCCCAGATTCAAGGATGGCTGCAAAAGCACTGCCAGTTGCTTGGATATGCTGGACGTTCCGCAGCTGTTCTTGCACCTCGCTGCTGTCTCCGCCGCGCTGTGCGCGACCCCAGGTCACAACAGCACCGGATTCAAGAATGGCGGCAAAAGCACCACCGAGATTTGCTTGGATGTGCTGGACGTTTCGCAGCTGCTTTTGAACCTGGCTGCTGTCTCCGCCGTATTTTGGATGGCCCCAGGTCACAACCTCGTCGCCGTGCCCATGAAAAGCAAACGCCTGATCAGTGGCAGCCAGTTTGCCAAGGTACACAACCGCAGCCACCACGTCCCCATCTCGCAACCCGGCCTCACTCAGCGTGGCCGTCATATTGAGCTGCCGGCCTTTTGCAGTGAGCTTCAAGCACCGCTGGAAATGCTGCTGCGCTGCAGCCTTCAGCTGTCTGATGAGCGTCTCCGGTGAGACTTCTATGGAGCAACCATCTCCGCTGGGCAAGTGAACATGCACCTTCATGGCGCGGAAAATAATTCTGTGTGCATTCGAGTTGCCAGACACGTTTGAGACACACTAACCCAAACACATGCCAGGGCACAAAGGAAGATCGTTGAACCGTTGCCAGCTTTACCGGAATCACAACGTGCTACTAAAATGAGAATTCGGGAGCTTGGGCGGACAGGCTCGCAGCAGGATGGATTCATCGTGACTCTAAACATGGCCGTTTTTGGGATCCCCTTCTGTTTGTCCTTGACGTTTGTAGGTCAGTCGACCTGATGTTTTTCTGTGTGCGGGGCGTACAACATGACCAAATTGATCAGTTCGAGCATTGACAAGCCATTCGGGAGAGGCATGGCAGTTTGAACATTACTGCCCTAGCTTGGAACAGAAGAAACCGCAGAAAGACTCGTTGATGGCTTTTAGCGGAACCTGGCTAGGGTTTCATGCTAGATTTGGATGAAGGTTAGGCTTTCCGAGCGCGGTGGCAGTCCCGCGGCTTTGGGTGACTCCATACCATGGCGTTGTTGTACAGCGGGGTCCCTCAATCAACCAAAAGAAGCGTCTCCTTTTTTTCCATGGACAATGGGTACCGACTGGATAAAGTGTGTTGCTTTTGACTTGTTTACCCCTGGGGGGTAAATAATGGTAAATACCACGGTTTGAAACTGCTTGTGGTGCAAACTGTTTTAAACTCGTACATCCGGGCCTTGTGCCACAAAAAAAGCTATTCATATCAAGGTTGTGCGTATTGCTTCTTCCCCATGCTTCCCCGTTTGCTTGGCACGGAATGACTGCAACAGAGATTAGCACCCACTTCATCTGAGTTCCGCGACCGCCTGTGGCGATCGTGACGACTGCAATTTTCCAAGTGCGGCGGCAACCAAAGGATCCCAAACTTGTCGTTTCCCACTTCCATGGGGGTATGAAGCGAAACAGCGGAAGCCCAGCCTCAGGCAGACTTTGCCGCCATAGGCCTCCCGCTGCGGCGCTGAATAAACGATCAAAATGAAAACAGGTACTTCAGGAATCTGTCTTTTCTGGAATCCGACCAAGCCACGCATTCCAGGAATCAGTTGTGGTTTTTCAAAGCATGGCCCAAGACCCAGTTCAACTGGCTTCTGTAAAGACCGATGGCGGAAAGAAATGAAAACCAAACCTCAAGAAGCATCAAGAACAGCATGACTGCTAAGACGCCTGGGTGTGTGTGTGTGTGTTCTACATACATTATCCGGGTTTACTGCGAGTCAGGCTTTGATTATGTTAGACCCCCAATTGGAATTGGGTCCTCCATTGTAGCAAGGTGTTGTCCTAATTCAGAATCCTGTGACTGTTTTGGGGTCCTCTATTGTGGCAAGTTGTTTGCCGGAAAACATGCCCGAAGCAAATCCAGACAAACAAGACTGGCCAAACAAATCAAGCAAAACAACGGGCAAACAAACCCGGGCAAACAAGAGGAAATCCTTTTTTTTTGGAGTGGTCACCAAACCATCAAACTTAAGATAACCTCTTATTTGAAAATAAAAGGTACGGGCAAGCATTTACACAAAGGGGGTGCCCACAAGAGGCCCTGATCCTCTTTAGTGCGACTGTTTGGGGTCTTTGGTGTCCAACTTTTTGTTGGGTGCTGAAATGCCTAACTTTAAAGCCTTAGCCTTTTACTTTTCAAGGATGGCTCACCTAACCAAATTCTTCCCAGCTCAAAGTGTAAAGGCCTTGGATCTAGGAAATCCATTCTGCAACTGGTCCCCCAAACCATCAAATTTAAGATAACTTCCAAACACAAAAAGTGCGGGCAAACACTCGCAGGGGGTTGCCCGAGGCCCTGATCCTCTTTAATACGACTGTGTTGGAGTCCCCTTCAGTGTCCAATTTGTTTGCGGGTTGCTGAGAAAAAAACGGGCCCTTCCCAGCTAAATTAGAATTGGCAAATTAGAATTGGCAATGCCTATAGTACTAGCAAGTCCCACCCAGACCCCAGCATTTTCGCTAAAGAGGGGGAACCACAAAGAGGGTCGAACATTATTATTATCTTTTGGTATTTGCGGATTTGCGGCCAGCTAGCGGCTGCACGTAACGACACTGCGTAACTTGGAAGACTCTAGCCTCTTGGTTTGGGAAATCAATCGTGCCGAAATGGTTTCCTCTTGGGGAGATTCAGTAAATTCATAATTAGCGATTTAGCACTCTGCAAGGAACACATGAGTGTGCACCTGTTGGGTGCCTGGATGTTGGTCTCCAGGTCATAGAGAAATCTCATGGCTTCGCGTTTCTTCTCTGAGCGCCTCAGTGGTGAAGGCCTGAATTTGCGCTAAACTCATCCTGCCCCTACCACCAAACAACACCCTATAACCCCTGCAATGCTGGTCTATTTTGGTCTTTTCGTCTTCCCAAGGGGTAGTGTTTTTGAAATATTGATATTGAGCCGCACCATATGCAAGCCCTGGCAAGTAAGGTCGATGGGCGAGAAAAAAACGGTCGGAACTGAGTGGAACTTGGTAGCAGTGCCGCCTGCAGCGGAAGTTTGCAGTCATTTCAGCCAGGACATGTGAACCACCTGGGTATCATATATATATATATGTATTTGCATGTAGGATTCTTGGACCAGTCAGGAAGCCCAAGCACCTTCAGTGCGGTTGAGCTGGTTTCAAGGTGCGCCTGTTATATTTGCCCAGAACCTTTGATGCTGTTCGAGCTAGGAGCTTTGATGCATCATGAATGTTTAGGTGAACCCTGCACCACGAGCGATCATCACATCTGAGGCGGAATTCCACTTCGATCACTGCTGGCCCAATGTTCGCTTGTGAAAATTAGTACTGGCCCGTTCTGATGGCAAACAAATGCTACGTTGTGTTTCATGCGGCTGCAGCCGTTTGAACTAATTCACAGCTTGGAGGCTTGCAAAACCCTTAAAACTGCAGGACAGGGACCTTCATTGGTCTCGTTTACCCTTTTCCGGGCTGCTGAATTAGACAACATCTGCAAACAGAATTGCTCGGAATTGCTGCAATTCTTTCCGGAATCAGCCTTTGCTGCCAGGTCTCCCGCGTTTGCTTTTCGGACTGAGGGGTCTTGCTTCGCTTCATTTCTTCCCCAAACCTGGGGCCTTGCCCCCTACTAGTTAAAGTTGAGTTTCTTCTCCGCCTTGGGTTAAGTATTGCCCCAGGATTCCCTTGCTTTCTCACTCTAAAGGGGTGTTCCCGTTGCTGTCGCATCCCACAAACGGGGTGCTCCCGAGACCCGCCAAGAGTGGAATGTTAGCTGGACAAGGAGAATGTGGTTTCGCGGTTTCACGGTTTAGCCATATTCCTCAGGGGTCTTCAAAAACTCCTGCAGAAACCGTGCCGTTTTTCTCATGCAGCTAAGAGGTGGGGATCACCTGGGCCCCCCTGAAATCTGCCTCTGTCTGTGTGCCTTTCCCTTCGCACCCTTTTGGAGTTCCCAAAAGTCGTGGGTCAAAAGGCCTCTAACAAAAAAACAGCACCCGTCACTCAGCTCCGTACTTCTTGAAGAGGCCCAGGAGAAAATGCTCTGCCTTGCCCGCGCACCGCTCCCAGCTGAGTGAGGTTCGACTGAATCTGTTTCCGGTCTCAGGCATGTCCTGAAATTGAAAACTGTTCATTTGGACGTTGGGGCAGAAACTGCACAGGAACCCATTGTTTGGAGCCAATAATTCTCAACGTCCGCTAGTTTTGGAAATGAACCATTTCTTCCTGAGCTTTCAAAGGAATGGCATGGCTGCCACACAAGCAAAGGTGCGACACGAAAAGCAAACTGGCCGAGAACCACCTTTCACAGAGAGTCGAGAATTGCCCTTCCACTTCTGTGACCACTGGGCGGCTTTCCCATCATACCAAACTGAATGCATTCGCATGGAATCAAAAGGTAAATCAACCGTTCGGAAACTTGACTAAGACTAGGTGAATCAAAAGGCAAATTCGGGTCGTGGGCCCATAACGGACACGGGAAAATGAGTGAGTCCCCTGGCTCGAGCCTCCGGCGCGATCGGCTCCCTCCCAAGCGCTGAGCTTCCGGCATTGGCGGCAGGCTCCCATGCCATAAGGCGACGCGGCTCCCCGCCTCTTCCAGACTCCAAACCCCAACTGAGGCAAGTGGTTTGTCAACAAACATTACAGATTGCTCATGTTCAGCTATGCTAGCATAGTGCTCGCAAACAGGAAGTAAGGTCGGAAACGAGAAGGGTTGCGTCGAATCCTCACGTTGCCTGTGATTTGGTTGGCCCTTCTCCCCCTGCCCCGCCGCACGTGTTGGCGAGCGGCGTTCTCTTACTTAATTACAGCGAAGGGTCACATGGGCGTGATGCACATGCTTCGCCGAGGTCGTTTCAAGCTGCAGAGTGGCTAACCCGAGAAAAATACTTCAAGCGGCAGTGTGCCTAACCCATCCACAATCACCCCTTCCTTCCGTCCCAGATAAGCCCAGCCCCCACCCGACAGGGGGCGCTCCCGTGGCTGCTTGACTTTGGCTTCTCCCGTCTAGCCCTCCCTATCCAAAGGAAGCCCGAGGAACCCTACTTTTTCCAATCCATTTTGCCTTGATTCCGCCCAAACAACCAGTTGAGGTTGCGGGTCCATACAGGTAAGCATGGATGGAATTCCGCAGCGAAATTGCGACTGTTTTCTCCGGCGCTGCCCGTAATTCGCAGCTCTGGCCAGCCCCTGCTCCGCAGTGGGCAAAAAGAAAAAAACGGACCTAGGATTAGTGTCGCCACGTCGTGCTCCAGTTGCCAATGTGTGCAAAACATGACAAAACTACCAAGTTGTTGTTTGCATCTGGTCAACTCCTTCACTACATGGATTGCATGTCTTTGCCTCTTAATGTGGAGACCACATAAATTGGTGTTGCCTTGTGTACACAGCCTCAAAAAAAAGCATAGCTGGATGGAACCTGACCATGGTTGCCTCGGGAATCTGTTCGGTCTCCTCGGGTCTTAGCTGTCCTGCGCATCCAACCACGAAAGCAGTAGAGAAGGGTCTGTCATTCTGGGGGCACACCTTCATTGGAATGGCGCTACTTAGGGTCTGGGGATTGTTCAATCTCCCCTTGTCTTCAGCGAACCTCGAGCCACCATTGGCATATGGGCGGCATCCTGCTGTAACTCCCCTCAGGGGAGTCACACAAAGGCTAAGCCTCAATTATATGGACGTCCAGAGCGCCGAAACCTCCGTCGGAAGCGAAGAATCAAAACAGAAAACAAAGGACTGCGGTGGGTAACTTCCAATTCTGGAGAACATGGATGCGCGGAATCGGAACCAACACAACAAAAACAACATGTTGGCTCATGCCACCTTTCCCACGTCAACTCTGATGGATAAGATTCGCACGTCGAGAAGCGTTGCATGTACGCACCTTCACGAGGATTCGGCAGATGCCCGGTGGAAAGCAAGGAAAGACGGAGCCTCTTGCAGTCCTGGTGCGAGAGAACGCGCTCGGCACCTGGACATTTGCATCTTATAAGCGCCTGGCTGAGAAAGGGTCTGCAATCTACTCCTGTTCACTGAAGCATTGGGTGTTGAATAGAGGGCCTGGGGTCAACACAGTGATCCCCTTGTGGTTTCTTTGTAGGGCAAACCAAGCACGGGCTACTTAGCAAACGGATGGCTACACTGGTCATGTGGACATGAAAGTACTTCGAAAATTGGTCCGAATCCTTGGCAACTCTAAGCTTAAGCTGGTTGGGTCCTGCTTTTCGGCAGTATTGTTACACCTTTGGGATGGAGTACCCTGCCCACTTCTGGGTAGTGCTCAGCGTTGCTAACGCCGAGCTGAGGAAATAAATGTACCACGCCCAACACCCCGTGGGCCTTGGTTTATCAAGATAGTTGAAAAGGCGCAGAAGGCTCTCACAGTAATTCACAAGGCTAGAGGGTGCCAACACGGCCGTTTTCTGCCCAACTGACGCCAGGATGTTCTTTTAATAATGTGGCTTGGCCCAACCTGCCGCTTTCGCACAATAACCATACTATAGCTATGCTACATTTTAAGACATCGTCTGACGTTCGGATGGAAAATCATGATTCGGCCTTGCGAGAACCCACCGCCAGCACCTGGAATCCAGGCCACCCTGGATCTTCCTCGACTTGGACTAGCTGGGAGCAACCCCGCTCAATGTTTGTAAGTTCTATCATTAGCTCAGCTGCCTCAGCCTGGCAGGCGCTGGACGCTTTTCATCCAGCGCAGATGCGCACCGCGAATTTGAGCAAGAATCCGAGCGACCAAGTTGCTGCTGTGACTCTGACAAAGGCTAGAAGCAACACACACACACACAAAGAATAGCAGAACAATGGGTGACAGGAAATGGGAACCGACCCATAGACCTACAAAGGCTTAGACAAGACTGTGGCCTCAATTGAATCATTTCGTGGGTCATGGTACAGCAGCCCATGTCCAAGTGCAGGCTCTGTGTCTGCCATTGCCTCCTAAAACATGACACAACCAATACAATCAACTGGATGGGAGATCCCCAATCCTAAGATGCAGTGAGACTGCAATATATAATGTTGTGGTGGCATAAGGATTTTGTCTGTTAAACAACCCGGTCAACTAAACGAGATCTCGCATGGACTGCTCAGAGAAAAACAAACCGCTCGATTCTCGCCTGGCTTTGTCTCGTCTCTCTCACCTTGCAGTGAGAGAGCCCTTCTTGGTCTGGCATGACGGCTGTCGACTTCCAACGTCTCCCTTTTGGGACCGGGTGACAAGCAAACCGAAAGGAATCAACCACTTGCGGGTCCAGACTCTACGTGCGGAAGAAAACATACCTGGATCTCCCATTGTAACACACAAACATGTATTGCGTAAAGTTTGTGGTCGAGCCATCCTTTTCTTCGGGATGCTTCGAAAAGCGAGCGGTGTCTGAAAAACAGCGTGTTTTGTTTTGCAATCTGCCCGGAGGAAGAAGAGCAATTGCTACGTTGCAAAAACTCCTTACACAAAACAGTCCGCTCGCTTGCGGATATTTGCGCTCGTTTTGGGATATGTGCGCTCGTGTTGCACTTTTTTTTCTGCGCACTCCTTTCAGCGACGGATCATCTTGGAGGACCGATCAGCTCGGTTTTGGGAAAACCGTTCGAAGCAGGAAAAAGTGTTCGTTTACAATATTTCGGTGACGGCCTTGGCTTTGCACTTCGTTTGGTCTCAGGGCAGAAATTTGGATACTGAAGAACGCTCCAGGTATTTTGGGTTTGGAACCCAACCGCTGTGTTGGGCGCGCTAAATCCCATTTAGGAAACCAATACTTTTGCAGAGTTCAAATGCTCCCTTAGGAAGCCAACTATTTTGGGCGGTCCACACCCCACGTGAGGGAGTCACTCATACGGCATTGGGCTTGCCGACATAGTGGCATCATTGCCGCAATCATCCAAGTATCTCCGTGAATGACAACTTGGTGGCTTCTGATTCTGCCTCCCGTGCAACACTTCAGAAAGCATAACCCCCCCCTTGAGACATGCTATAACAGTGCTATTGGAGTGTTATAGTACTGTTAAAGTATTTGGCTCCCAAAAGGTTCCCCGCGACAAGCGCTGGAAAATGACACCCACCACTACGCTCATGCTCGTCCCCCTCGCACCCCTTCCTTCCCCGTCCCCCTGCCCTTCCCGTCCGCTCCCCCGAAGCTTCAGAAGTCCGTAAGTCTTCCGCAAGGCTTCCGAAAGCTTCCCCAAGGCTTCCGGAAGCTTCCCACCTATTTGGCCCAAAGAAAGGGGGGGGTAAGGGGGGGGGGGGTTGAGGCTTCTGAAAACACGTTGGTTTGCGGGACAGCACACATACTCCAGAAAAGTCGAACGAAGCAGCAAGATCCCACCAACTAGCAGCCAACATGGAGGTCGCAAATCAAAGTCTTTGCAACATCACGATTTTAAGTGTCGCAAATGAGAAACACCAAACAAAGAATACTGGTCCGTATCTTGCAACACCTTCCCGCCTTACCAAGTCTTGAAGGAAAGCGAGCCAGAAGTTGGATTCCAGAAGCGCCCTCCGATCTTGAAATGCAAGTACCAAAAGCTCTTCGAATAAAGCCAAAGCCCAAGGGTCAAATATGCTCAGGTCCTTTGGAACCGTCTGCAGCCCTTTCAAACATCGTGCTCTACCCCGATGTGCTGGAGTCTCCTCCAAAACTAGCTTTTGGGGTAGATGTTCTATGAAACAGAACCTGAACACAAATACTTGCGCTTGTGTAGCCCAGATGTGGGCCAAAACAAGGCCTTCAGTGGCCTTGTTCACAAGCACTCCATCTCAAGTAATGTTGACCCCGGATTAATAAACCCCTGTTTATTAATATGGGGGTGTCCCCGGTTTTAGTGGGGATTTATCACTCTTGGAGGGGAACACCCCCATATTAATAGACAGGGGTTTATCAATCCGGGGTCAACAGTACCCCAAGAAAATAGGCCTCTTAAGCAAACAAAGGCATGCCCGAGCCTTTCGGCGGGGCTTGGACTCGTCTTCCGGCAGGTAGGCGAGCAACAGAATCGGTCGCTTGGCCTCATGAGAGAGCCTATGCTTACCCGGCCGGTACGACCAAAATGCTTCTGTGTGTGTGTGTGTGTCTGTGTGTTTGCCTTCCCTTGGAGGAATCCATAACGAAATACTTACCTGGGCCCAGCTGTTCGGTGACGGAAAAGTATTTCAATTGGTGCCCACAACCCAAACATGTCCCTTTCCGCAAAGGTAACTGGCCGGCTAAGTGGGGCCCGCTAGCATAGATGCAAACACTAGAGCATATGTGGCGTGAAAATGCGTTGCACGCATGAGCCAAATGGATATGCCACGCTACATGCATTTGCCAAAGGATTCTGCTGAGACAGTTGCTTGCTTTGAGTCAACCGTCAACATTCCTAGGGCGCGGGCACTTCGGTTCCCCCCCCCGCCCTCCCCCTCGCAGAAAATTGGAGGCTACAAAAAGAGCTATGTAGTGGCTAGTTGTTGTATATCCCACAAACCCTGGGGGTATGGGTTTTGGGGGCAGTGGCTTGGGGTAATGGACAATATCTTAACTAACAGGATCCTAGCTACTCGTGCACTGCCGCATGGAGGCTGCACAGGGCCAACGCCACACCTAAGCTCCACATGCCAAAGAAAGGACGAGGGTGGACAGTGGAGATTCCATAAAGAGTCTGGTGTGCAAGGTTGGGTGGATTTTGGGGGACACTAAAAAAGGCCCTTTTAATGGCAGGCTTCTTCGGGATGTCGGGTGTCACTGTATGGTCTCGACACAGCTTCGCTTGTGAACCTAATGAGCTCCAAACAGCCTGTTTCAGGCCCTATTGCAGCACTGAGTCTTAGTTTGGCACCAAGTGCGATTGCCATTCAAGTCAAGAAGTTAACCCTCCTGACGAATCTTCAATCAGTGCCAAGTCATGTGTCCAAAGACTACGTGTGTTTTCGCGCTTTCGGTTTGCCGTGTTGCATACTCATGTCAGGTTGTACGCTTTTGGGGGGGGGTCTGATAGTATTCATGCGCAAGCGACCCTTTCTATTTGGACTCCCTCTTGGAGATTCATGGTGGGGTCGCCGATGATGATATGGCAGCCTTTGTGCGGTCCATTGTCTTGCAGCCTTAAAACGCTCTGGAAACCCAACTCAGAGTTGGCGCTTCCTATGTGGTACCCTGCTGGAGAAAACCGGCCAGTAAAACGGCCCGGACGTTTCTCGGACAACGTGCTCCAGAGATATTCTTAGCAGACTTGTCTGCGCACTTGCTTGTGCACAGAAGCAGCAGCTCCCATCCGCTTTGCGGCCCCTGTGCTTGATTTTCGTGTATGCGAGCGTGTTCGTTGGGTTCAAATTGGGCACACGAATGCACTGGGTTTGATTTACACACATGCGGCTTATCGTGACGCTTGACCAACGGAAAAAATGAAACCATGATTCACTAAAAAGGGATCTTGCTCATTCCAGGGGCTAGAAAAAACATTGCCGTTGCTTTCACTGCAGGGGAGCCATAGGAAGTTCATGCCAACGGTTGATGGCTGCGAAAACTGACACGAGCCCCTCGTCACGCTCACAGGCAACAAAAGCCGGACTGGGCGAGCCCACCTGCTGAGTTCAAACCTTTGCCACAGCAAAACACAAAGGCCCTTCGGTAGAGCCGCCAACTCAGTTGCTCGGTGAACTTGGTAACGCAATCGGAACCCTTTTTGGTCGAACCTATCCTAGAGGGTCCTCCACCCACCCATTGAGCTGGGACAAGCACAGACCCAACATAATATTTGCATGTGTCCCCCTACTCTACACACTGAAATCTGCAGAATGAAGTACTCCCAATGATAATTGATCTCCCAATGCAGGTTTGGGCTTCCAATGATAATTGATCTGCAGGGCAACCCCCGTGCCATGGACACTCAGGGCCTGTGCGGCCAAAAACCTAAAACACAACTACGCTGAAAGGGATGCTGGCCAAATCGACCCGTTCAGCGTCCATATTGTGGTTGACTCTCCTCCCATTCAAAAAGATGTGCCTGCAGGCGGCTAAACACAATCAAGAAGTCAAAGGGAGGAGGGCCAACTGCCTGATAGCATTCCATGTCCCAGAGTGGAATAATGTGGATAGTTGGGATTGATGAAACCGGATGAATACTGAGTAAGCCACCTACACAAGTGGTGCCTGGCGTGGATTTTGTCCATCCACTAATGGCTACTTGTTGTGGATTTTCCAACAAAAAGCTGAACTAGGTCGGTGTTGTCATTTCTTCCGGATCTATTTTCAAAGTAGTTGTTTTTTCCTGGGAGTCCAGGCCACCACTTCGCCAAAGTCCACGGAGCACAAGGAGGGAAGGCTCCCGTCTTGCTTCTTCACCTCGGCACCGCAAAAAAAACCTGGGGCTGGCTTGTGTGCATGCACGTTTGCATGTTTGCATGCTTGCATGCTTGCACAACAGCCAAATTTAGGTGATATTGTCATACCTCCCAAGGCTAAAACTGTATGGCTGGAATGAAAGCCCTTGTGCATCACCAGGTTTAATGGCTTGCAACTGAATGCACTCCAAGTATCTGTGCGCCTTTGGGAAATATAGATGCTTGCATCCAGACATGTCTCCGATCGGCATTCCAAGGCACGACCCTGGACAATTTGGACGGAACACCATTGTCTGGATTGCCAGGAGCGGGGGGTTGCCGAAATGCAGATTGATTGCGCAGTGCTTTAATGAAGCCGGTTGGGCAGCGCTCAATCATTTGAGTAGGTGATTCTACTTAGGCTTTTGGTTCATATAGTAATGTGTTATTCTAACTAATCCCTTCCTCCTAATGCTAAACAGTCCCCTAATTTCAAAACCAACTATTGAAAACCCCATATGCGGGAATACTACTTATAAAATAGCCAATGCTAACCAATTCTAAAGTGGGTATTTTCCCGCCCGTGCCCAAATCCAGCCCTATTGGGGGGGGGACCCGGGAGTACGTGTTGTTTACTGCGGCTGTACTACAAAGTTGCGACTTTCGAGCCGGAGCTCCGGGAGTACGTTTTCTTTACTACGGCTGTACTACAAAGATGCGACTTTCGAGCCGGAGCTCAGGGAGTACTTTTTCTTTACTACCGCTGTGCTACAAAGTTGAAACTTTCGACTGCGTGAACCGGGGGACCCCTAATGCTAAAACCGGTTTTTTTCCGGAGGGACCCGCTTAGTATTGGGGGGGGCGTTTAGCATTAGGGGGAAGGGATTATTTTGGTAGGACCACAAAGTCAATGGGTTTTTGGCGCTCATGTTTGGGCGAGTGGAGGGACCGGGGCAACGCGCAACTCGCCTCCGCCCATGTGTCCACGCGCGCACCCAACAAACGGTCACACACACACATACACACACACACACCTTCATTTGAAGACCTTGAGGCCGCTATGGTTTGCGCAGACCGGGCTGTTCAAGATGCAGTATTGACCCCAATAATCAACTGTTGCAAAACTCACGGGGCCTAGAAAAACGGAGGGGAGGGGGAGGGAGCCCAAATTAGCCCCCACACCCCGCGAGAAACGACCATTAAAGGAGCCCCCTCCCTGTAAGCGTCTTGGGCCGACCGTGGGGACTGCCCAGCGCCGCAAATTCCCGGCCAATTCGATCCGAGTTCTGAGTGTCCGGCTGGCCTTCGCCGCCGGCGGTTGGCCCAGGAACGGAAGGCGGGGTGTAAGTCCCCGTCCTTCCACTCCGCGTCCTGTCGAATTGTGTGGGATTTTCCGGTTCTTGGGCTTCACTCCAATGGGCCCAAGAAAAATTATTCCTTTCCAGGTTGCAAACCTGGGTCTGCCTCACCATCTTCATGACATCTCTCTGCTCGAACTATAACTTCCTAAACTGGAAATCAGGAATCCCAGGTGAGGGATGGTCATCATGGGTGAGCTCGTTTTACCGCCAAATCAGCAACAGCCGCTAGCTTTTGCACAAGGAAATTACTGCTTACTAGCCTGCACTCTGTGGACAAAACTGAGCTCCTTAGAGGTACCTTTCAAACATCACGAAAGATGAGCAGGTAAAAATCTGACCAAAAGGTGCTGACATGGTCCAAACCAGGGGGGAATATGGGGACCGGGACTACGTGAGTGTGCTAATTGTACTCCAAGGTGAGCTACAATTATACAATGTAGAAACGTAGTTCAAGAATTGACCCCCAATCCGGTAGATCCTCCAGATCCGGGAAAAACAATGTGACAGCATGCAAGGCACTACTCACTGGTCAGTCCGCAGATTTGTTCTTGAAGCGCCTAAACCCGTCTTAGTGTGTCTATAAGAACGCTCGGATGCCCCAGGCATACCCTTCCAGCCTCCAAGGATCGTGCCACAGTCTTGCCTGGCAAACAGGTGGGCGCTTAGGCCTGATGGCCATGGTATGCGAAAGGCAGCTTTGGCAACTGTGTAGGCCTTGCAATGGAAAAGCGCAACCAGGCTGTTTTTGGCACATGCTTCAAGTGTACCAAAAGACGGGATTCAAGGATAGCAAACACCCTCCCAAGACACGCACCGGAGCTTGAAGGTTCATGCTCAAGCTTCTGAGAAAGCTGCAGGTGTGACTGGTGTGAGGCACGTAACCAATAAAGCACGGTGACCGTGTCAAAAGCAGGATCGCTACAGGATTCCTCTGCAACAGCAAATCACCAGTTTTCTCATAACATGTCACCTTTGCGAAAATTCGGTTGTTCAAAACGGAAAGGTGGGCACAACACTATACCAAAGTCAAATCAACCTCCTGGTGCAAGTACGGAGCTTCTCTTTTTCTGGCTTCTCGGCTGAGATGTCATATCAAGGACCTCCACACTTCTTGCCATGACCCTGAGCTCACTTTCAGACGCCACAATCTCACCATACATTGGTGAGGACTGGAATGAATGGACTTGTGATGACTTCTGTGTATGTGCGCCTATGCGTTTGTGTGTCTGTGTGACTGTGACTGTGACTGTGAGTGTGACTGTGGCTGTGACTGTGTCTGTGTCTGTGTCTGTGTCAGTGTCAGTGTCAGTGTCAGTGTCTGTGTCTGTGTCTGTGTGTGTGTGCGTGCGTGCTTGTGTCTGCGTGTTTGTGTCTGCGTGTGTGTCTGCGTGTGTGTCTGCGTCTGCGTGTGCGTCTGCGTCTGCGTCTGCGTCCGCGTCCGCGTCCGCGTCTGCGTCTGCGCGCGCGGGCGCGTGTGTGTGTGCGTGTGCGTGTGCGTGCACATGGGCATGTGCGTGCGCGTGTGCGCGTGCGTCTGCGCGCGCGCGTGCGCGTGTGCGTGTGCGTGTGCGTGCACGTGGGCATGTGCGTGTGCGTGTGCGCGTGCGCGTGCGTGAGCGTGACCGTGTGCGTGTGCGTGTAGGTGTGTGTGTGTGTGTGGGTGTGGGTGAGCAGCCCCAATAACTACTCGTGAAGGGTAGTTTTTCGGTAGCGGCTGGCTGTGAGTGAGCAAACGGCCACAAGATGCCACAAGCGGTGGGAGCCATTTTGTAAGCGAGCTCTGGAAAGATTGTGCCCAGGTGAATGAACCTGGGTGTCCTTTGGAACATGGGTGCTGGTAAATGATTCGAGCCAAACTCCAACTAGTTTCCAGCGCCATCTAGTTTTACCCGAATTGAGACCTCAAAGGACACCCGGTTCTCACGATTGACGCCTGCCCCCCTTCTCCCCTTTGGCCATGGAAGCTCCGAGGCCAACTGGAACTCAGCCAAGGGTGAAATTTTGCTCACAAGAACTCCCGGGCGATTCTGCTCTGCTCCCCCTGGGTGTGGGCTCTCGCGTCGCCAGGGCATCGCTGCAGGCACCGCCGCTCCCAACTCTCTGCCGTGCCGCCGCTGCGCATGTGCGCCTCAATCCTGGGGCCAAAAGCAAAGGACTCCAACATGGCTGTGGAAAAAAACAACTCTTTCTGTACGTACCAAACCTGTGGACATCCAAGTCCATGAATATTTTGTCACTGTGAAGTGGGTTTTCTGGCATCACATGCAGCAGCCCCGAAAAAACTGCCCACAATCCCGTTCCACTACCCCCCCCCCGCCCCGGTTGCATAACTGGGATATACAGTATACAGCCACCATATGAAGGGACATACCGTGCCCAATCTTTTCGGGGGTGTAGTGGATCGAAGCGGAAGCCATCTTACGGCGGGACTTACCTTTCCACTTCTGTGATACGGGGGATGCCGTTGCAGGGGAAGGGCAAGGTTCCCTTTCAGCACAGAAGTGGGCAAAACAATGAAATGTTGTTCCAGGATTCATGAATCCTTGGTTGAGCAATAGGTTTCTCATGTTATTAGGGGAATTCATCTTTGTGGGGAACACCATGCCAATCCGCAAGGTTGACCAATCTCAATCTGGCATCACCACGAAGCGGGCATGTGCCCTGCTTTACATGTTGCCTTCCCTGAAAGATAAAATGAGTCTTGGCGGAGACACAACAATGTAGGTATAGGGAAACTTTTCAAAGTTTGTGTGTCAGAGATATTCGGAAAATATCACCTGACTCAACGCTGACAGGTGAGTTCGCAAGTTGTTTGTGTAGAGTCAAGTTCGGCTACACTGTCTCCAAATCTCCGGGGAGGGGTTCAAACTTGTTGGACTCTTTTTCCTTGGCCCGAATCTGGGTACACATAAAATCATGTTCAGATTCCGTGTCACGTTTGGCCAACCCCAAAACACACTTTTTAAAAGACCCCAGACGTGGTTTAAAGTTTAAACTAAAGTCTAAACGTTTGGATTTGGAGTCAGTAGTCGATTTTTGGATTCCGTTCCCGTCTCTCTTCAAAGCACACGGGGTTGATTCCCCTGCTTTTCAATTTCCAACAATCAGCTATTTCTTTGGGTGTTTGGTCGTCTTCCGGAGACAAAGACTCCTGGAAAGAATCGGGGAGTAACCCCTAGAACAATGGATAATGTTGACCCCAGAGTAATGACGCCTCCACGTATTATGAAGGGGTCCCCTTTTACTGGGGATTTCTTCTTCCCAGGGGGACCCCTAATTCATAATGGGCAGTTGCTGAAATCAGGAGTTGACATTACATGACATTGCCATCAAACGACCCGCAAAGACAACACCCTTTTACCGACAGTTGATTAGCCAGTGGCTTCCGGCTCTCCAAAACCAAAAGGGGAAAACAATCACGGGGAAAAAAAGGACGACACATCGGCCAACCCCGAATGCTCGGGGTGATATTTAAGAAAACTAAGTCTGGACACTAAGCCACATACCATCGCATTTAGTGTTCAAGGGGTTCCCTCCCGAAAATCAAAACCAAGCTATGGGGAAAAACACATGCTTCCTTGGAACAAGTAGTTCATTTCCCAGGAGTTTCCACACGCAAAAACAACAACCCTTTCTCGGCAGTTGATTTCCCAGCAGCTTCCGGCTCTTCAAAACCAAAAGGGGAAAAAACACAACAACGCGCATTTCACCTTTGGGTAGTTGATCTTTGAAGAAAACCCCTCAAGGAAAACAAAGACAACACATCGGCCCACTCCGAATGCCCGGGCTTGGGGTGGTTCGCCCAGGCACTGGCGGAAGGGCACCATGATGCGCCGGCTCGGGGCCCAGTAGTCCGCCTGCCAGATCCTGAAATTTTGACATAGAAACCTCCATAGACGGCACATTCAATACGTACTTGCTGAGTGGATGGCCCCAAAAAAGTCCAAACTTTGTATTTGCCACCAAAATGGTCTTCCCAAGTTTAAAGTTCATGAACTCAGGAAGTGGGTCAATAGAGCCCACTGGTGACGTTAAAATTCAGTAACCCCTGCCGTCCAGGGGCCATGGGGGAAACGGATGGAGAGTAGTCCCTGGCAACAATTCGCAACGCGCTGAGAAAACATGAAACTGGGTTGCTCCAAGCCAAGCTCCCCTGAGCTAAAGGCATAACCGTTTGTAAGTTTAATTGAAAAAGTAATTTGCTTCCAAAAAGTTTGAAGGGCTAAGGTCACACCAAAGCTTTCGGTTCAGAAAGGGGAACCGGAGGGGGACGACACAAAACGACACCGCCGCAAACACTTGCTTCAAATTGGGTGTCGCCTGTTGAAACCAGCTGTAGACAACGCATATCCTATCAGAAAACACCAATGTGTGAACACAAACGAATGGTGCTAAACAGATGCGGCGAATCATGCTGGTCCTCTTTACAAAGCCGGCTGAATCAGAAAAGCCAAAGCCTTACAATGTGTGGAATTCTGAACCTTTCCCTAAGGCTGGCTAAACTTCTCCAAAGAACCCTGAGCTATTGAATATCATTCCAATCTGCTCACCTGAAACCCCGCACGAAACACAACGCCTATTCCACACTTCCACTTGTGCAGCACCTGTGGGCACCTCGAAAATAATGTTTGTCTTGCAAAAAGTACGGGTTTTGTCAAGGACCCCCCCCGAATCCTAAATAGCCAATAAGGCCTCGCGCCGGGAGGTTCATTAAGGCCCCAACCGCAGGTTGCCTGGGTGCCAAGACAATTTTAGGGGACCGATGTCTATTTTGAGAAACACCCATTTAATCCCTGCTGTTCATATGCCAGTGGCAGCAAACGGGCCTTTCAAAGTAGAGGGGCCAGCCCCGTTCTCCATCCTCGTAACTCAAAGGGGACCAAGCACTTTCGCACAAGCGAATCTTCAAGGGTGGCACTTGAACAGCCCGCTTGAGTGTAGATGGATCTGGCTGCCGAAATTGGTTGGAATGGAACATCAGAAGCAACAAGTTGTGGAAGCCAACCAAAGCACGGCAACATTCAGCATCAGCAGCACAACTACGCAGTTAGTTCACTTCCATGTCATGTAAGCTTGGCATCGAGGCAATAACGTTGCCCAAGACAAGCAACACCCGATTTCTTCAAGTCAGTCGCCACTTCTAGCCCGCACTCCAGGAAAACCCCGCATGCCTAATGCACATGGGCACCAGATCCCTTATGGATGGAGGTTGTGCGCTAATACGGCCTTGCTAGGGCGCGATTTGGAGTAAAAGGGGGGGGGTCCATCCTGACGAGTGTGCAGGTCAGGTTTTGAAGCCAAGCATCGGTACTACTCGGAAGCACAGCTCTCTGGCAGCGGGGCGGCCGGTGGAAAGGATCTGCTGCCTGAAGCTACGACGCTGAGGCATGGGGGGTTGCTACGAAGCTCTCTGCCACCACATCTACATCAGCTTCTTCCCCAAAAATCACGTTTGGGCTCATATCTGGTGGCTTCAGACGGATGATGGAGTTCAGCACGTCCAAGGCAAGCATGACTCTGAAGCAACGGTGTTGGGAATAAGTATATTTGGCTCGAATGCAAAACCAAGAGCTGGGAAGCGTTTGAGAACAGGCACAACCAACCAGGGCGAAGCCAAAGTTGGGAAGCCGGGCCTTACCACGCTGTGACAGCAAGCAGCTTTGTTTGTTGCAGGCCCTGACTGAAAGATTGGAGAACTATCAAACATAAAGCAAAGGCAATTAACATACAAAGAGTCGGAAACAAAGTCTCAAGTTGACAAGGGCGACTCACTTTGGGCAACATGAATCGGGCTGCTTTCCCGGAACACCTCCGAAGCAAACTAACGGAGCCATTTAGGGAGGTCTCAGGGTATGAATCCCTCCCACGCTATCTTTTTTAAAGGAGCATGAAACATAATTTAAGCTGTTGTGTGTTCTCCCCATTTTATGAGATACCAATTTGCTGGCTGCAGCCGAGAGGAGGAAAACAAATCCGTCCGGAGCAGCACTAGCCCGGCCAGCATGGTTCAAATAATGAAGCAACACGTGAGTAGCGGTGGTCCCAACACCCATTGACCTTTGCTTCTACCAAGGCCGGCGTGACAATGCACTTTGTCAGGCATGTATGTTTTCCGCTAGGGAAGGTTTATCGACTTGGCCAATTTAAGGGGGTGGGGGGGAAAAATATCAACTAGCCCCAGCCCAGGCTTCATTTGCCAGGCAACATCTGCCTGAGCCGTGCGCCGGCTGCTTGCGCCTCCGCCTCCGCCCGTACGAAGGCGCCACTGCTGCCGACGCCCGCGGCGAGCAATCGCCGTGCCAGGCGCGTTTGGACCTCCCCGGCGTCCAGCGCCAACACGGCGTCGGCCACTGCAGGCGCTATAGGCTCCACAGCCTGGGGCCTAGGGCAGCAAAGGGGCAGTTTCATGGGCAAAACAACCTAGGGATTTCTAGGGATCCTTTTGGTTGGTGCGCTTGGATGCTACGGCGACAAAAAGGTGAGGGCAACATAAGGTTTGCAGACACATGCAGGCACATGTGCAACTATATTCCACAAACGAGGTAGTCAAAGTGCAATGGCTGTATGTGCCCCCACTTATAACCTGGGTGAAAGTTAGATGGTGTGCTGCAAGCCAACTACAACAAACAAAACATGAGACGTGCACTTGGTTGATGCGTGTTTTACCCCTACCCAGGCCTGGTAGCAAACAAAACGGGCTTATGGGCTGCAGGCTGGAAACAACTTAAATTGTTCTGTACGGTCCACTGCTGGGCCGGAGCGGGATCTGTTGGTCAGGTTGGATAAATTCGACCCTGAGAGGGTGGGCGCCGGCCATGATGAGTTTGCCGGAGCTTGGCCGGTCAATGCAACGCGATAGGACTTAGGACTTCTGGGAACAAGGCGATACTTTAAGTGCTGAGAGGCTGGGGGGCCCTTGAAGAAGTTGCAAAGCAATGGAACGACCCGCCACATGGCCCAGGGATGGGTCTGCACGCTCTGGTGTGGGCAAGATACAGCCCCCAAAGCGACTTCCCGCACTCACGAGATGGCTCGCTCGCGGAAAGAGGTTGTCAGAGTCAGAAAGGGTGATGTCGCGGCACACCTTTGGCCGATGGATGGCAACGTGGCCGAACCCATTCCGATTCAAGAAGCTGGCACAAATACCAGCAATACCTGATAACTTGTGAACATCCTGCCACCCGCTGATAGCCGCCAGGGCAGGACACAAGCGTACCCATATTCGTTTCGATTAGCCCTAATAGCATCTGATTGGGCGCAGGGTCTGCAAGCCTAACTTGATGGAATGTCATGGGCTTGAAAATGCAGAGCTGTCGCAGAAACCTCCGTACAAAATAAGCCACCCCCAGGCGGGGCCCCATCCTTACAGGCTTCTTTTGCTGTCTCGGGCACCCCACCAAATGAATCTCAATTGTGAATGTTTCAGCCGACCCAAAAGCGTGAAACTTGCCCACCATGCTTAGGCTGCAAAAAAGGACGCATAAGCCGCCCGAAAAGGGAACCATACCGCAAGGAACTCCCCCATCCTTCTTGCCCAATCCCCATGATTGATTCTGGTCCATATTTTGTGAATCCCAAAATGCAAGAACACGTGTCCAAAGAGATCCGAGAATAAAGGGAATGGGGCACATCTCCCCGAGCTGAAGACGCGGCCAGGCAGCAGCTCGATGCATGCGGGGTACCAGTAGGTGAAGGGCCCGATCCTGGGTCGCCATGAGCCCCTGGCCCACCTCCCTGCCCCCCAACCCCCCCCCCTCAAGGGCCAAAGAAATGCAAAAACCCCATGCTTCCTCGACTATTTTTTAAATAGGGGTTGTTCAACCCCTATTTTTTGCATTGACAACCCCTATTTTTTGATATTGGCCTTTGGGGTCCATTTTGGGTTGTTACTTTGTTGTTTATCGAAATTCCGCCTGCCATTGCAACCTCTTAAGAAGCCTTGGGAGCCAGTAGGTTACTATTTATTGATAGGGTCCTCGGCCCTTTCGTGTTTGCGCAATGCACCTGCTGAAAGTCTTGCGTAGACGGAGCCTTCATCTAGCAAATTCTAGAATTGTCCTCTGCAATTTGCGCAGGTGGCACGAACAACAAGCAACTTTGTTTGCTTTTTCCGCTCCAATTTTCACACAGCTCCAAAAACGACGTGAGCGTAGACAAACCGTAGACAAAGCGTAGAAAAACCGTAGAAACACCATTTTTTGGCGTAGAACCACTATTTTTTGGCGTAGAACCACTATTGTTTGGCGTAGAACGGGCAAATTTTGCAGGGGACCCAGAAGATCAACATTCTCATCCTGGAATGGTTGCTGTGATGGGTAAATATTTTTGCTGTCCCGGTTTGTTTGGTGTGGCTAAGAAAGTGGGGCAAAAGAAGGACAGAAACGGTCAGAAGAGGATTCACCCTCACGCGCTACATGGCCATGTTAAGAAACCAAGCAAAATAGAAGCAACTAGCCTTGTGCATATGAAAATACATATTCGGCTTTGGGATCCTATGAGGCGGCCTTAGCGTCAAGTCTTTCCTAGTCCCTGTTCCAGTCCAAAACGGAGGCTGCCGCTCGTCATCAAAAAAATAGTCTTCATCAAAAAACCGGGGTTGTCACAACGACTATTTTTAATAGGCTTTGGAAGCATAGGGAAAACACAAACAAAACTAAGAAATTCCAAAACCACCACACCATCACAAAACACGATAAAACATAAAATAATCACTGCACGCAACAGAGCGGCTCACCAAGGCAACACGATATGCTATCATGTTCTCACCTGCTCAGCGAACTGCCCATCATGAGCTTCCGTTTCCTGGTGCGGACGAACACTCAACAAAAACCACCCTACAATGTCGCAAAAACGCCCAGTCCGAAATTAAGGCTTCCTGGAAACGCAGGCAGCGTGTTTGTCCAACGGTTTAGGCGAAGGTCTTTTCCGCCTTCTCCCGCAGCACGAGGCTCTCTTGAGGGTAGGCATTCAAGACCTCACTGCCGATTGGCAAAGCCACCTTGTCTCACCCACGGGCCTGAAAACAAAATGCTGAGGGACGTGGACTCAAACTGGACCAAAAAGGGGCAATCGAAAGATCAAAAGGTCGGCTTTGGCCAACCGGCAACAGGACCAGAACGCTAGAACCAGGAACCACTAATTACTGTCAGCAGAAGAACCGCCCAACAAGGTCGAAAGAACTTGAGACAGGACGGACCGAACCTGGCACCGTTTGTACGAAGTGCCGACGTTAGTTGCCTTTCCATGAGCCCGTTGCGAGTCGTGAACCAAATCATGTGCCTTGGCAAAACGTAACGTGAAACCAGTCCAGCCCAAACAAACCAGCTTCCGCGAAAGGAAGCCCACCCAGTGGTCGTGGAACAAAACGCGTCTTTTCGCGTGGTTGTTTCTTTTGATGTTAACCCTCCCCAGCCAAAAACACAAATGCTCGGAAAACAACCTCCAAACAAAACGCAACAAAAAACAAGACCTCCAGCACGAATGGTAGCAAGGGTACCCGGGTGGCGTCGATGCTCACCAGTTCTATGGACTTCTCCTCATTCTCCTGCGAGACGTGGGTTGGTCTCAACACAAAATTTGGACCCCCAACATGCTTCTTGGTTGCCCTTCAACAACTCACCAATCTGGTATCCTAACAAAAGACAGACGTGATTTGACCAGTGTGAAGACTAGATGGCACTAGTCCCTTCATGTCCATAAATGGGATGACTAAACCAAAAAGCAACAGCAGTTAGAACCCCTTTGTTCTAATCAATTAAGCTAAACCAATGGAATGGGGGATTGGGCCATTGGGTGTGGGGTACCGCGAAGCAAGATTGAGTAAGGACCATGAGGCAGATAGGTGTTGCTTAGGGGGGAGGAGGGGTGGGTTTAGGGTGGGCTTACGGTTGGTTGAGGGTCGGGTTTGGCATGTTGAGGGTGAGGCTTGGGGCAGGGGCTTCAGGGGGCGTTCATTGCCGGCATAGTACCCGTTGGTCATCGACCTCCTCATTTTCTCGAAGTCATCGGCTTTGCCATTTTGGGGCCTGAAGTCAATCGCACCATTGCCTTCTTAGAGTTCGCCTCAAGGATTTCTGCAGTGTGGCTATGGTGTCTTCTTGAGCTTTAAGGACTGGATCCGGACAGTCGGTCTTGGCCGGCGACTTCACGGCAGCTTCTCGACGGCAGTCTTGGCAGGCTCAGGTGACTTGTCTGCTTTGGGCAGGCACAACCGGGCAAGATTCAAAAACAGCCTTGGTTCAGGATCTCAGGCTTGAACTTGGGTTTGGCGCCCTCTAGAGTCGGTGCGCAAGCTCTGCTCTCTGCCGCCTGCATGCCTGACTTGAACTTGCAGGTCTCCTCAACAAAGGATCGAACTGAACACCTTGATCGGTCCCCTTCTGCGACGGCCATCGCGGCGTTGTAATGGGCTTAGCCACAGGGCGCACGACGAGCTTGGTGTAGGACTCTGCTTCCCGCAAAAAGCTCGGCGGACGGCAGCAAGGCAGTGACCTCCTTCATCTTTGTGTCGGCCTGCAGTGAGGCATGCTGAGGCAATCAACATTCAACTTCGCGTCCTCCTTTAGGACCGCTGTGGAAATCTGAAGCGGCGCGCGCATGAGGCCCTTCTCGGTGAAGAGCGATGGGCATTTGTTCTTGGGTTCTTGGAAGCAAGGGGCGACTTGGTGCTTGAAGCAATGTGCTTTCAGAAGGGTCTGCGCGAAACCACTTTACCAAGCTGAAGCAGCGCAGCCAATAGCTGCCAGACTCGGTACCCGTTAACGGGTACCGATGATCGATGTCATCATCTTCAGTGCAACCCTGTGTTTCCAGCATGCGGGTCGCAAGCCTGTCCCGCGGCCGGGCCAGAAGCGCTTTTTTGCCTCTGCGACTGCTGTTGGCGCTGCGAAGCCTCGAGCCCTCAGCCGCAGGAACAACGTCTTCACTATTGGACAGAACTGCGTGAGCCCTTCTCTGCCATGGAGCACGGGCGGCAAGACACACCACTGTCCAGCTATCCCTCAAATTGCAAGACGTCGAATGGAAACTGCAGGAGGGATTGCGACATCCTGGCTGAACTGAGGAGCCGAGAGGACGCGCGCTCATCGTCCTCTCTGGACGATATTTTTCGTCTAGGCGGCTGCCGGGGCGGGGGGGGGGGTTGAATCTGCACGGTTGCGGCGGTCGAATTTATACGGGGTCGGCTGGTCACATGTACATGGGACACAAGGTTACTGTCACCTTTTTACAAGCATATACATTTTTTCGGCTGGTCGAAAATACACGGGCTGAGCCTTGAGCCAGGTCTCCCTACAGAGCAGCGAAATCTGAGGCTTTTGGTAGAGCTTGAACAACTTGCAACCGCCCAGTCAATTTCAATCTGAGGTGCCCGCAGCCTGCCTAAAGCCAAAATCTTCTAATACATGTGAAAGCATCCTTTCTAGCCCGCCTTCCAGACCCGGCCGCGAAGGTTCGTGTTCGGGACCCCGGCCGTCTGCGGCGAAGCTTCCTTCCGTGAGAAAGGCAAAGCAGAATTACTGCCTCCGCCGAGCGAAGAATGTGAAAACAATCCGCCCTCCCTTCTGCCAATGCTCGCGGCCTTCCAGCTCCGGCTGCTCTGGCGCTTGTTCGGGCCCTCGACCTTCTTTGGCGAAGATTCGTTCCGCGTCTTTCCAGGCCAAACATAGGAAAGGATTTGCTTTTCCCCTTCCCTTTGCTGCACAACAAAGCCTTCCAGCTCCAGCTGCCAGGGTGCTTGCGCAAGACCAAGGCCGTCTTCGACCAGATTTCTGCCGTGGCAAACGTAGGACGGATGAGTTCAACTGCCCTTTTGATGCCAAGGCCATCCTAGTTAGCCTTCCCCAGGCTCCCTGGAAGCCAGCGACTACTCTCCTTCTGTTGCTGGCTGGGCCGCCTGGTCCGCTGCTGGCCCAGCATGAGCTCAAAGTGTTGCCCTCGCTGTTAGCTTGCTCGCGCAGAAAGAGGCTATCAAGCTCAAGCTGTCAGCCCACTCCCGTACCAACTGGCACTCCAGCTGCTGGCGCATTGCTGCCCAGCGCAAGCTGGATTCTGTTTGCTGCAAATGCTTGTCCTGCAATGCGGCCCGTGTCAAAGTCATGTTGTTTAATTCGCTGCGGCCGCCCAGCGGCTGGCGGCCGCAGCCCCGCTTTAGAAAGGAAAGCAGAACTGAAAACGGTCAAAGCTCCTTGTGGGTTTCGCGGCGCCAGGCGCCAACTTCAGGGTGACAAGCCACGTAGAGACACGCCCAATAAAAACGTGCAGCCGCAGGCACCGGCAGGATCTCTACTTCTTGCACACACAACTCATCAAGACCGCCGCTTTTGCTGGGCTCTCTTGGCTGCTTGGAGTGGGCGGAACCAAGGATGGCGGAGATGTCTCTGCCGCGCAGCAGGGGCCGACCCAACGCAATTCGTCCTGGAGGCCTCCGTGGTCGACGATCTCTGCTTCAGCTGGCTTGCTTCCTGCAGCCGTGGATGTTTGAGACATGTCCTGGCTTTCATGCTGGGGCCGTGAGCGAAAACAAACCTCCGCCCTGCCACCCGATTGCACCTTCGGCAACTAGGTGCCGTCATGGTCGGCATTTCTGATGAGGAGCTACTTGTTGAATACAGGTGTAAGCGGGGAGGTCACACTTATGCGGCCGATGTGGACTTTGGTCGTCGGCTTATGTGGCCTGTGGTCGTCAGGTGATCCCGGAGGTTACTGTGTCCGAAGGGCCAGCGCAAGCGGCTCGAAGGAAAAGACGCAGAGTCTTCTCGTCTTGCAACTGCTTGAAAAGCAGTCACTGTGCTTGACTCGCCGCCGAAGCGAAGACGAATCTGTGAGGCCTGGCCGTCAGGCAACCGTTGAGCTAACCTGGAGAGACAGTTTAGTGTGAACCAAATGGGTGACCAAAAACGCTTTTGGAACTGGAGCTTTTGTTTTTGAGCCAACCGGCCGCTTGTCTAGGAAAGATGGTTTTGGCACTGGAGCGCATTTTTTGCTTCAAATGGCCTATTGACTAGAAAACACACTTTTGGCACTGGACCTTCTGGTTTTGAGCCAAACGGCCGCTCGACTAGGAAAAGGCAGTTTCGGCACTTAGAGTCAAACGGCCCCTCAACTAGTTCTTGCATTGTGAACCAGGTGGACGAACCCTGTATCCGGAGATAAGTGTTCCGTCTTTGCGCTTTCAGGACAAGGCTTTGGCCGCCGGTGGCTGCGTCGTCTAAGGAACCTAAGACCTGTGCGCAAGACGTCGAAATCCCTTAATGGACCTGTAGCCAAGAGGTCTGCAGGTATGCGATGCCGTCGTCATGTGCATGTTTTGTTTAACAAAAAAACATGTCAGTGTTACACAAGGCTTGGTCGCAGTTGTCATTGTTACCACTTCTGCTCTAGGGTGGGTTTGAGGTTGCCTGCATGCTTGCTTGTTTGCTTTCCAGGGGACTCGATAAAACCAAACCAGCAGGAAAAAACAACAACAAATGAAATAATAATATGGCACCATTTTCAGTCCCTTTCGGACCAACCTTTCCGGGCTTGAACTAGTGGGCCGTTTGGCAGGGTCATATTCTGGGGAACCAGGGGGCTGAAGAGGTATTGAACATCAAAGCCGTACTGTGGATGGACAGAATCTATGCCAGGCACCAGTTGGTAGCAGCTTGTCAGCCAGTATCGATAGGGCTTCATCCATCCCAACTGCTGCGAAGTGGATTTTGTCCATGCACCGTATGCGTTAAAATTGGCGAACCTGGAAAAATAACTATGTTTGGGAGTATAAATTTTGGGTTAGGGCTGGTTGATGCTTGGGGGGTGTCTCAAAATAAGGAACCTCTCCAACAAAAGAGTTTCTATTCGAGTTCTACTTTCAACCACACCACGCATTGGGACCAGCCATTTGTGAACCTGGTATACAACGTCCTTACCCGCAGAAATTACTTGCTGCCCAAAACTCAGAGGCAAGGTGAAACCGCGGCTGTCTCTGACAATCCCCATTGAGTATGCACTTGAATTATTGTGTGACTCCTGCGTGAAAAAGAGCACCGTAGGTACCCATTCTTTTCGGGGGGTTTCAACGGACCCATAGCCAACTTGGGCTGACATACTCGTTCTGCCAGTGGAATAAAGTATAAAAAGGTGTGTGCTGACACCCGCGCAGAAAACAAATCACGGGCACAAACAACAAACAACAATTGCATTTCAGGAGTGCCAAAGGCAGACCACACTTTGAAGTCACCCAAAGCGGCCCGGCCCAGCAAAGAACTGACAACCCCACGAATAGGTACACCGTGTCCACTTTTCACCGCCCGTCCATATTTTCCGAGGCCCTTCCCAAAAAGAGATGACCCTGCAACCTAGCAACACTGAGTCATCCGTCCACCTTGACACAGCTATACCGACCCAGTGGTGCACTGGCATTGCCCCGCACATGTGCTCTTTACTAGGGTTGTCGGTCGTGCATCCCTCCACACCCATCTCTCCACGCCGCTCAAAATTGCGTTGAACCCTCACTTGCCCAAACTATCGATTTGTTGGGCCCATGACCTACCCAAGCCCAGAGAAATCCATTTCGCAAACCGCCGACTCGCTTTGGCCAGTGCTTGGAAGGAAACCTCCATTGCTCATTTGCCCGATGTTGATTACATGGAAATCCATTTCCTCACTTGCTCATGCCTGAAAGCCAGCCAACTAAGCAATGCAGGAACCTAACCTAAAAGGAAACCTACTTCAAATTGACCTTTCCAAGCCTCTCCAAAAGGTAATGCTTAAAAACACGGCGTAGTTCAAGGTGTCACGTCTGGGGCCTGGACCGACTCGGCGCAAAAATCCGTTGTTGGCTTCCTTCCGGGCAAATCAAGCAAACATATTGGAGCCAGCTTGCGCCCAGCACCGCGGCAATGTGTCCTTCTAGGTCCATTGAGTGACATCCTCCAAATTTTCGCTGAATGGTAACTGTGGTTTAAAAGACCCCCCCCCCCCAATCCCTCAAAGAAATGTTGAGAACGGCCCCCCTCATGCGGGCCCACTGTCAGGGACAGTCCTTCTGCCGCAACATCAGGTTCGACGGCCCGCCGTCTCTCTGCAGCGTGATGGTGGCGAGGATGCATAGCTGATGCACGCACTCCACATCCAACCGTGACAGCACCTCAATTGGGGAGGGGCTTGGGTTGCAGAATTGGGAAGGGGTTTGGGTTGCAGCCTGGAAAAAGATTTGTTCGCTAATGGACCCAGTGCAAACAAACCAACACCTGCTCCACCTGCACAACAAAGCAAGAGCAACCGGGCATCAGGTGACGCGAAGCCCCCGCGCCTGGTAGAAGTCGGCATCTGAAGGCTCCTCTCGGTACCAGTCCCTGAGAAGCCTCAGCCATCAACTTGGGCTGGTGGAAATGGGTCAAAATAGGAAAACCGGGACCCAACCAGCGAGGGGGGTTCTTTTGGTTTCCCTACCTGGAAAAATACCTTCGTCAACACACACGCAAATGAAAGCAAGTCAAATCATAATTCGTCAGCCCAGCCCAGAGTTGAAAAAGGTCTTGTAATCTCGACCGTGGATTAATCAAAGGGTGTCAAAGTTTCTGGATCACCCAGGTCACAAAGGACTTGTCTCAGCTTCTCTTGCACCTGGCTGCTGTCTGCGGTGGCTTCTCAGTTACCCCAGGTCACAGCAGCCCAAGATTCTAGAACAGCGGCGAACGCCCCAAAAGTTGCCTGGATGCTCTGGGCGTTCCTCATTCTCTTGCATCCGACCATATTCTGCTCTGGGAGTTCCTCGGCTTCTCTTGCACCTAACTGCTGTATGCGCCCCTGCCTGGATTACCCCAGGTGTGGCCATGCTAAGCCAAGAGTCGCGCTGCCGGCCATTTGCAGTAAAAATCAGACGGCGCGGAAAAATGCTGCTGTGCTTCCGCCTTCAGCTTCCATCTCCACTGGGCAAGTGCACATACATCCACCTTCACTGCGAAGGTATTCAGCCTGAAAGGGCCTTGTGACTAAAGCCATCTTGCTAAAGCCCGAAGTCGAGCGATTCATTGATCAAGTCAAGTGGTTGGCCCAACTGCCCGGCTTACGCCCCACCGCCCGATCCCTTCATTCACCTCTTGAACGAGCCGAGGGGCGCATCTTCGCCACAGTCCCGCCCGTCAGGGGTTGAGGCGTACGCTTGCATCAAATCGATACCTCACTGGCAACCCGTGGCTTTTTCTCGGCGGAGACAGGGACATGATAAATTTTGGAGGTGGCCAATGTGAAAAGGAAAATACCCTGGACGTTTTGGGTTGGCTGATTTTAAGGACTTGACCAGTTTCGGCCAAATTATATACGTAAAAACATGTCAAGCCATTTTTGACGAAAAAAGGACCTTCCAATTTCTGGCTGGTTGATTTCTTTTGAACCATGACGTGACCCTGGGCTGATTTTAAAGAGGGCAACACTCATTTTGTTGGGCGACCGAATTCTTCGAAGGGAACCAAAACTTGCCAACACACATACTACAAAAAAGAAACACGAGCACCCTTTGGCTAGGATGCACCCGAAGACGTTGGTCAAACGCTGCGCGTCTTTGGCCGGCTCCGAGCTGGTGCTCAAGCGGACGCATTTCCTCAGAACCGATCCCACGCTCTGTCCGACAAAGGGATCCTCATGTATCCTGCCAGCGGCCTTGTTCATCGAATTTCATCGATATGGACAGGGGCCATGTAGTCTTCCAAAACCCTTCTGTCAGCTTCTATGAGTGTTGGATAAAGGGTAGTGAGGCGTCACTTTCCCTGCCTTGGGTTCTTCCTGTTGCACATGGCCCACTGCAGAAGTTGAAAGCATGCCGCCATGCAGAGCAAACAAGAAAATACATATACAGCATTGTTTTCAGCAAAAGTGGCATGGAGGAACCCCAAGAACCGAGCTGATTCGGACCCTGCGAGGCAAAATGGTGTTCTTGGAAATCACTGAGGAGCTGGGAAAGGGTAGCCTAGTCCCCACAAGTTCAACACTGGGCAATCCCTAATTCAATGCGTAATCTGTAGCGGGACGCCGCTACAACAGTACCATGTGGCATGAAGATTGAGGATTCAGGCAGAGAGTGACCTTCACCGTAGGGTGCATAGCGGTCCTCGCTATTCCTTCACCCCAGCTCCCCCCCCCCGCTGGCTGGCTGGTTTAAAATTGGCTGGTTTCCTCTTGCTTGGCTTCGAGAGAGTTGTCCAAATCATGGGATATTCAGCCCCCCCCCTCACCCCAGTTCCCGTGTCACGACGAGCTGCTCAATGGTGACCCACACATGGGTGGGCCAGGTGTCGCTGCTGGGGTTCTCCTCCAGGGTTGGTTTAGGGCCGGTCCCAAACAACCTTCTTGTGGATTCCCTTGTTGGTCTCCAGTTTATCTTGCAATTGGCCAATAATATGAGACGGTTGTTTGGTGTACCCCAGGGTTGGGCCAAGGTAAACTTGAAGGGGCCTGGTTCGAATCTACTTACCATGGTTGCAAGTCCACCAAGTAAGTGAGTTCGAACCAAGGTTACTGGCCCCCGGCCAAAGAAACAAGTCGCGCAAAGGCTGGAATCCTCTGTGGTGCATTGTTTGCCATTTCGCACTCAGAAAAACTGGAACTGGATCAAGGACAAACCCGCTGCATTACAAGCGAACCCTCTAAATCAGCTGGCTGTCTGTAGCCCAAACGTATCCGCTGAGTTTGTTTTCACGTCCTGCGCCGCATGCCAGGCCGCCGTGTGCTTCCGCAGCAGCTCCAGCACGCAGTTGTCCAAGCTGCCCCCAGATGGCGGGAAGCTGTGGGCTCCAAGCAGCGTCCTCACAGTCCCATCGCAGACAAAGGGAAAGGGGACCTCAACCATCCAGAAGGGGTGATTCCTCAACAGTGCCATTCCCCCCTCTTAAGTGAACCATGTCTTCTTGAGCAAGAACAGGTCCATCCACATACCTGAAGCAGCCCTTACAAGCGAAACCATGCTTTTGATTAAAAGAAAAAGTTAAATCCACATACCCGAAGCATCCCTTAGACTCTAAGATAGTCATGTCTATCTAACCTTAGGCTCGCCCATGCCTGGCAATTCCCCATTCAACACAACGCCGGCTCCGAGAAAACGGCGACTTGTTCTCATGTTTTTGTTGCGGCCGAGCGTCAACTCCATGGCGACACACGGCGCAACGACTTGGCCAAGCCCCAGTTGCTCCGCGAAAACGTAGTGGCACTCCTCCCGGAAAGCTTTGGCCGGAGAATCGCCACGATACCTTGGAGCCATCTGGCAAGAATGCAAAATGCGGCCTTCAAGCTGAGAGAACCTCAGATATGTCAAAACCAAAGGTAAACTGCAGCGTTCCCCTCGGGTCCGTAGTTGCAAAACTCAAGGGCTGTCGTCATGTCTTGCGCTTGCAAGGGTGCCCCAAATGACACTCGCGTATGCAGCCACGTATGGAAGGTGCACAACATTGCACAACCCAAGAAATTTATATATACATATATATATATACACATGTATATATTTCCCCGTTGCGACCCTAGGGTCAGGGGTACATGACATTAACCCTTGAAATGTTGAGGACATCAAGCATTCCACGATCATATCCCGCACATTTTCCTTTCAAGAGGAATCTTCGGGGAACCCCCTTCTTGAGCTTCAAATCCCAAAAAGACCCCCAATGGTGGAAAAAACCGATTCGGCACCATTTTGTTCGGTTTTAAAGGGGGGGGCTCCCTCATAATTAAGTCTCTCGAACTGGTTGACCCTTCTGGTTGGCCTAAGAGAAAACAAAGATGCCGCAGGTGGAAAACTTCCAGGCCTGTCGCACCTCTCCCGCTTACTCCATAAATGGTCTCCCCCCCCAAAAAGTGCAAAAACAAATGCTTTTGGTTGCAAGAGGGTTCTGTCCCCAAAAAGATGTTTCTCGAAACAAAAGTCGCCTCCTCTTCTTCTTCGGAGGATCGAAGTGCCTCGTTGAAACGGCTTTCTTACGCGTCGACTTAACAAATCACTGAAACATTGCACACCCAGAACCAGGGTTGCCAGGAAGGAACCCTAATCACATGGATGAGGCTGCAAACCACTGTTGGTGAGGTCGCTCCCATTTGTCCAGAAATCATGGCTCGACGAAACGCCCCAGCTATCGAAAGACCAAGCCACTTCACCACCGCCTCCGGCCAGGGTGGCTGCAATATCGATGCAAAACAAACAGACCTGGTTGCAAAAGCTGGGTTGCTCTCCCTGAGCAAAAAGTCTATTAAGCCTTTGTAGGTTTGATGGAAAAGCCGTATGCTTCCAAAACGTCTAAGCGTAAATCTAGGGGCACTTTCGCCAAAGACCATGAAAGGAGCCTGCTCAAAGTGGTTTAAACATGCTTCAAGGAGACCCAACCCTGTTCTCCACTCACCTGCAACCAGTGGCTTCCCATTGGCTTCCCCATGCGAGGAGGGCCCCTGTAAATTGATTGATTTGACCGAAGCCTACGGGTTCTTGTAAAACCATTGGCTCTCAAAAGGCGGGCGGTTTCTTTGGTTGCCTGATCCAAGGGTTCAACAGAGCCTTTCTGGTGCACATGTAGGGGCGCCTTGGTGCGGTTGACTCGCTCGGAACACTCGTGGCCTCCGGCACACCGGCACAAAGGATCACCCCCACCACGGTGCTCTCATCGTTGGGCTTCGCCAGCTGCACTTCCACAGCACCGCCGGCCGCCGGGCGCTGAAGCAGGTCCAACAGCGCCTTCGCTGAGTCTGTGAAGGTCGTTTTTGGGATGGTGGCCTTGGTTTTCAAGGTAAAAGGACAAACCAGGCAAGCCCTTAATTAAGCCACACACCTTGGATTCCAAACTGAAGTCTAGGACTGAACTGAGGGAAAGTCTATCATAGAAACTAACCGGCATGCTTTCCTAGCTTGAAGGCACAACAAACAAACTGCCGCATGTACAGCTCACAGCCCTGCGCCTAAGGGCAGCCATGCCTTTCGGGGCATTCCCGGTTTGCGACTTTGTCCCACCGCCCAAAATGACCCTGGCAGCGGGTGAACTGAAGATCCCAGAAAGACAACTTCCCATGTTCTTTAGGGCTCCTTCAAGGAGTCAAACACTCCCCATCTGCAGCCGTTGAAGACAGGCAGCCCGGCAGCCCGCGGGGAAGTCTCGGCCGCGCCAACAGCCGTGCACCGCCCGCTGGGCCGCTGCCAGCCACTCATCGCCGAAGTCAGAACCGGCGTCCAGCTGGTCCTGGGCCAAGAATTTGTGGGTGCGACATGAGTCTAATATATATATGTATATGTATATATATATAATATGTATATATATATATATACATCAATCTGAACATGCTTGCTAAATGGTCCAATTTGAACTGGGTGGCAAATATGAACTCCATTCTTATGCTTCCCTTTGGAAACACATCCTCGCCATGTGAAAAAGAACGACATCCGTGGCCTTGGCCAGCTTCACGGTGGGAGGCTTCGAGCTGGAGGGCTACGCCATGACCCTGAGCGCCTTCGCCTGGAACATCGTGTGCACCTACACCCTGACGCCGGGGAGACGCTACTCCTTCGGCTGACGGTAATTTGAAGGGAAACCCTTCGCAAGATGTTGTCTGGTTTGGTTGGTAGGCCTCGCTGCAAGCCCGCAAAAAAACAGAGCTTCTGGCCTAGGCGTGAAGCGCCACACATTGCCTTCTCGTTTGTTCTGTTGGGGGGGGGGTTGGCCTAGGTGTCCCGTTAGACTAGACTTAGACACTGGCACATGGCTGGTACCAAAGAATCCGTGGAATCCAAATCCACCTTCAACCGAAAACCACAACTCGCCTATTTGTCTCATATGATTACCTCACGACCACCACCAAGTTTGTGGGTTCAAAGTGCCTCACAACCCCGTTCCATTTATTCAGGCCGTTCTCTGAAGCTAAGCCTCACAATGAAGCATCATGAATCATGACCGCCCCCCCCCCGTCTCGCTCGCCAAGTCTCCGCCAGCCTTCGCAGCTCCTGTGCCGTCTGAGTCCGCTCGTCCATGGGATGGCCATGCCAGCGGATCGGCAGAGCAAAACCAAAACCGACGGACGCGTTTTGCTTCGCTGGGGGCTGTCTGGAGGCATTCAAAGATTAGCCGTCCGCTTCTGGCTTCATTTCGGGACAATCAATCAGTATGGGCTACTTGGCACCCAAGAAGCAAATCTGCTTTCGAGATGTACCAAACAAAAACCGGGCCTTGCGCGCGGGGAACCCCTCAATCGCACAAGGGATTTCGGATGCTTTCGTCGCCCGGTGGTTCTTGTCCCAGCCACTTAAAAACTGTGGCCGCGCCGGGTGGTTGATTTGGGGATCTGAACAAAAAGAGAACTTGTCTAACATCTATCCCCACGGCCCCATGGTAGGTTTCCTTCAAGGAACATTGCCGCCAACACCACATAGGCGACTTAACTCTCAGCATGGGAACGGCCGGATTGTGGCAAGCCTTCATGCACAGCAACCTCAGAGTCACCCAAGTTTGGAAAACTGGTTGGCCCCAAAAGTGGGCTGGAAGAAATGCAGTGGCATCTTCGAAATCATTCGAAATCGCCTTGAAGACAATTTTATGTTTCTGAAGCGCCAGAAAATGACGGTAAGCGACTGAGTGGGTCTGACCCACTCCCATACTAGAGCGAATCCAGGCGATGTCCGTGGGTCAAACGCAGTCAGCAACAACAAACAGCCTCCAAAAAAGAAGAACAGCCCCCACTTCGGGCACGCACAGGCCGAACCCGAGGCTAAGAGCCGCAATGTGGGCGGCGCGTCTTCTGTTGCACCTGTGACTGCATGCATATGTTTTTCGTTGTGTACCCGACTCGGTTCCTCCATACGGATGTGGTTGTGTGAGGGTACCTTTTGCTGGGGTTATGTTGAACGAAAACCAACGACAAACACACATGTTGTTTGGGCGACCCCGCCGAACCCCCCCCTCCCCCCCCGTAGAGAGAGCAGCTCATATCGCAGCACGGCCGGTGACAAGAATAAGAAGGAACAACTTGCCGATTCATGAACGTGTTCAAGCGCATTTGTCCCACCTGTAGCTGCCGCTTGGCTCGGCATGCTATCTAAAAGCAGCGTCCCGGCTTGAAATGGTAAACAACAATTTCCGAAGTCCAGGACAGGCTGCCCAACTACTTGTTTCATACAAACGTCCATTTTGTGAGACAAAGTCTAGAATTTGGGAAGGTCTCTGCCAAATTGGCAGAATGCGATGTGGCATCCCCTTCTGGCGCATCACTGTGAAAAGCCAGGCACTAAGTTGGGGCTAGGCCACTCTGACATATTGGGAAGCTCCATGGGAATGAGCGAAATGAGGCTTAGCCACCGCTGGCATGATCAATTTTGGAGCACCTGTGACTTTGAAATTGGAGTTTCAGTGAATGGGGCAAGCTCCTAAAATGGCATGGTTCTGGAGGCAGTGCTAAGGGCATCGCAAAGGGCTGCATCTTTATCTGTGAGCGCCTTACCTTCAACTCCAAAGTTTCTAGTTTTGGCCCATATTGACCCATATTGAGGGTGTCCAAAGTCAGACATCATTTGACCAGATATATGGACCGTGTTTGTTTCCCGACACTAAATTCAGCTCAACTGAGCACCCCTCCCCCCATATCCGCCGGTGCCTTGCGCCAGATCTTCTGGGTCAAAGTTCCGCAAGCTGGGAAGCTGCTGAAGGGTGTCCCCCTTTTCTTCGGCCTGCAGGATGCAAGACATAATTGACAGTGTGTGTGTGTGTGTGTGTGTGCGCATGCTGCCTTCCATACGATTCGTCATGGCGAGTTTGCTTCATCGTTACCACTTGGGTTTCCTTCAAATTGCGCACGCCCAAAACTTACACATTCAAACCAAAAAAACACGAAGTGGCCCCACATCAGTAGGGGTGCCCTTCCAGGTTCTCCTTGGAGACAATCCCATGTTCAAGACAACCTCATGCAAAATGTACAAGGTTTCAGGTAAGGCCGCGCCTGCAGTCATATCAGGCCCTCTTCAACACAACTATCTCCTCCTGAAGGCCTGGAAATAAACGCTAATTACTCAGGACTCCCTTGAAGTAGTGTCTCTTGAAAAGTTGATGACGGATTTGGAGCGGCCATGCCCAGTCAACCCTTGGTGAATCTGAGGCGGAAGATAGCTATTCACCGACCAAAGCAAGGATCCCAGAAATGTGTCTGATTTCGGAACTGTCTTACCAAAGGCTAAGGTAGCTGCAACGTCTCTGGCAAGAACGTATATGACTCGCCTGCAACTTTCTACGAGGCCCCTAGAAAGGCCAGGGTCCTTGTACTTCAGTCTCGGAGCTCGGAAAAAGCAGCTCCGCTGGGCCAGACATCAACAAACCAGACATTAGCCAAACTATTCCAATCTCTATCTCTCTCTCTCTCTCTCTCTCTCTCTCTGTTTGCACCATCGGTAGGCCGTCAACCAGAGCTGGGGGTGCCAAGAGCTCTATTTGAATCAGTCAGCTGTTCCTATTCGCCCCCCCCCCCCCACCATTTTTTTTTTTTTTTTTTTTTAACCTTCTGCGCGGCATTGCGTGCAAGGCACGTCCACCGACCGTGTCACCCACCGATCCAGGAAGACAACCTCCTTGGTGGCGTAACGCGATTGCCATGGTCACATAGTCACCCATTCTAATCCCCGCACGAGCTGCACCCAACAAATGGCATTCGGGACCCTGGCGTGCACGCTTGGTTCAAGAAGCACCCCTAAAGTTATCCTTTCTCTTTAAAACAGGTGGCAGAAGAGGGCATAAGGATCTAACAAGGGACCATACGCCCACCAGTGCTGGGGTGCCCTTCCCCCCTGAGCAAAAGGTGTAACCTTGCGTAGGTTTAATAGAAAAGCCACTGAATTCCGAAAAGTCTGAGGGGCGATTCGGTCACACCAACGCCCAGCCGTGATTGGATCTGTTCTCTCGGCTGGAAAACCGAGGACCCGGCGTGTTCTGTGAGCGAGCCAGTGCCATTGGCTTCCAAAATGCTGAACAGCGCTTTCCTGGGTACGGGGTCGATTCGCGATGCGAAAACATCCAACTTAAGATGTGCAATTTGTAACATATCATATAGCTGTTACATGTCTTCGTTTGCAGCTAGGGGATGTAAGTGCATGAATGGCAGACAATATTGAGAAAAAACACACATGCAGAATATGATGCATGATTTAGAGCCTGTGTTAAAAAGGAGAAAACAACTGCCATCAAGCAACATATTCGTTGGTCTATACGAGCCCCTGCTCGTGAGTCGCAATAAGCCTGACCAAGAATTGGGAAATTACTGGCTCCACTGCAGCCACTCTCAGACACGCAAGAACATATAGACAGTGACGGGAAACGACTATTGGCCTTTGCAAAGTGAGTGCCCGTGGCCAATCAATATAGCTTGCACTTCCTCCAGCTCCAGCACGCAAGGGGAAAAAAAACAAACCAAGCGCAGGTCTTCCATGACCGCTTGAGGAACTTGGAAACATCCGCAACTCGACCTCACGGTCTAAATTCAAAACCTGCGGCTGCTGAGCCAAGTGGCATCTTCCGAGTGTAACGTAATCTAACAACAAATGTCCAAACAAAAACACATCTCTTGGTTTCCATTTAATTTGAGACATTAGGAACTGTAGGCTGTTGACAAAGCAAAGGGCGCAGTCGGAGACTCCTACTCACTCCATACGTGAATATATATATATATACATACATACATAGCTGCAATGGCTCCCCTTGGTATGACTCTAAATCGGTATGCCAGCTATCTGGCACCCGGTCTGATTCCAAGGCTCAAGTTTGCACGGAAGCCGTAAATACGACAAGCACGCTTGAACTCCTTGAAGGACAAGGTCTTGGAGCTGTCCTCGTCAAACACCTTGAAGCAACGGTGACAGCCTATTGCCAATACACTGCACAGGGTTTGGCACATGGGTGCCCCCTTGCAATGCTCACCCCCCTACCCTCCCTTCAGCTAACATGAAACCCACCAAAAAAAGGCTCCCTTTTAAAGGGAAATTGCCTTCCATGGCCCGGCAAACCTGTAAGTTTGGGAAATCAAAGTGTTTCACTCCCCTGTGAATTTGGGGGTGGGGTTGGAACAGCCATTCTGTATACAAAATGCATTGGATCGAGTCCGTACAAAATGAGGTTGTTTGGAGAAAAACATATCTACAACATGGGTCCCTGAATCGGGCACTCCAAACTGTTCCCGCTTCAGCTAGGGATCTATGTCATGGGGCCCCCTTGAAATCCACATCTCATCTTGCAGGCCTCTCAATCCTGCCAGTGTTCCAAGTGGATTGGGGTAGGAAACATGCAGTTCTACCAGCATGTCCCGCAGCCCGCATCCCAGCCGGGCGGTGGCATTGGCAGAGCCACATATCGAAAAGAAGTCGCTTGGTGGCGTTCAACCAAGCCCAAGCTCCACAAAACGCTGAGGATATGAGACCGCATCTCTGCCAAATGACACACCCGGGCAAAACCCCTCAGTATGGCCCGCAAAGAAAACAAGGGATATGCAGCCTCTTAAAAATGCATGCGTTTTGCAGAAGTCGTTTTGTGGAGGAGGGTTACTACAAAATGGGTTTACTACGAACTGGGGTGACCCAACACTAGGTGAGACCCCCCCCTTTCACCGCATTCACTATTCAAAAGAACGTTAAGAGGGAGGTCAAACTCACCCATTTTGCAGGGAATGTACAGGGGGGATGTTGTGTCATGGAAGTGTCCTTCAAACAAGCGGTTTGGTGAAGCTTGCCAGGATGTTTCATGGTTCACTGAGCAAGGCGAGAAGCTCCGCTTAGAGCCGATTCAAGCCGAGTGGAGGTCCAGGACTTCGCCCCCATGATGAGTTCGCAACCAAGCAAATTCCCAGCAAGTCACCGGCACCACCCCCAGGATCTGTGTGAGCCCCCAAACAAAACTCAAACGAATTTCAACCCAATGGTCCTTTTGGAGTACTATTAGAATGTCTGCCTGCAAGGGGTCTACGACGTTCAAGCGCATCTGCCTGACCAAGCTATATCGCCTTACCCCTCATTCTTGGATTGGTGGTTTGTGGATTTGAGCCCCTCTTCTCGACAAGTGGGAAGGTAATTACCCCACAACCTCCAAGCCGACATCCAAATCGCCAGTTGGAAAACACGCGACACATCCATCACGCCGCGGGGCCGAAAACATGGATCGCACGCTCCCGAACTCCTTGACCGCCCAGAGTCGGAAGTCCTGGGCTTTTGACATAGGCGATAGGCTACGCTTGGATCGGGATCCGAGGGGGTGGGGGGTGTAACTTGAGCGATTTCTTCGCACATGGCGGAATACCTGAGCACAATGTCAGGCCAAGATCTGTAAGCTTTCCTGCTTGTTGGAAAGCGGGCAGAACTTTAACTTGTGTTTGTCCCCTGCTTCGACGTCGTCAAAAGTTGCGTATTCTGCAAACTCACAACCAGCGCCGAATGTACAGCTCAGTTTACCTGCATGTACTGCGTATGTCGGTCAAGAAAAGGGAGCCCCCAAAATATGGTTTGGGTTTCCCTTTAGACCAACCCAAAGTGTGCCGAGTCGAAAGTGGGGACCCATTGGGAAACACTGTCGAAACACGGGCATTCAGCTTGCTGACCTATGCAGCCGCAAGCCTTTCAGCCGTCAACATCGGGATTGCCGCTGGCTAGCAAGCCAACCGCGAGGCTTTGCGTCCCCATGATCAAGGCCAGTCCGGAGAGCCTCTATGCTGCCCCAATGTTGGTGTTGGTTCGAAGAAGCTGCCGACAAAGCGTCGACTAGCGCAAGCTCTATGCCAGCCTAGCCTTTCGGGATGGCTAAACAGGAAACAAATGTGGGACGCCGAAACATTGAAAAGGTCTGCGTCTTACAACTGAGTTTCCTAGAAATTTGCCCCAGCGATTGCATACTTTCCAGCCAGGCACCGTTAGGACTGTGCTGGAGGTCGGGTCGATGTCGGACAGGGAGATGGTTCCTGCAAGGCCCACTGGCAAGTTTGTCAACCGCAAACTTTCCGGAACTCCTACAACAGCTGAATCAAGGATGGCCCGCTTTTCACAAGGATGCGCTATGATGGCTAAGCGTCTTCAGAATGAGCCCGGAAATCTTTTTGGGATTGAATTGAATGTGTCGGACCCATTTTAATCGATCTTCCCGTGGTTTCTTCAAACGTTTCACTGGGCTTGTCTAAAAAGTGGGGGCCACCCCTGGGCATGGCCATGGTCCCGAATTCTTCGTAAGCGGTGAGCCACATAATCGTTCCAAAGTCCTTGCCCCACAATTGGCAATTCAAACATCCTCAACCCACGGCAATTAGCCCTTTCTCTGCCAACACGGCGAAGTAACAGATCCCGACTTCTAAGCAAAGGAGAAGCTCTGCTTGGTGCCAAATCATGGGTTGTCTCCATATAGGGTGTACCTAAAAAGGATGGCTTCCCTTCAGTTTCCCTGGTAAAACAAATGCGAACCGGGGCTCCCTCCCAAAAGAGACACGCCCATTCACTTGCCTGACATGTTCTCGTCCAGCGCACGCCAAGCCCCAGCCATATCCTGCTTGAAGCCTGGGTATCAACCCACTTTCAGCTTCCCCCAAAATGGGTGGTTTGGATTGGGTGGTTTGGGGGGTGTTCCGTAGTTCCCCATCAACACTCTACAAGAAGGGGTTCAAATCCCCGAGCCACCAACCCAAACCAGCAACGGATCCCTTTGGGTCACCTGGGGGGGGGTCTATCTCCATGGATGTTTGTGCGCAGAAAGTATTGTAGGTTACTCCCATTATCATATGTCCATAAACCCGTGTTGCCCCCTTTGAATCCATTGTTTGCAAGCTACTACAAAGTGTCAGGCAACCACAATCTGTAGAAACCTTCAGGGTTCGACACAGCTGCTTTTTTCCCGCCTCCGGCCTCCTTTGGACCAGCCCGCCAAAAAAGGGTGACCCTTTTGCTGCCCGGTCATGCTGGGACAGCGAATCCAACCAACCAAAGGAGGGCAGCTCATGCGTGATGGGAGAACCAAGCACAGCAAAAGGAAGCATTGAGCCGCTGGTGAGAGAAAACAACAACATAAGCGCCGGATCAATCAAGCCGTCCAAAAAAGAAACACATGCTTTCACGAGAGACAACAACAAATAAAAAACAGGGAACCCTCATTGTTGATGAGGGGTAAGTAGGCAAACCACCTCGCAAAAGGGAAAAAGGCTATGATGGCTGATATGAGGACAGCTGATGGGTTCAAAGCGGGCCTGCCACTAAGACAAACTTTCAGCAAGCAGCGTTTAATGTTTCCCAAGTTCAGTCCAATTGGCTGCTGTTCAGAAACAACAACCAACCCAGTTCAATACATGCACCCAAGTAGGTAGGACTGCTCCCAGCCACATGTCTGCGTGGGCCCCAAGGTTCGTGTTGGGAGAGTAGGGAGACCAGCGAGGTACCTGTCCCCAGGTTCCTGGGCACCTGAATCATGCGATCCCCAATCGCTCAGGGATCTGCATGGCGAGCTTGATTTGAACCCGGACCCAGGTGGATCTCGCAACTAGGAAGCTGTTTACAATTGAAACCTCCTTTAGATCCATTTGCGACCCGCAGTTCCATGCTTTCTTTAGTGGGTATAGCGGGTGACCATTTTCGGAGCCAATGCCCAAGGACCGCTGATACAACAGGTCGGTCTTTCCGTCGGCCGCCACCTAACTCCAAGCCAAAATGGAAGCCCTTTCCCTAGCAGCAGAATCTCCATCCCATGGCTGCGGGAGAGCCAACGAGGAGTGGGGTTAGGGAAGGGGATCCCAGCAGTATAGGCGTCCAGACGCACCTGCAAGCACGCCAAGGTGAAGTTGTCTTAAACTCCTCTTGCGGATGGAATAAGCCCCGCAACGGTTGGTGGGTGATTCTTCCGAGTAGTCATAGCGAAAAGTTACCCATCCACAGTGTCTGTCACTCCCTCGGAGGCAGTGCCGACTGACTATTTTTTGTCGCGGAAGTCCTTAGGCCCTTTCTAGCCTGGACCAAGCCTCAAACCTGAGAAATCAAAACCTGCAGAAAGGAAGGGGGTGAATTCAAAACCTGCAGAAAGGAAGGCGCATTCAGGGTAAGCCTGGCTTACCACGATCGAAAGGCTGAAGCTGTCTTTGCCCTTTCGTCAAGCAAGTCCCGGCACTCAGCAAACAAGCAATTACGGCAGGACCCCACAAAAACACTTAGGCCTGTTGGCTGGTTGGCACCGAAACAGGCTTGCAGTGTAGGTGCATCCCAAGAGCACTTATTAAAAAGAGATTGCACCCCCTTGAAGCGAACGCGTAGCAGCCCTCAGGGGTGCACGCAATGGCAGACAAGCCGCTAAGCTTCTTGCAGGCATGTCTGAACTCCTCCCAGTTGCCTCAGGCTCTCAGAACTGCTTTGGTGCCCTGCAGGAATTTTGTTGGGAATTGTCACCCACTTGTGAGCCTTCATGGCTCTGAAAGCCGATCCTCCAAAAGCCAACCAAGGTTAAGCCAAGGCGTACGGAGGCCCAATGATGCACACAACATGCCGAATAAGGCCAACATGATGCTGGTTGAAAAGCAAGTATAACACCAAATAATAAGGCTGAGTGCAAGGTCAAATCCGCGACATTCCGCGACAAATAAGGCCAAACAAGGGATTGTTCCCGAAGCGTCATTGTCTCCACTCCGAAATTATATTATTCAAGGGTCTGTCCCTTAGTCCCCACCATTGGGGGTTGCATACCTTGAAGGGATTTGAGGGTTCTCAAACCGGCGATTCCCTGTGTCGATGACATTCTCAGGTCTTGGCGCTGGCCGTATGGAGGTTGTGCACCGCTTTTTAAATATTAATATATATATATATATTGGGTGCATACTGCCGTAAAGGCTTGTATTGGTGTCCATACCTAACCCCTACTGAACATGCCCGTGACTGATAGTGGCTGCGAAGACTGACATTCAAAGCCGCGAACACCCGATTCGACCGTGCCAAACATCATGACCAAACTCTCATACTCACCGTTAACAGCTCAAATTGCTAACTGCTCCGGTGCGGCTTCCCATGGTTTGTCAAATAGCGGGCCCCCCACCAGTTATGTAACTTGCCGTGGTTGGTTGTTCAAACAAAAGGTCGCTTTGCTTTGCCCCCCCCCAGTCAAGGAATTCGCCCTCTTTGAAATTGAGCTTTGCCCAGTCAAGCCCAGTCCAAGCTGCACATGTTGCTGCCATCTTGGTCCAGCAAAATCTTCCAAGCCCGCAGGAAGCTCCCAAACCTGTCCCGGAGCCTTGGAGCGACAGTTTCTGCCTGCTTGGGGAACGATAAAGGATTCAAGAGAAAGACACCTTGTGCCCTGTCATTTGTCTGCCCTGAGGAGATCGGTGGTCAGAAGCATGCTTAACTTGGCCCTCGGCTAAAATGATGAAAACACCAGCCAAGACAAATGAACGATCTTTGCCAACCCAAAAGCAAAGTTCTTTCTCGGAACAGTGGTGCCTTGGCGGGCATGAGAGGGGTTTGTTTCCACCAGCCATATTTCAGTGCGTCCCCTTGGAGATCATAGCCTATTGATCTCCGAAGGTCTTTCGCTTTGAATTGGTGAGTGGGTCTGATGCTTTGTGGGCCCGGAGGTGCAGGGGCAGCCCCCAGATTCAATCTGAACAACAACAATGGCACCCCCTTGGATAGCCATATCAGTCACATACTGATTTGGAGCCATCGAGCCATAGCAACCCAAAGCCTGTCGGCGAGTTGGGGCAAAGGACCGCAAAGGGCCATGACCTTCCAATGAGTCGCCTATGGCTCTGAAACACTCTGGAAACAAGCCCTTATACCACCTTGATACTTGTCCCCCACGAGGGTGTGTGTCAAAATTGCAGGGTGTTTCACCAAAAGCGAGTGGTTAAGCGTTTGGAAACCCCCTTTGACCCCCACCCCCACCCCTACCCTCCCCTCTAACTCTAACCCCCCCCCCCCCGCCGCAGTGCGAGGCGCTTGGCCTTGAAGGCCTGGGCCGCCTCCGCGTTGGGGGTGGCCAGGAGGAACTCCATGGGCCTCCAGCTGTCCAGGAAGAGGATGTCCTCCATCGGAACTCGTGGATCGGAACCCCCCCGGTGGCCGGAAGAGGCGCATTTAAGGACACGTGTTTCTCCGCACAAAAAAAGATCCAAAGCAAACAGTAGCCATGCGAGATGCCTGCCTTGTCTAGCCTTCTGGACAATCTCCGGTGAATGAGTACCTGAAGCACTTTTGCAGCATGAGCGCTCTGTGGCAGTGGCACGTGCACTCTGGACCTATGAGTCGGCCAAAGCTATGAATCGCAGGTATTTTTGTGCACTTAAGGCAATCCCGCCTTTTGAGAGATGAGTTGCAGCCTCAAAACTCCAAAGTGGTTAGTGGATGTGAACCCCACCTAATCTATGTGCACCATGAAGTTTATGGCCCAACTTGTTTTCCCAATCATTCTAGCTCAACATCACTACTCAGGGCCAACCTAGAGCGCCATTGCGCCGGGTGATCCTCCCAAGGTTGACACTCAGGGCATCACACGCAGTCAATGGAAAACCCAGTTTGAACGGGGGCCTGTCCCGATCCCTTGAGATTGAACCATCCTCCAGGTTGATCTTCTTCTTGCCATGGCGGTCCAGCCTTGGCTGTTGCGTCTCTCTTTTCAGGCGATTCTTGCGAGGTGGGTGTCGCCGAAATTGTTGCCAAAAAATGGCTGGCTGCCGGGTTTAGCCGCAAACATCCTCCCAAAGGCAGCTGCAATTTCACCCCAAGAGCACCAAGTTGTCGGGCTCGAGGAACTGCTCACCAATCAAGCAGGTGAGGGAATGTGCTGATCACACTGTCTTTGGTGCACGCGTTCAACAGGGGTTGCAACATGGGTTGCCAAACTGGTGTGGCCCAAGGAACCCTGTTCCTCAACTTGCCACCCTTCTGTGGTAGTTTAGGATTCAACAATTCCACATCCGCAAGCGTCCGACGGGGAAAAGCATAGGGCGGCGCAACAAAGGAATCCAAGCCCCGGCCAATGCCTGTCCTATGTTTGAAACACATGATTGCTTTTTGCAAGGCCATCCAGCATCAGGAACTGACAGCTCTTACGAACATAGCTGTGTGCTGAAGTCCGGACTTGCGAATAAACAGCAGAGTGACGGACAGTATTTCTTGTTGGTTCATTTGGGTGGTCCTCTCTCCCAGTCGGTAGACTTTACGATACTGCCTGGTTGGTCTCATCTGCACTCGCTACAGTACTACACTTCACCCACCTGACTCAACGACTTCAAGAGCGACCTTCTTCGGAGTCCCGGTTCATCCCCGTATCGGTGGAGTCACTCACTATAGTTGCGTTTGTCTGTGAATAAGAGTTGGAAGTCTCAAACTTGGTTGTGTCCCTTCGATAACCCTAGAGCAGGTGCCGAGACTTACATACGCCCAAGGACTAGCCCCGAAACCTAGCTGGCACGGAATTTGACCCGAAATACTGTACTCATGGTCCTCGCTTTTGTGGAGGGGGGGGGGGGCAGAATCAACTTGGATGTTCTTTTCGTTTTCTCGGAGGATTCAGGGAAAGGGAGGCACACCCACAACTCCCGGTCCGGTAGACCCGGTCGAGTCGAACGGGTCATATGATCAAAGGGACGCGTGGAAGAGGAGCTTGTCCCGCTGCTCGTAACCGAACTCCTTGAGCGCTTGGCTGAACTCTGGCTCGCTGACAAACCTCGATGGAAGGTGCGCCAAATAGAAGCTCAGCTCGTTTGTAAAAATGGAGTGTGTAAGTCATAAAGGGGGCTGACAAAGTAAATCAGACCCCTTATATTGTTGTCAATCGGAGGTTTCTTAGCGAACTTAAACGCAATCCACACTGAACAAAGTAATCGCCCTGAGTACTACCCCGGTGTTGAATAAGGCAGCTGATCCAACCATTATGTTCTTTCAAGATAATTTAGCTGGCAGTGCATCTATTCAGCACCCAGGCGTGGCATATGGTGCCTGATTGATCCCGCCAATAATTGCCTACAAAGTATTACAAAGTCCAGTGGTAATGCTTGTTCCCATGTTCCGTACTTATAATGGGTAAGGACAAGCAAAATACCTGCCTACCTTACCCTTTGTCCCGGACTAAAACTATCTTTTTGAGATATTGGCCCGTACGTCATAATCAGCTCCTCCTTTTCATAAACGCACCTTACTAAGAAATACTATAAAACAAAATCCCAGACCGCCGGGTCCCGAATACTACTTTTACAATATGCCATATGCCAATTCAAAACAAATACTAAACTTGCGGATTTCTCACCCAGACCAGCCCCAGCCGTATTAGAGGCTAATTAGTCCAGGACCCAAGCTCCTTGCACCAACCCAATACCAGATTCTACATGGATACTTGCCTTTTAAATATTCAACGTTTATTTCTAGAATTGTAACTCATAATGCCCTCGAACTGGGGCGCCCTCAAAAGCAACCCCATTTGTAGCGAACCTCAAATCAAAGGACGAGATCACAGTACGCTCCAGAGGCCTGACCCTAGCAGTAGAACCCAAAGGGCGCAAGAGCTCCCCGCGGAAAGCGAACACAGACCCTGCAAACAAGGGTCCCACAGAAAGTTCTTCTACACATGGGACCTACGTCATGGGTGTTCGCTCGAGTGAGCTCACCAAAATAGGATTGGGTCCGGCGCACTCTCAACTTTGATGTGACCAGGAAATATGTCTCAAGCTTCTGGACCTACACATGGCACTAGCCGCAAGACGCAGGGAGGCCAAAGTCAGGAAAGCGCACCAAAATGGAGCACTGCCTGACACCCAGGCGCCTCCGGCGTGCCTGTTCTTTCTCGGGATGAGATCCATCCAAATTGAGTTGACTGCAAAAGCGTGGCCTCTCGCATTTTGGGTGGATTTGTTTGAAGAACAAACATAGCAGGCTGCGACGAGCATAAACTTCGAACTCCATGGGGGTCGCAGGGCCCGTTGGATCCACATTTTGGAAAGTCAACAAATCCAAATCCTGCGACACCGAACGAGGCCATCCTGCCTACTTTGCCTCTTTAAAGAGGGCATTTACTTCGCATGACGCAAAGGCTGAGCCCATAGGCGAATGGAGGCCCGCCTTTCACGAAACCGGAAAGTCAGAAAGCTGGGCTCAAAAGGGCCGTCATTTTGATAAGCTTTGGCACATTGTGTCTAAACAACGGGACCCCTCCAGGTGGTTGGTTCCATTTGGTTCCCTGCAACACTCCAACCTGGGCCGTGTTAACCCACCAAGAATGGAGAGGGGGGATCCAAACTCCCTTAAACGCAGCAAAAAGGGAATCTCCGACTTCAAAATATGAAGAAGAAAAACAACTACATGTCTGCCAAACCCCAGGGTACACCAAACAAGCATACCAGTATGGTGCGATTCTGCTTCATATTCAGTCACTCATAAAACCTAAAACCAGATCCAAGGAAACCGTGCGCCTCCGGAACCCCCGCTTGCAAATGAAGGCGCTTATTTCCGTCAAGGTCCAAGGCCTTAGCGCGCTCGGCGTGCGCCCAGACTTTCGGTGGGACAGCAAAGCACGTGTGTTTTCTTGGCTGATTGGAACGGGAACCCCCGTCCAACATTTGCTGGAACAAGGGGCATCACTGGGAGTCTGGAGGTGCCCTAAGAAAATACCCCAGAAGCCCAAATGAATTATGAATGGGTACATAAAGGGTGCAGAACCACTTTTACCAGCATGATTCCAGGGGCACCAAGGGGGACATGGAGCATACTCATGCGTCATGTGTGAACTTGGCGAAGGCTTCATGAACGAACTCCGAAGGATTTGGGTGTTCGTGGCATCTAAATACTGTAAGACCGACAACCGCATATATATATATATATGTGTATGGTCCAGCCCTATATATATATATTGCCTTATCGTGGGGGGGGGGTAGTTTGGGGGTGTCTGGGGTCCCTGAGTTCAGAATCACACGTCGGACCGCTGACCTTCCACCGAGGTGCTGCGAAGGTCCGCGTCGCGTTGCCGAACTTCTGCATGACGAATTGGCCTCGTAGAGGCTCTGCAAACGCCCAGTTGGAACCAGTGACCCGAACTAGAAGAAGGGGAACCATTTCCTTTCTTGGGTTGACCATGTTTAGGAAGTCGCAGAACCAAAAGGGCAAATTACGGTATTCAGCACCCGGGCTATTTGGGCATGTCTTCAAATCCAGCCCTCAAAAATGGCCGGTGTCCTTACTAATGGTACCAAGCGACAGTCCACCCACACAAAGGGTTCGGCAGGGACTTTCTTGGAAGGGGTTCTGATCGAATGGTCCAGGTCGAGCCTTCGTCGCGAGGAAAGCATCCCCCACCGGTCTGACAACCCATGCCAGTGAATCAAAGGAAAACGCTATATAAGAGGGTGATACTCGGTCACATGACCTGAATCATGGAGGGCGGGACAATTAAGAAACAAATGCCAAGAACCAAACCACAGCACAGCTTTTCCAACAAGTCCAGTGTAACATGTTCATTTTAGGGTCAACTGGCAAGGTCCAAGCAGCACTCGTGACAATTGCCGCATGCTCCATCCTTTTCCAGATTAATGAAAACACCAAGAACAGGTCACATCCTGAAAACGAGTTGTCTTTGGGGCTGCGCCCAAATAAGCCCACAAGAAGGCCCGTGAGGCTCTTGTGGAAAGTGCTGAAAGATATCCTGGCCACTGGAGGTCACGTTCATACATTCAGCCTCTGACCTTTGAGCGCAAACTGCAAGTGCGCACCCCTTTTGGGTTTAACTATCGATATCCAAAAGGTGTTCAATCGCAAACACCTGCACCTTATAAGATAGGTGTACATATGTTTGCCAATGCATGCATGCCCACATATTTTATGCCTTTACATGTCAATATCAATCCTCCTCAGGGAGGCTTCCCCACGACATGATGAGCTGACTTTACCCCAGCTGAGCGTGTCATACAATGGGGACAACGCAAGCAATACGGTGTTCCTATTGGCTTCCTCCGAAAGCAAGGTGAAAATGGCACCCTCACAGCCAGCACGCGCCCGTACAAAGTATGCTTGCTGGCCGTCCAGCTTTCGCGCTTCAATTTCACGTCGAGGCACGGAAAAGGGCCAAGCCCTCGGCCGCTTTGAAGTCTAACTCCTGTAGTCTTGTCCCAAAGCAGGCGGACGAAACAGGGCAGCCGACACCGGTGTTTGAGATGTATACACACGTTGCCGTCTATACGTAAGTGCATATACGAGTACAACAGTATGCTGCAAGGCAGTCAAATGGGTTTTTGTTTAATCGCCATGCAACAAGTGCAGGCCCCTTTTTCTGTCTAGTGTAGGGCATCTTGGCCTCTGCTTTTCTTTGTATAAACAGAGGCACATACACACACATTTCCCACGCGCAGAGTCCATGCTTCTTCTTGGCTGATCTGAGATGTGGGCAAGCAAGGTGGGACAACCCTGTCATGGTGAGTATATACCCAGTCTCAGGGTTGGCTCAGCGATATTCAGGGTGGGTTAGGGGCTGCTTGTTTAGGGCAAGGCAAGCTTGGGTAGGTTTAGGGTTTGGGTGGGGATTGGGTGGGTTTAGGGCTTGGTTAGCTTTGGTGAAAGGTGGGTTTAGGGCCCGTTTAGGGTGTGTTGAAGGTTGGTTTAGAGCTTTTTGCTGGGTGGAGGGTGGTTTTAGGGTTGGCTAGGGCGGGTTTAAGGCTTCATTAGGGTTTGGGGCGGGCTTAGGTTTGGTTTGGTGACGACACAAGTTAAAAACCGGCGTCAAGCTAAAATGGGGTTTGGGGCGGGCTGCGGATTTCTTTGTCGCAATTGGAGGGGACGCAGCCCCCCCCCGGTGTTGCTGCATGATGATGAAGATGTGGAAAGCCAAAGGCCACAAAAGCCACCAAAAGCCACAACCGTCCTGAAAACAACAATGCTGTAAAAATTGCCTCCGTTTAGAATGCTTCTTCTTTTGGAAACCCGGAAGCAAGCCTCCCATCTTGGGGTTCAGCCGGGCTTAGGAGAAACACAGAGGGGCACCAACATTTAACGCGTGGCTCCCTTTGGTTTGTTGCACGAGACTCAAATCAGATTCCCCCGATTGGCAGCTTGGATTGTTCGCAGGCTAGGGGGGAAACTCTCCCATCTGCACTCCACAAGAACCAGGGCGTCTAACCACCACAACCCCCAATTCAGACCACCCACCAAGGGTTACCTGATCAAAGGGCCTGGACCCTTGAGGCCATATCTCCTCAATGCCGATGCTGCCGCTGCCGTCTCGATCCAGCTGCTCCCATAGGCCTTTCACATCCTCAGAGGCTTAGCGAACGGATCCTTTTTCGGGCAGTCTCCAGGCTGCGTGCTGGAGCTGGGAAAACATAAGCGCAACTGTGCGTCGCCTTTTGGGTGTCCTTTAAAAGAAAACAACAACTGTGGGCTATATATATATATATATATATAGCACCCGGCATGAAATACGGGATGCCTGTTGTTTGAGCGGTGGAAAGCATGGGGGCATGGGGATAAGCATCCAAAATAATCCGATCCCAGCAATCATCCTCCCTGCATCCTCTTGGGGAGAAGTTCATGATTTGTTGGGCTATGTAACCCAAGTGCGCCCAAATTTGCGCCATTCTTGGACCAATCAGGCTTTGTATTCGCACTTAGGCATTCCCTGGCATGGATGGCTGGGAAGTTCCAACATCGGGCGAGCCTCCACGTCCGTGCCATTCAAACTTAGGAACAGAAACAACAGCCACCTGGCACCCATTCCAGGAGGTCTTGAAGCGCTCTATTTTCAAACTAACGAGCCGGAGGAGGTCCAAGCCTTGTCATAAAAATAATCGAATGTTATCAAAGGGCAACTTGAGGTCTTAGCAAACTACTGCAAAGTCGCACACATGAAAGCACATTTTACGTCAGAGGTGGTCATTATCAGGGAAATCTGTCGCAAATCAAAATCCCAGATTCTGCTAACAGTTCCCTTGCCCAATTAGCCCAGGGCCACGAGAACCTGTTTTGGGTGCTTGCTTTTAAAGGGAAACCGCCCCTGCAAATACAAAAAAGGCAACTCAACAAATCAACCCCTGGTGAAAACCGTGCCTTTGAAAGCATCTGAGCGTTTGACAAGCCGAAATGATATATCATTGATTCTGTCCACATCTCAGAAAAGGTCCAATCTCACGTGGAAAACATGCTACGTTGAAATGTCCAACCCTTAAACCGTACATGTTCAGGGGCCTCAGGACATCTAACTCCAACAGCAAACTGGCGCCAGGTCACAGTGCGCCACTTGAGGTTCACACAGGCCTCGGCGAAACAAGCCAAGTCGTGTTCTTGGCAAACCCAGGTGAAAAGAAAGTCAAGAAGGGACGACTAGAAACTGGTGATTGGAACACCTCCATTTTGCTCGCCTCGTTGGCGACTGGGTGAACGGTCATCCCCTGCTCGTTTGATGGTCGCTTGAACCCAGCCAGCATGGGAAGGGAGTTTCAGGAAAGCCTCTGCAACAAAACTCCCCTGAGGTCTGGGTTGAAAACATCCCAAAGGGTGGCAATTTTCTCAAAGATACACCTTGCTTTATAATCATGTGTTTCTAGCACTTCCTGGGTGGGTTGCAAAACGCCAGAGGGCGTCCACTAGCAAAACCCAAGGGAGAAGTGGCATCCTTAGATTGCATGAAGAGCAGGCATGAAACCTGAAAAAGCGTTCTCTGAAAGGAAGTGGTCTTCCAGGGGGCGGCCTCATTCAGGCCTCATGTTTGCTGTTCAGATGACAAACTCAGCAAAAGTCGAACAACGGCCCCTTCTGATCTCCTTGACCAGGCCCCAGAACTTGCGGGTAAACAACTCACTTACAGTGACTTCCCCACCCCGCAGCTGACGTAAAAGCTGCCATGAACGCCAAGACGGCATGTTGAACACCCATATCTTTCACAATAGATGGCTGGTGATCTTAATTACCTTCCCATGTCCCAACTCATGAAGGAGAAGGCTGCATGTGAATTTGAGGAAGAATGGTCGTGTCCTGCCAAAGCGCCTTCTTCTGCAAAAACGTCCCAAAGTGAACGCTGCGACTAGTAGTCACGAGATCATGGGAATTTCTGTGACCTTTGCAGACAGGTGACAGAAGGGGCTAAATAATCAAAGAAACGTTCCCATGAGTCTGATGGAGTCAGTTGAATTGTGCCCCAATAAACCAATGTGCTCGGGCCCCTATAGCATGGCTTCCCATCCCCTGCGCCTTGAAAAACTGGCCCTTGTGCAGCATCATCGCGTCGCCTGCGACGGTTCTGCAAAACGTGAAGTGCGCTTGATTTCTCCGAACTTGTTTGGTTAAGGGCCTATAGTTTGAATGGGGGCGTGGGGTACTTGAAACCAAGTCGAAAGTGACGACCATAGGAGCAGAATGCCACCGTAGTACTCAATTAGGATCTGAGGAGGGGGCAGTGCAGTGGCAACTCTCAGGCTCTCCTGCTACCCGTATCTCAAAACACCCGCCGGTGGAAGAACAATCAACACGCCAGAAACCGAGATCTGGGTGTTGCGGCGTTGCTCAATTTTGCGGGCCTCCAAAAATGGAGCGTGTCCACACAGCCCCCTTTTCAGCATCGCAAGAAGTTCATGCCCCCAATTTCAATTGCGAATGCAAGCCCGCCGCAAGGCCGCACCTGCCTTCCACCAGGGATTGCCGCCAGGCTCGCAACAAGCTGCCATTGTGCGTTTTCCGCAGGAAGCGCTTGAAGTCTGCCTGAGTCATTCCCCAGTCCCCAGTTGCCGAGCGACCCTGGTAGAAAAAAATATCTTTTTGCGGGTGAACACTTTTAGACGGAAACCCATACAAGATAAGGAAACCGGGGTGCAACTGAACAACTTGGTTCCACATTGGCTTGCATCTCCCTGAGACTTGCCCGAAAAACAGCCACTGGCCGAGCATGACTTCCGTCTGCCTGTGATTGCGCCTCTCTTGCACTTCAGTTTTCCCCTGTTTTGCGGTTTGGCGGTTGGGGCTTCATGCCCCCTTGCCAAGGACAAAGGGATCAAATCCCAAAACCACCAATGAAACCACAACTAGAATTGGGGCAACCTGATGTATGACAGCATCTCCAGCTGAAACAAACGTCAGAATCACCCCCACCCCACCCATGTGTTGTTATTTCAGTTACCCACGAAGGGACACGTACGGGAAAGGATTTTTTTTCTTTGGGGTGCGTCCTGCCGTCCATACATAATTTCGGGGGTGGCCCAAAGAACACAGGGGTCCCCAAAAGGTTTGGTTTCCTGTTGCCCCCCTTTTCAACACAAACCAAAGGCCATTCTGAGAAACTCACACGCGAAAGACACCAATCAACAAAAACTGGCAATAGACAAGTCTGGCGAGTTGAGTCTGGCACTGCTCGGGCCCAACTTCCGTCAAAAGCCTGGTTCCTACGACTCAATCAGCACCACTGGCATCTCCAAGATGCGAGATTTCCCCGCGGATCCTGCACATTAAGGCAGCCACCAGCAGGCCCCGGTGGGGTTGTGTTCAGTTGCAACCAATTCTGTGATACCACTGGGGGTCCAGCAACTGCTCCCTTGCCCATTAGCATGAAACCAAGGAGGAGGTTTCGCAAAGGGAGCTCTATGTTTATCTGGGGGGAATCCCTTAAAGGGGTGGCTGCTCGAGATCACAATGGAGAACAACTCCTAGTCCCTACCGGGGGCCCCAACGGAAAGTACCCAGCCTTTCAGCCAGGCCCTAGGTCGAATTGCTAGTAGCATCGTTGGGACCCGTTTTCTGGGTCTCTCCCGCCCAAGTTAAAGGTCTAACCTTTTGTAGGTTTAACGGAAAAGTCAGTGGTTTGCACAAGGCGCTAAGGCCATGTGCTTCCCTGCGAGTTCAAGGGGTTGAAAAGTTCGAGAACTCTTCAGTTCAACCCTCCTATAAGTTCATAGAAGTTCCAGGGTTGGCTTAACGGGTATGCTCAAAATGTCTTGGAAAAAGGGAACGTGAACAAGCCATGGGAGCCACACTCAAAGGACAGGAACGAATCGAATCGTTAGTGGGGCAAACAAGGGAGGGTTCCCCAAATTCACAACCCCTGAAAATTGAATTACAAGGTCATACAAAAGCTGCCCAAAAAGGGAAACAACAGTCAAATGGACCCTGATTTGACAATATCTCTCTCTCCCTTTCCGTCACCATCTCGAGTGAGACTGATGTGTGACTCATGTCCGTCGCGCAGGGCTCTGCTTCCCAATGGTTCAGAAATTGCAAAATGTGTTTTTTGGGGGGAAGCAGTTTGGCCTGCGAAGACTGAGGTGGAGGTAGGGGTTTGACAGCAAATTGTATCTGTTTGTCTGTGTGTGCGTCTGTAGTCTTCCGTCTCTGTTTCTTCCCCTCTGCATTTAGAATTGTTCAATTCTCCCTGTGCATTTTCATACAGATATGCATTTTATATATTCAAACTGTGTGCACATATGGCATACCATTTATCGCGCACAGGAGCACAGGAGTGCTAAGTTGGATGCTCGGGCAAAGTGGCAAGCCCAGCCTCCAACTGTACTTCCCCAGCACTTGATGGACAAGCATCCCTTCCCCAACAACTTATCAGGAGATAGGGTCGAGCTGGGTTGGGCGACCACCCCTCAACAACTTTTGCACGGCCGCAAACCCCAATCTTGGTTTTCCTCTTTAACTTTGGTGCAAAAGCTTTGGCACCCTGTGAAAAGAAAACGAGCAGAAACATTAGGGCCCTGAGCAGAAAGGTTCCCTCATAGGTTGGTTAACGTATCCCCCCCCCCAAAAAAAAAGAAAAGAACATATTTTGAGTGGCTTCGGGTCCAAAAATGAAGAAGCACATCCATTTTGAATCTTGGGCTTAGTAGGGCTTTCTAGGCCTTAGTAGGCCTTAGTAAGGCTTAGTAAGTCTCAATCATTTTGTTGGTGCTTCGAGTGCTAGCAAGGCTCAGCAACTCAACTCTCACTAAGAAATGGCCACCACTCAAATTTGATCATGAGTGCTACTGAGTTTGGCTGAGTAGTTGGAACCGTAATGATTCCTATGTGTGCTGTCATTTTCGTAGCGGTCTTTTGTGATGCAACTGCGCCGCGCACTGAACACCTGTGAATTGAACATCAGCGAATGTTGACCTAGTAGCACTCAAAAGCACTCAGTAGCAATCAGCAAGCGCTCAGTAGCGTTCAGAAAGCGCTCAGTAGCAGTCAAAAGGCACTCAGCAGCACCCAGTAACACTGAGGAACACTCAGTAATACTCAGTAGCACTCAGTAACACTCAGTAACACTCAGTACCACTCAATTTCAACCTAATCCAGCACATGTTTTGAATTCCGGGCTCAGAAAGCACTCAGTAAAACAGCACCTTCTTGGAATCCTGGCTTAGCAAGCACACTCAGTAGCACTCAGTAGCACACAGTAGCACCCAGGACGTCTCAATCACCCTTCAGAACACAGCACATGGGCGATCCAGGCTCACCGAGCATTTAGTAGCACGCAATGACGCTTCGAGCCACGGGCAAGCTTCAACAAATCCAAGCTTTGCTATGCAAAATTGAAGCACCCCCCATATGCCAAAGGCTCAGTGTGCTCAGTAACACTCGGTGAGTCTTACTGAGATTTTAACATTTGGGAGGGGGGATGCGGGGGGGGGTTTACTTCCCTATGATTCACAGAACCCTTCCATCAGAACCCCTTCTAAGAAGGTTTAACTTTACAATCTCCACCAAAATGGTCTTGCCACCAAGTTTAAGGTCCACAAACTCAGGAAGTGAGTCTAAGCACCTTTCTTCGGAAAGGCCTGCGGGGCCGGGAGGCGTTTCCCCCTTAAAATATGCGAAGACGAAACACGAAGCCTGTCCTTGGTGTGCTTCTTGGCCATGGCTCGGATCTCCAGATGCGCCTTGCGGCTCAAAGCCCCAACCGCTGCGCTGGGAAGGTGGATGAAACAAAATCAAGGACTTCTTGAAACCTTAAAGGAATCAAATAGCCACCTGCTTTGCAAGGGAATCCTCTAAATCAGGGTTGCTGCTAAACAGCAGGTTGGAAACAACGAATTACGCACGCCCGCAGAACAAAACAATGTATTACTGTATTACCCATCCCCTTCTGTCTTCGTGACTCAGCCAGTCATGTTCAAAGCATGGCCCAGTTGCCAAACAGTCAACGCAAATCCACACAAAACCCCAAGGGTTGCTTCAGGCAACCAAGTCCAACTGACACTTTCGCTTTGGTCAAGCCATATGGCCAAAACACGCTCAACCTGGCAGGGGCACACCAAGGGGCTGACAGTCTCATGGGGTAGCCTGTGGAGTCTGTGGAGGAAACTCATCATCTGGTGCACAAACCGTTTCATACTAATTCGCACGAACCTTCGGTGCCAATGCCCGGATCTATAACGCAGATGCTGCAGGGATAATGTTGCGCTTCCGGCTCCTCGCCCAGTAGTGTTTGCCCTGCCTCTGTGCCTGGTTTCAGCCCCTTCAAACTTTCCACTTCAGCAGGTGGGCCAATGGCCCGTTCATCACTGAGAGCGGTTCAAGGACATAAGGACATGAGGTCAACCCACAGTTTCTACAAATGGCAACCTGAATAGGGCAAGTAACCTGGCCGGCGTTATCCGCAAAGTGTTCCCACATACGTGACCCCCCCCGCCAAACAACGCTCAGACGTCCTGTAAACGCGCGCTTTTTTTCGTTCTTTCCCCCCTGTAATGGCCGCAAAAACGCGCAAATCATATGGTTTTTCAGAGGTTTCGAGCAAGTCCAGCAAAGGGTGGGCCGGATGTCCGAGTGGAACTGCAAGAGCACGGCCTATCCTTAGGTGACTCCAAATCAAAACCTGTTATTTAAATGGTCGCACTCCCAGAACCATGTACAGAATTAGAAAGGCTGACACCCCCACCCATTAAATTTGTTGGCATTATCCCTTAACTTTCTTCTACCCGGGTTTCGAGCAAGTTGGTCAAGTGCCTCTCTGACAAGCAAAGATGGTGTTCTTACCATTTGGCTGGCATGGATGCAGTGCTGCGCGGGTGCACTTGAACGGGTGTTCTTACCATTTGGCTGGCATGGATGCAGTGCTGCGCGGGTGCACTTGAACGGGTGTTCTTACCATTTGGCTGGCATGGATGCAGTGCTGCGCGGGTGCACTTGAACGGGTGTTCTTACCATTTGGCTGGCATGGATGCAGTGCTGCGCGGGTGCACTTGAACGGGTGTTCTTACCATTTGGCTGGCATGGATGCAGTGCTGCGCGGGTGCACTTGAACGGGTGTTCTCACCATTTGGCTGGCATGGATGCAGTGCTGCGCGGGTGCACTTGAGCGGGCGTGCCTATCGTGAGTGTGAATTTCCATATAATTCCCGCGTTTTACGTGGTAGTGGCCGGACATGCACGAAACCTGTGAAAAACCATATGATTTGCGCGTTTTAGCGGCCATTACAGGGGGGAAAGAACCAAAAAAAGCGCGCGTTTACAGGACGACCGAGCCCCAAACAATTGTTTTTAGTTTCCTGTTCCGTTGTTGGACGCCATTGGGTGTTATGTATGCATATATGCATAGAAAACATAATTATACACATATGTAAATATCTGGCTATGACTTTGTTGATGGCATGTGAAGCGCACAAATCGTGTTACGGACGCATGCTGCTGCGGTCCTTAATGTGTTTTTCCGGTATAAACGGGGAACAGTGCTTGACACTTCCAGCTCCAGCTCGACAGTCGCAACTTTTCAGTTGCACCATGTAGCATAGAACGGCAAAGTGCATTTCCACAAAGAGCGCCTCCGCAGCTCCAGCGCGCAATGTCCAGCAAAAACACGCTCTGCAACAATCTGCTCTGCAGGCACGCGTGGGAGATCACTCAGTCTGGGCATGCATCGGGGTACGCAACAAGGGGAGATGCAACCAGCCAGGCAGTTGTGTTAACGTGAGGTATGTAACGAAGGTGTGCAACGAGGGGGTATGTAATGAGCCGGCAGGTCTTGTTGCATAGTGTATGTAACGGGGTACGCAGCCAATGTCCGCCGCGGGCCCCAAGAACATCACTGCCACAAGCAAATAAACATGACCATATATACATATATATATATATAAGTTTATGGGTCAACCGGCCACTAAAAGACGAAAAGTTGAAAAACTGTCATCCAAGGGGCCCAACCTGGATAATTATATGTTCATATCTGGCATCATACAACCTATACAAAAGGGCAACTTGCGCCCCACTGAGCTGAGGCGGTTCATACAATCCCCTCTTCCCAACAATCAAGGAAGCGGGCAGGGTTCCCAGAATTGCTCCCAGTGTACAAAAACAATTCGAGGCCTGCTCCTTGGCCTTCAATCGCCGCTTCCAGCGGCGCATGTCGAGATTGAGCCTGAGCTAGCCAAGAGGCCCACGGGCCAAAATTGCAAAAGGGCCTCCCTTGCAAGCGAAAGCAACTTGAGGTTGCTTAAACAATAGTCGTAGCTTCTTGTACTGCATGTTCAATTTAAACATAAATATGCGCAGCTAGGCAAAAGTCCGAAATGTCGGCTTGGCCATGGCCAGCAAACTCCACGGCTCACCTCCTGGCTCGACCGAGAGAAGTCCATTGCTTGCTATCTTCCCCTTCCCGCGAGCCGCACTTTCACACTTTCAGCCTGCAGGGAAGCCGAAGAAAAAAGAAAAACAAATCCGGGGATCGCCCCATTTGAAGACACACCTGATTGCTGGCGTCCGACTCGGTCAAACAAGGCATGGCCCCTCGTGCAACTTGCGGCAAAGGCTAGAGAAAAGAAAGCAGTTGACCATCTAAATCTTACTGCCGTGGATTGGCCAAACAAGTCTACATTCACCGCAAAACTGGTGAGAGTATCAAGCCCAATAAACCGGGAAGTGGCTATGAGTTTGAATCCGGAAGCAGCTCCGAAGTGGACGGTGAAAAATAAATCCCCACCTATGATGCCCACCAACGGGCCCTCCATGAAAAGGAAAAAGCACACCCAAGTGAGAAACGCTAGCTTTCTGCCAAGCAACCACCGCATGTCGATGGCAGTGACGCACTTGCCGTCGATACCTGGGCTGACATGAGTTCAGGGGATGCCAAATTTCCGGGTGGTGGGTGCGTGCGGAGGTGCGTGCTTGGGTGGGTTGGTTTGGGTGTGTGGGTGGGGTTTGGGTGTGGGTGTGGGTGTGTGTGGGTGTGTGTGTGTGTGATTGTGATTGGGATTGTGTTTGTGCGTTTCTGTGTGTTTGTAAGTGTGTGTGTGTGTGCCTGTGTGTTTGTACCCTGTCTTGGGTTGGTTTACAAAGGGAAATCAATGCTTTTGACACACACCCAGGGGTCTAGACAAACTTAAAGAAGAAAAAAACACAGCCCCGTTTGGCCTCCTTTGGCGCGTAGTACACATGTGTGGGTATTTGGCACCCAGTTGCCCATCTAACGACAACACCAGAAGGAAGGTCGCGTCAAACTGCTCTAAACGAAACAGAGGAGACATGGGGAACCGTGTCCATGGCCGGAAATGTTTGTGCCTCGCGTGCCAAGCCTCTTCTCTTTTAAAACTTACAAACAGAATGCACGTTACATTCCTTCCAAACTGGAAATCAGCAACGACCTTTCTCACCGAACCCCCAGGTGAGCTGGCTACAATTGGCCCCGAAAATGCACACGCTGCTGATGCTTGCGCACATCGATTTCCACGTGCAAAGGGCAGTCTGGCGCGTCACGCTGCTCATCTGTACAGCTTACTTTGCCAACTCAACATTCCATCGGCCCCAAAACAACAAAACAACTCGCTGGGCACGATGGTTCCCCTACTTCACCACTGGGATTTCCTGGCTTTCACTCGCTCGCCTTCGATCCCCAGCTGAGTCATAATCAAAACCTGGTGTTCGAACGGTGTACCCAAATCTGTGTAAGGAATTCAACTACGGCCGCAACTATTTGTGGCTGGGATCATCCCTTACTAACCTTCATCCACCCGGGTTTTGATTGTGGCTCAGCTGTCCGCGGCTTTCAAAGGTCGAGGTGCTGAAGGAGTCAAAAAGATACTCTTCCTGGCCGAACTCCCAGCCGTTACCAACCTGGTCGATTCGTCGCCGCGCCAAGGAAACCCGGTTCAAAGTGGCCAAAAAGCGGACATTTTGATCAAACGCCAGAAACCCAAAATTGAGTTTGGCTCCCGGAAACCAATTGTCCATGGGGCATAACCAAAGGCAGGCATAAACCCGGGGTGCTTGACTTCCCCAAAACAGGGGAACCTAATTGAGCTTACCTGGAAGGAACTGACTTAACAAATAAGCCCTGTGTGTGGATGAAGCGCCGTGGCAGTTGCCCGGAGACTAGGTCTGTGGGCAGTGGGCACGCAAGAAACAACGACTCGAAAAGAGGCACCAATGCGTGAAAGCCCATACAAGCGTCAATTCTTCGACAAGACGCCCAAGCACCTAAGCCTGCAACAGCCTCGCCCTGGGAGCTCGCCACAGCCACACGCAATAAATGACAAGCACACCCACCAACTGAACCCCCGCTAGTAGCCAATTCTGGCTTAGATGCGCTGGTCATTTCTGCTCTCACTTCTGCCCGGCCGGGAATCCAGGTTCACCCTGTGGCTTTGACAACGAGTGAGAGAAAGAGGAAATAAGGGGTCATTTGAACACAACAAATGAGAACAGGCCCACCAACTGAGCACCCGCCATAGCCACACACCACACCACAAATGACCATTTCCAGACCCACGCCATGCAGGTGTTGATTCTTGGCGCCACGGTTGACCCTGCACGGGTTGACAACTGGCTCCAACGCAGTTATAGGATAGGCTTTTACAAGCTTCTACATGCCTTACTATAACCCCTATAAACCAGGCAGTGGAACCACCTACATTGTCTAACTTGTGATATGTGCGCGTCTGAATGGGAGCTGCCTCGATGGCCTTTTGACGCTAGACTTTTCATGCATTGAGTGCGGCAGCCAAGAGGCCAGATCCGCCTCGAAGTGGAAGAGATCGATCTTAACGTCCTGAGATGTTCCACTTTAGCGTTGCTCCGGATTTTTTCTACCGTCCCTTTGGGCTCTGGTTGGCTGTAGCTTGGAGCACCCTCCGCACTTGAATGACCGGTGACCAAAAAAGCAAGAAGGCGTCCCTGAAAAACTGGTATCGCCTGAGGCCGGATGTTCCTGAGGCACTGCCACTGCAGCTCCGAAGCAAACTGGATGTTGCATAGGGCTTCACTATTGTTCCCGCTTCGACATTTTCACCATTTCTGATTGGACATGTCCTTGTGTGTCATGATCAACGGACAATGTTTGATGCAGCGGTAACCCACTGGCTACAGGGACCCCGAAACAACCAAGGTTGAGCCCACAAACAAACACCCGCACTGACTATGATGATCGCACCTGAAATTAGAACGAGCTCACCCAAGATCAAAGGATTCCTTGAGTCTGGTGTGTGATGACTGCGCAGTACGGTGCTCACGGTGCGCATAAACCTGACGCATCAATAGGGAACAGGGGCGTGCTCCCCCAAACAAAAGTGAAGGATCCCCTTTGAATTACCCCTAAATACGTTGTTGAGGCAAAAACCAAAAGTCACCTCGTCCCCTTCATTCTAATTGACCCAATACTAAACCAATGCTAAACTTCTGGCAGCCTTATTAGGGTGTACTTGCAGCACTTACCTTGATCAGCCTGCTGCTAACGTCAAAAATTAGGATACAATCCGAATGTGAAAGTTGCATTTCTACTCCTCCAGTGGCCTGTGGTACATTTCGCTAGGAAAACAAGAGGGGATTCTAGGACCCTCATAATGCAGGCCGAGACTTCGCCAGCCCCAGTGCATGTGTCACACCCCCCTCCAGTGACCAGGGCGGGAAACTCCGTGCCACGTGTCCCCTGAACGCAGGAAACCTCCAGGCAGTGGGAGGGATACCAAAGTCATATGAGTGGCTGGCAGCTTTGAATCAGCAAGCGAATGGAGTCAAACATGTGCTAGCTGCGAGCTCCACCTGCCCCTATTCTTCCCAACACAACACCATTGCAAAGGTGCATTGGCTTGTTTGTTTAAACATGAACAATGGGATCAGTATGACTTGTCCCCAACCCCGTGAGGCACTCACGGGGTCACTATTCTTGTTGGGTACTTTCATCAGTACCTCATTTGCCCAGGCCGCCTTTCTGACCTTTTGGTATTGTAGGATTTCAACTTGTTGGTTTTGTAGTTCTGAGCTCTGACCCCGTTTGGATTTGTAGTTCTGAGCTCTGACCTTTGGGTTTGTAGTTCTGACCTTTTGGTTTTGTAGTTCTGAATGTGTTTTTCTTTGTAGATCTGACCTTTTCGCTTTGTTGTTCTGACCTGTATTTTTGCAGCTACCTTTTGAGCAGGTTTGTATTGCGTACTCTGAACCAGCAAGCAACAAGTCTAATTATGGCTCTGACGCGAGGCTGGGTCCAGGCTGAGTTTTGTTCTCTTTCTTTTTCTGGAAGCATTGAGCGCAAAAGCCGCTTGTGTTGTCTGGCTCGTTCAGAACCAATCCTTGATCTTGATTTCAGATGGCAAGGCCTTACCTTCGGTATGGATGGTCCTGGACCCCTTTTGAGGCAATTTAGCAACCACTATAAGTATCATAGGGGTTCCTGAAGGAACCCAAGCCATGCCAAAGTAAGGAGTTACGGCATTACCCCTTTTTGAAACCTATTTTCACTCGGCCAGTTGGTCAAGTAGTGTGAAATTCAAATCTAACATGATGACATCATAAGGGGCAATACATGGCAATACGCTTCTATTTGCTTTAATGAGTATGTGTTAAGATTGAATATTGAAACGCGTCCCAAGTCGACACTGCAACTTGGCCGCATAGTTCCTCTCTTGGAGTCGTTGTGAAATGCAAAGCCGAGGGGCGTCCACCTTCACCCCGCTCAGCCGGGACATCCGCAGAATGCAGTCCTCCAAAGGGAACTGTGTGTTTGTGTTGTGGGTTTGCTTTCTTTTGTATAGAAATCAAGATGCGTGCGTTCCCTAAGACCTCATCTCACATCCGTCGGGTTGCTCAAAAGCATCCCCATCATTATCTATTGCCTGGGTTAGTGCAATGGCATGTCTCGCATTCCAGATCCAAATAATTTAAGATTGGTTTCAACTGTTGGCTTTCACATGAGCAAACTCCAACGTGACAACTGTAGAGCCGCCATCTGCGCTCCGAGCTTCCGCTGTGCGCATTGTTCCAAAAAACACTGGCTTGGACAACTCTCAAGCGCGGAAAACTTGGTTCCCGATCCCGAGTTGACTAACAACATCTCAAGAAGCTTCTCAAGGATTGTTTGCATTTTTCGAGCGGGACAGCAGGTTTTCGGCTTGGGCTTCGCTGTTTGGCGTAAGCTTACCGCGCTGAACACCCCATTGAGCATTGGCTTTGAAGCCTGGGAACCCTGATACCCAGGGAGGCTATTGGAAATGTTGTTTTGCCATACAAACTGGCGTTTGGGGGGGGTTTGGGTGGGTTGGGGGGTGGGTTGGTGGGATCGGAGTTGCAGGGCTGGCACTTTTCTGACGCCTGTCTCAAAATGGAGAACCCCTTTTTGCATGGTGTTGAGGAAAACCAAAAGGGAAACTGCCTGGAGGCTAAGTGGCTTGCCCAACGGGTTGACCGTTTGGGGTAAGAGAAACACCCACACTTACCCGAATTCGCTCCTCCGCGCTCTGGTACTGGTTGCAGGCCCAGGTTCGGAAGTTGGCCTGGAGGCAATCAGCTTCAAATTTGCTCTTTGGCTTCTGGGCCCCCAAGACAGGTTGGGGTTCGAAAAGAGTCCCAGCCGCAAATCGGCAACTGTTTCTTTCAACAACCTGTCGCCATGATTGCCCCTTGCAAGAGAAGACCAAAACGAGCAAAGTGTGAAAAGAAACGCGGCGTTTCACGTGTTAAACGTTGTTTGCGAAGGATACGCCTTGCTGTGATGAGCAAGTGAGGGTGTCCATGCCTATGTGACAAAGACGCTTTAAAGGGATCCCTTTCGAATCACCACGAAGAGTGCATGATTGGATCTTAGTCACATCGCCGACGGACTTGCAGAAAGGGCACTGGTGGGGGAAAAAAGCCTGGTGGCGAATGCGGCGACACGCATCTTGCTGATTTGACTTGCTAGGTTTGGCTTCTGGTTGTTGCAAACTTGATAGTTGACAACGCGACGCGTCATAACATATGTGCATCACCCCGGCCGGATTGAAGCTCAATTAATCAAGCTGTGAAACCCAAACTCAACACATTGATGCCCCTTGAAAGAACACACGTATTTTCGTTGCAGCTTGGACTGCCCAACACCTAAGTAAACCTCACCCCCACTCCCACAACCACAACGAATTCCCACAACTATGGAGCTCCTCACAGGCACCACGGCACGATGCGCCCAAACAAAAAACAATGTGTTAGTGCCAAAGGGGATGTCCCAAATTACAAGTTGCAAGCCTGATGCAAGGAATGGTGAGCTCACTTTACACGAGGTAGTTTTGTTGTTGGCCCTACAGCAACGGCGTCCGTGAGCAAATGTCTGCCCTCCTTGGGTGACTCCCACCATTGAGCCACTAACCGAAGTCATCAACCACCTAAATAGCCATGGTCATCCAAGTGAATGGTGCGCCCCGCAAAATCCGCAATCTCCCACAAGCTGCCTTGGAAAGAAGCAACAAATGCTACATGCTGCGACGCCAAGAAGGGTTTTGCCCAGCAACAACCTTGTAAGGCTAGGATTCACAGTCCAAAGAAGAAAGCCCAAAAGGTCAGAGTCGCAACAGACCGACAAAGGAAGACCAACACCTCAATAGTCCAGCATGGAGCCTCTCTGGAGATCCTGGAGCGTATTTTACCTTAAACGGGAACCCTGTGGTGGGTTCCATGCATGGTTGTGCGAAATAGCCCGTTCTGTGATACAAAGCGGGGGTTCCCTTGGCATCGCAGAAATCGGCCCAACAATCCCGATTGCATGACTCCAAAGTTCGCACAGGGGCCCCCGCAAAAGAGCAAGATCCTGAAGCAGTAAAAGATCAATTCCAACTGAGCGGGGTTATGAAAGCCAGTGGCTCGCTTTCCCCTGCGAGAAGGCGACAAAAGGGCGGCAGGGTCCAAACAAATGCCAAATGGCTATAATGTTTAATGGGGAACCCCCTCAACAATGATTGGTGGACACAAATCCCCATCAACACGGTGTCCACCGAAAGGCATCTTTAAACCATGCTGTTACCCATATCTTTCCAATCCAAGCGTCAAAAAGCTCCTCCATTGCCGGGTCAATCTCTTCCAGCGTGAGCTCTCCTCCCCCGTCGCTGTCCAGGGCATGATAAAGCTGGCTGGGGTCATACGCGAACCTCAGAGACCCACTGGGTGACATCCCCATGCCATCTAAATGGTTTGAAGGAAAACTATATACAGAAGTAGTTTAGAACCCCTCAAATGTTCACTTCAAGTGACCCAAACAAAGACAAGAGAAAGCGTCCAATCTAGGCTGGTCTTCCACACCCCTTTCCCTGCAAGAGGTTAAACTGCTTCCTGCTTTGAGGGGGAGAGTATTGTTTGTAATCAATTCAAAGGTTTAAGGACACACCAAAGAGCAACCAAGGGGACCCTTTAATTGGAGAAAAGTCGTAGACACACACGCACAGTGTTTTGTAATTCGCATGGTTAAACGATCAGAAGCAATACGTTGAATGATGTCGGCCACAGGCTAGGAGTACTCTCCCCAAACTATCACGGAAGGACACCGAACAGAAACACACGCATATTTACAGGAAAATCCTTCTGAAAGACCCTGTTAACTCCATGGTGAGGGTCTTTGTCCTCCCCGCCGCCTCACCAACCTGGCGAATGCAAGCGATCTCACCTTGCCAAGGCGCATGCGCTCACGCATGTATCCTGAGAATAGGCAAATGGGCAGCTCAATCTCATGAGCAGTGTGCCTGACACTTCGCTGGCTGTCAAAAATAGGGACCCGTTCTGGAATCCCTTTCAAGGACTTTAGAGGCAGGGCTACAAACAACTAGGGCCAACTGGGACCTCAAGAGCCGCTACTATCTAATGGACCTCAAAGGCCTCACAAACTTGCGAGCAGCTAAGGTGTGATTTGCACACCTAGACGCACAGCACCTCAATTTAACCTAATACAGTGCACGTCATGCAAGCGGGCACACACCAAGACACATACACACTTGCAAACAACGAGCCAGCCAGCACAACAGACCTGAATGAACACTGCAAGAGAACAACATCATCCACGTGTAATGCTCTGAGGAAGCGTCTGAGGAAGTACATCTCGGTGATCCGGTGCTCATGGTCTGGATCCAGCTTGTGAATCCAAGCGCGGAGTGTGGAGCCTTCCAGCTCAAAGGGAGAGGAATTGCCACGTCTGGCTGGGCCCAGAATACGCAAATGCCCTTCCCAATGAAACAATGTTGTTCAACATATGGTCCCAAATCCCGAATCCTGATCCCTAGTCCGCAGCTGGTTGCAGAACAAGGGAAACCAAGTAGTCCATCTGGCGTGAGGATCTTTCAGATTGACTTTGAACAAATCTCAAATGGAAACCTCAAAACAATCAGGTCTTTTTTCCCCCCAAATCATCCAAAAGAGATTCCCCACCCCCCTCAACATTTAGCATTGACTTGGAACCCCCGTGAAACATCGCGCCATTAAGGTTGGAAACCCTCTCTGAACTTGTCCAGCCTGAGCTGAGGGGAGGGATTGAGGGGAAGCCGATGGCATCGGAAACTGGTGGGGTTCGGACCGCGAAGTGGAAGGTGCAAGCCTTGTGCACCCCTTGCGGTGGCGTGAACAAGCCTGTTTTCCATGTCTCGGAAGCATCCGGTGAAGGACATCTGGGAAAGGACATCTGAAATGCAATGGAGGGAGGCTAGTCTCGAAAGCAACAAATTAATTAGGACATTAACTGAAGGCTGGTTTCAAAAGGACAGACCATGCACTGGGTCCCTGTTTGGGTGACCACCAAACTCAAGGTTCATCTGCAGGAAAGTGCACCTCCTTCTCTGTAATTACCGAAATCGTGGTTGGTCCTACGTCGTGCAAGTAAGCCAGCCAGAAAGCATGGTCGAAGTCCGACACCTGGAACACTTGGATCTCTAAGTGCGGACATACACCGCGCTTCCCTCCGAATCCTTGGAGCCAAGGAGCCCTCTTGCTTAATGAGGAACTCCTGCAACACCTCAGGGCCAGGAGGGAGTACGGCGCCCTCTCAGAAGCCCAGTGGATTTCTATGGGATAAAGGGCCTTATTTGTTGATTTTAAAGGGACACCTTTCCACAAAAGAGGACAAAGAAATTGTGACAACAAATTGAGAAAGGGTGCTGCTGGGCAATTGGGTCCGCTTGTCTCTCGGAAAAAGGGACCCTGCACAACAATAGCTGGCAATGTAGGGGTCCAACTGGTAGAAGAACGGGCAACATGCTGGCACTGAACAGCTGTGTATAGCTCTACCTTGGAAACGCCAGGGACGCGTGTTGTGGTCAGATAAGCAAAGGTGCAATCTGCTGACCTTCTAAGAAGCGCCAACATGGGGTGTCGCGGTTAAGGGGTTGGATCACAGGAAATGTTGTTTTGGAGTTGGCATTGGATGTGGACCAAATTTAGGAACCTGCAACCATTGCTTACACCCGAATTTACTGCGCGACACATGGAGGGTCTGGAAGCATCAGAGCTATCCTTCCACTGCGGCAACAGCTACTTAAGGGAGCAACAATGGAGAATGGTGCACCCAGATTGAAGCGCATAAGGACCCATTTTCGGATAGTCTGAAAGGGACAAAGAAACCTCAACCATGCTTGGGGCCTGTGATGTTTCGCCATTGCCCCATTTCACCTTAATCATCCCTAATCAGCGTCTCTGGGCGGCCCCGCGCGCTGTGCAGTGGCCAAGTCCATGCTTGGCAAATCACCTGGAGCCACTGGCCTACATCTAGTTGTGGTCCTATCTTTTGGGAGGGGTATGTTTGGGTTTGTCGAAAATAGTGGTGAACAGGACCGCCAAGCGCAACCAACCAACCGCTCAAAGGAGGACATTTCCGGTACCGAAACACCCAGGTACCTCAGACCTCAACCTGCATGCAGCTGTCTCCATGCTCCAGCATGCAGCCGGCTTCCGATTCCGGTGCCCGGCCCATGCCATGACCGGAACCTCCTGAAGACGACCCTCCCCAACGTGCAAAGCTTTCCGCAAAAAGGACCGGACCGCTGGTGGGCTTCGTGCCACTTAGCAGCGTTCTCCCACCGACAATGGAAGTGCAAAAGCCCCTGCCCCAAGAGGATAGTCGTCTTCCAAAACAAACGCAACTCCATCACCTGACCCCTCAAGAGTTCATCCACATACACCCCCTGCAGTTTAACATGACCCCCCCCCCCCCAAACAAGCAGAATAGTCTAAAATATGAAGGTCAAAACCGTGCCAAAGTCACCCTATATCGCCGTTTGAACATCATCCCGACAGCAAACTCACTTCAAATTCGCATCCAACATGTGATAGTTGAAACTACTCTTCAGGGGAAGTATAGTTACATAATATATAACATGCGTGTATATATATATATATAATATACTAAATGCACTTCTATGCATCCAAAAGGTGATATTGGAAACCACCCTTCAGGAGCAAATACACTTGGAACCCTGTTGTCGTTGCCCGACCAGGCCCTCCGAAGCGCGGTCTTTGCCACGCGTTGCCCATGTTCGGCCATGGAAAATCGCCCCCTTTTTGTGAGACCACGGTGGCTCATTCCCATCCGTGACCTCAACATATCTCATTTAGAGGTCTATTGTTTGGGACTTCTCTCTTCCGCTACACTTCTCCTAACGTTCATCGGTGTGGTGACTGATCCATTCTGGCAGGTTGGCTCTCGGTCACACTAGCGCCACACAATGCATGATACAATAGCGTGAGATAAGAAGGCATGACAGTCGCGATCAAACTGGTGAAGCAAACCCTTGCACGTTGCCAATGGGAACAACTAAAGTATCTGAAAGACCCTGCATCTCACCTTCCCAATGAATTTACAGGAAAGCAAAGAAAGCCGCCTCGATTAAGAGCCCCCCAAGTCCATGTTTAGAGTCTTTGCCAAAGTCTTTGCTGATCTTTGCTGTGCCCAAAACGGAAACACAAGCCACGCACGGAGATCTAAACGGGCCACCCCCATCCACCAATACAATTTCCAAGGGGTGGCAACCCCCCGAAAAACCACCCACGCACCCACACACAACCACGGCGCGCCTCATGGCGGTCACAAATCGGGCGCCGACGCTTGAACTTATCAGGTCTTGATCGGTCTGGAGCCTTGGGATCTCGAAAAAGGCAATGGTTCTCCATCGAACCCGGGAGGACCGAACCGGAAGCTTGCCCCTGAACCCGTTTGTTGGAAGAAGCGTGCACTCTTTCGCAATGCCGGCTGATCTCAGGTTTTGGCACCCCATCGCAAGAATCAAAACATGGAATATCATGGAATCCACACAAGGGGGGCTCTTGTCTTGGGACGGGCCGCGCGTCCCGTGGACGGCAGCTGTGAAACCAAAAAGTGTTGACTGCGGTGGCGCGCGGCGATGAGACGTCGGGCAAGCACTGGAAACACCACCAGTGTTGGTTGCTTGACCATTTCCTTTGCCCAAAGGACCTGGAAACACAGCATACTCAGTATACCTTCTGCAACCTTGGCTACTCGGCTATATAGGTCATGGAACAAACATGTCAGGTCATTTCACGTGAAGTTGTTCTGGGAAGTGTTTGTGTGACACATGACAGCCAAGGCAAAACCTAAGGACCACAGCTCAGCCGAGCCCTATGCGCAAAAGATCGGGCCAAGGTGCATGCTAGTCACTACCAGTCATTACCCTTCTCTAGCTGTTCCCCTCAAGACTCAACAGGGCAGCTGGAACAGCCAGCTGGAGCACTTGAGACATGTCCAAGAGCAACTCGCTAATCTAAGGGGCTACCACCAACTTAGGAAACAATTTTCCCAGGGGGACCTGGGAGGTCGTCAAAAGTACCATGTTGGTATTTGTCATTTGTGTATATGCATCCACCTTTTCATTGACGCTTTGCGGGGTGCCGGTTCGCAATTTGGAACTGAGGCAAGCCTCCATGCACGAAGGAATGCAACGGAACAACTCATCCGACCAATGGGCCGTGCGCAGCATGCAAGGACAAAGGGATGGCAACTTTGCCCTACGGTTTTAGGGAAGCCAGAAGGAAGTCGAATAGATGAGCGTGCAAAGTGCAAGGAGCTTAAACCGAAACCAGCAAGAAAGAAACAATGGACATCCTGAAGCTCCCCCCAGATTTGTGTTTAAATTGCTCAAATTACAGTTGCCCTTCCAACCAGTAAGTAAGAATCCACCAGACGAAAACGGGTACTGCCCAGAGAAAGAACCTTCCCTTTCTACTCGATGCCAGGGACCTTCCCCCAAGCAACTAGTCTTCCAAAACCCTCCGATCATCTTCCATGTTGAGAGAGTAATTGTCATTTCCTGCCCCAGCCCCCGCACACTCCCCAAACCCCTCCCCCCCCATTCCAGTGCCTTTGGGCGTCGCACGGGTCCCAACGTTTGAGCTTTGCGAATGCGGGACCCGCATTGCTACAACCAGTGACCCGAATGGGAAAAGAGATCCATACCCTTTTTGGTGTCAGAACAATCTTAAGTAAATTTTCCTGAAGGGGACAGGGTGCACTAAACAACTGGGAATAGCTAAACCCCAAAAGTTTGCTCATGTGCAACGGGTAAACCTTTTGGAACCTTGACACACACACACACAAAAAACAAACAGCTTTGGCTCCGCACTGGTGTCCAGAAATACCTTCAGCGCCCTCGTCAGAACCCCCCACCCCGCCGTGAAATTCCGAAGACGTTGATCCATCGTCACCCCACAGGGGACAGCTGTGGAGCCCAGCTCACCTTTCCAGTAACCAATGAACACATGACACGAACAGCAGACAAAGGAAGCAGTCATTTTTTTAACCCCGATTGCCAGCCAATACGACTGTAAAGGGTCCACAAGGTTGGGTCAAATTACCACGTATTTCATGTTTGGCAGGTAATTCATGTTTGGCACCCACAAAACAAACACTGAAGACTGTCCCATGACCCCGAAATCCAAAACTGACAGAGCTAAACTACCATAGCTTTTCCAACTCAGCTGGCCGGAAACTTATTGCTTCACAAGTCAAGGTTTGACCCCCCCCTTCAAGCCCTGTCCCCCCACACACACACACACACACAAAAAACAAGAGGAGCCCGGGAACCCAAAAGCAAACCAGCCTCACTCCCCATGGCATGTGGATCCCGTTGTTTTCCGGCTCAAGGGTCCGAAGGCAAACCAAGATTTAAGTTGTTCACAGTTGAGAAATCAACCCCAAAACAGATGAAGAAGGGGAGCAACCGCGACTCAAGCCGGATTGGCAGCCAGCAGCCTGTGCTCTCACCAAGCACAGAGAAAAAGGCAAAGGCACGGGTGAAACATGACAGGCCCCGCACTACATGGAAGGCACGAAGTCATCTGATTCATCATGAAGAACCAATCGCAGAAATCCGAAAATGGATCTGCACAAACTACCACTCCCAAATTGGAAGCTAGGCATAAGCTCGCTCTACACCCATCTGAGCTCGTGTTTGTGGCCCAGACCTGTTTTTGGCCCATACTGAAACTCCAACATCTTGGAGGCAAGCAAAGAAGAACCAGTGACCGTTTCCTGTGAGCCATTTTCGCAGCGCGCCATCCATTTGGTCTGCCTCGGTGTGGACAAGCCTCGGTCACTTGGTGGGGCTGACGCCTGTCTGAATCAAGTCTGAGACACAGTGTTACCACGATCTGAGTAGACCGGGGTCAGCTGTTCGGACGTTCATGCGCCCTTTTGTTTGGGCCGAGTGTGCTCAGCATATTCATGTCAACGTGCTTCCAGGCTGCTTCCAAATAAGTAGGGCGAACCCCAAGAGGCTACAGCTTCTGAAGAGAGGGTTCGTCCTAGAAACACATTGGCACCATTTGTTCGGGTCAGGTGTGCGGCAAAAAGGACAATTTTGGCGTACCTGGAACGCCGGGCTGTTCACATGGAGCCGCGCTTGCGGCGGTTGCCGCATGTCATGAGCGTCCACCGCGCCAGTCTCGCTCGCCGGCATGTCACGAGCGTCCACCGCGCCAGTCTCGCTCGCCGGCATGTCACGAGCGTCCACCGCGCCAGTCTCGCTCGCGGGCGGTTTCCGCATGTCACGAGCATCCACCGCACCAGTCTCGCTCGCGGGTCGGTTCCGCATGTCACGAGCTTCCACCGCGCCAGTCTCGCTCGCGGGCGGTTTCCGCATGTCACGAGCATCCACCGCGCCAGTCTTGCTCGCGGGCGGTTTCCGCCTGTCACGAGCGTCCACCGCGCCAGTCTCGCTCGCGGGCGGATTCCGCCTGTCACAAGCGTCCACCGCACCAGTCTCGCTCGCGGGCGGTTTCCGCATGTCACGGGCGTCCACCGCGCCAGTCTCGCTCGCGGGCGGTTGCCGCATGTCACAAGCGTCCACCGCGCCAGTCTCGCTCGCGGGCGATTTCCGCATGTCACGAGCGTCCACCGCGCCAGTCTCCCCCGCGGGCGAGTTTCCGAATGTGCCGCGCCAGTCTCGCTCGCGGGCGGTTTCCGCATGTCACGAATCGCGCCAGTCTCGCTCGCGGGTGGTTTCCGCATGTCACGAGCGCCCACTGCGCCAGTCTCGCTCGCGAGCGGTTTTCCGCATGTCACGAGAGTCCACCGCGCCAGTCTTGCTCGCGGGCGGTTTCCGCATGTCACAAGCGTCCACCACGCCAGGCGCGCTCGCGGGCGGTTTCCGCCTGTCACGAGCGTCCACCACGCCAGTCTCGCTCGCGGGCGGCCTGTCACGAGCGTCCATCTCGCCAGTCTCGCTCGCGGGCGGTCTCCGCATGTCACAAGCGTCCACCGCGCCAGTCTCGCTCACGGGCGGTTTCCGCATGTCACGAGCGTCCACCGCGCCAGTCTCGCTCGCGCGCAGTTTCCGCATGTCACGCGTTCACCGCGCCAGTCTTGCTCGCGGGCGGTTTCCGCATGTCACGAGCGTCCACCGCGCCAGTCTCGCTCGCGGGCGGTTTGCGCATGTCATGAGCGTCCACCGTGCCAGTCTCGCTCGCGGGCGATTTCTGCGTGTCACGAGCGTCCACCGCGCCAGTCTCGCTCGCGCGCAGTTTCCGCATGTCACGAGCGTCCACCGCCAGTCTCGCTCAGCATGTCACGAGCGTCCAGCGCGCCAGTCTCGCTCGCGGGCGGTTTCCGCATGTCACGAGCGTCCACCACGCCAGTCTCGCTCGCGGGCGGTTTCCGCATGTCACGAGCGTCCACCCCGCGCCAGTCTCGCTCGCGGGCGGTTTACATGTCACGAGCGTCCACCGCGCCAGTCTCGTTCGCGGGCGGTTTCCGCATGTCACGCCAGTCTCGCTCGCGGGCGGTTTCCGCTTTCCGCATGTCACGAGCGTCCACTGCGCCAGTCTCGCTCGCGGGCGTTTTCCGCATGTCCCGAGCGTCCACCGCGCCAGTCTCGCTCGCGGGCGGTTTCGGCATGTCACGAGCGTCCACCGCGCCAGTCTCGCTCGCGGGCGGTTTCCGCATGTCACGAGCGTCCACCGCGCCAGCGTCATGTCACGAGCGCGCCAGTCTCGCTCGCGGTTTCCGCATGTCACGTCCACCGCGCCGTCCACCGCGCCAGTCTCGCTCGCGGTCCACCGCGCCAGTCTCGCTCGGCGGTTTCCGCTGTCACGAGCGTCCACCGCGCCAGTCTCGCTCGCGGGCGGTTTCCGCATGTCACGAGCGTCCACCGCGCCAGTCTCGCTCGCGGGCGGTTTCCGCATGTCACGAGCGTCCACCGCGCCAGTCTCGCTCGCGGGCGGTTTCCGCATGTCACGAGCGTCCACCGCGCCAGTCTCGCTCGCGGGCGGTTTCGCCTGTCACGAGCGTCCACCGCGCCAGTCTCGCTCGCGGGCGGTTTCCGCATGTCACGAGCGTCCACCGCGCCAGTCTCGCTCGCGGGCGGTTTCCGCATGTCACGAGCGTCCACCGCGCCAGTCTCGCTCGCGGGCGGTTTCCGCATGTCACGAGCGTCCACCGCGCCAGTCTTGCTCGCGGGCGGTTTCCGCATGTCACGAGCGTCCCCCGCGCCAGTCTCGATCGCGGGCGGTTTCCGCATCTCACAAGCGTCCACCGCGCCAGTCTCGCTCGCGGGCGGTTTCCGCATGTCACGAGCATCCACCGCGCCAGTTTCCGCGTGTCACGAGCGTCCACGGGCGGTTTCGGCATGTCACAAGCGTCCACCGCGCCAGTCTTGCTCATGGGCGGTTTCCGCGTCCGCGCCAGTCTCGCTCGCGGGCGGTTTCCCCATGTGACGAGCGTCCACCACGCCAGTCTCGCACGCGGGCGGTTTCCCAATGTCACGAGCGTCCACCGCGCCAGTCTCGCTCGCGGGCGGTTTCCGCATGTCACGAGCGTCCTCATGCAAGTCTCGCTCGGGGGCGGTTTCCGCAGCGTCCACCGCGCCAGTCTCGCTCGCGGGCGTTTTCCGCATGTCACGAGCGTCCACCGTGCCAGTCTCGCTCGCGGGCGGTTTCCGCATGTCACGAGCATCCACCGCGCCAGTCTCGCTCGCGGGCGGTTTCCGCATGTCACAAGCGTCCACCGCGCCAGTCTCGCTCGCGGGCGGATTCCGCATGTCACGAGCGTCCACCGCGCCCGCATGTCACGAACCGCGCCAGTCTCGCTCGCGGGCGGGCGGTTTCCGCATGTCACGAGCGTCCACCGCGCCAGTCTCGCTCGCGGGCGGTTTCCGCATGTCACGAGCGTCCACCGCGCCAGTCTCGCTCGCGGGCGGTTCCGCATGTCACGAGCGTCCCCTGCGCCAGTCTCGCTCGCGGGCGGTTTCCGCACGTCACGAGCAACCACCGCGCCAGTCTTCGCTCGCGGGCGGCTTCCGCATGTCACAAGCGTCCACCGCGCCAGTCTCGCTCGCGGGCGGTTTCCGCATGTCACGAGCGTCCACCGCGCCAGTCTCGCTCGCGGGCGGTTTCCGCATGTCACGAGCGTCCACCGCGCCAGTCTCGCTCGCGGGCGGTTTCCGCATGTCACGAGCGTCCACCGCGCCAGTCTCGCTCGCGGGCGGTTTCCGCATGTCACGAGCGTCCACCGCGCCAGTCTCGCTCCCGGGCGGTTTCCGCATGTCACAAGCGTCCACCGCGCCAGTCTCGCTCGCGGGCGGTTTCCGCATGTCACGAGCGTCCACCGCGCCAGTCTCGCTCGCGGGCGGTTTCCGCATGTCACGAGCGTCCACCGCGCCAGTCTCGCTCGCGGGCGGTTTCCGCATGTCACGAGCGTCCACCGCGCCAGTCTCGCTCGCGGGCGGTTTCCGCATGTCACAAGCGTCCACCGCGCCAGTCTCGCTCGCGGGCGGTTTCCGCATGTCACGAGCGTCCACCGCGCCAGTCTCGCTCGCGGGCGGTTTCCGCATGTCACGAGCGTCCACCGCGCCAGTCTCGCTCGCGGGCGGTTTCCGCATGTCACGAGCGTCCACCGCGCCAGTCTCGCTCGCGGGCGGTTTTCCGCATGTCACGAGCGTCCACCGCGCCAGTCTCGCTCGCGGGCGGTTTCCGCATGTCACGAGCGTCCACCGCGCCAGTCTCGCTCGCGGACGGTTTGCGCATGTCACGAGCATCCACCGCCAGTCTCGCTCGCGGGCGGTTTCCGCATGTCACGCGCGTCCACCGCGCCAGTCTCGCTCGCGGAGCATCCACCGCGCCAGTCTCGCTCGCGGGCGGTTTCCGCATGTCACGAGCATCCACCGCGCCAGTCTCGTTCGCGAGCGGTTTCCGCATGTCACGCGCGTCCACCGCGCCAGTCTCGCTCGCGGGCGGTTTCCGCATGTCACGAGCGTCCACCGCGCCAGTCTCGCTCGCGGGCGGTTTCCAGCCAGCCTCGTGCGCCCAGTCTGCACCACACCGCCGTCCCCCCAGCCAGCCACTCTCGCTCGCGGGCGGTTTCCAGCCAGCCTCGCGCGCCCAGTTTGCGTCCCCCCAGCCAGCCAGTCTCGCTCAGCCTCGCGCACCCAGTCTGCGCCACACACGGTCGTTGTTTCCCCAGCCAGCCCCACACCGCCGTCCCCCCAGCCAGCCTCGTACGCCCAGTCTGCACCCCCAGCCGGCGTCGCACGCCCCGGTCTGCAGCACAACGAAATGGAAATCCCTTCTTATCTCCGCCGTCACAGCTTGTATCGCTCCCAGGCACCTTAAGAGAAAACCTAAAGCAGAACCCAAGCATCAGAGATGCCTTTGGGAAAAAAACAGGGATGCAGAACCACAAAATCTCCCCTTAACACTGCTGCTCTGGCCTGGCCCTGCAGCGCCAGATTCCATCATTCTAAAGCCCTTTTTGTCAAACAAAAAATTAGGACTCTGTTCGGCTGTTCGTGCGCCCTTTTGTTTGGGCCGAGTGTGCTCAGCATATTCATGTCAACGTGCTTCCAGGCTGCTTCCAAATAAGTAGGGCGAACCCCAAGAGGCCACAGACTCTGAAGAGAGGGTTCGTCCTAGAAACACATTGGCGCCATTTGCTCGGGTCAGGTGTGCGGCAAAAAGGACAATCTTGGCGCGCGGTGAACGCCGGGCTGTTCACATGGAGCCGTGCACGTGGCCTTCACCAACTTGCTTCGTAAGCTTGCTTGGATTCTTTAGTTTCTCCACCTATTTTCCCATTCGCAACCAATTGCAACTGGTGACTTTGTGGAAAGGGCCGCGCACGCTGTCAATTGGATGCGTGTGGATGGCAAGTTGTGTGGAGACGGGGCCGGCGCTGCGCTTTTGCGGGGGGGCTCGGTGTGGACAAGCCTCGGTCACTTGGTGGGTCTGACGCCTGTCCGAAACAAGTCTGAAACACAGTGTTACCACGATCTGCGTAGACCGGGGTCAGCTGTTCGGATGCTCATGCGCCCTTTTGTTTGGGCCGAGTGTGCTCAGCATATTCATGTCAACGTGCTTCCAGGCTGCTTCCAAATACGTAGGGCGAACCCCAAGAGGCTACAGCTTCTGAAGAGAGGGTTCGTCCTAGAAACACATTGGCACCATTTGTTCGGGTCAGGTGTGCGGCAAAAATGACAATTTTGGCACACCTGGAACGCCGGGCTGTTCACATGGAGCCGTGCACGTGGCCTTCACAAACTTGCTTCGTAAGCTTGCTTGGATTCGTTAGTTTCTCCACCAATTTTCCCATTCGCAACATTTCGCAACCAATTGCAACTGGTGACTTTGTGGAAAGGGCCGCGCACGTTGTCAATTGGATGCGTGTGGATGGCAAGTTGGGTGGATTCGCCGCAGGTGTGTGGAGACGGGGCCGGCGCTGCGCTTTTGCGGGGGGCTCGGTGTGGACAAGCCTCGATCACTTGGTGGGTCTGACGCCTGTCCGAAACAAGTCTGAGACACAGTGTTACCACGATCTGCGTAGACCGGGGTCAGCTGTTCGGATGTTCATGCGCCCTTTTGTTTGGGCCGAGTGTGCTCAGCATATTCATGTCAACGTGCTCCAAATACGTAGGGCGGACCCCAAGAGGCCACAGCTTCTCAAGACAGGGTTCGTCCTAGAAACACATCGGCGCCCTTTGTTCGGGTCAGGTGTGCGGCAAAAAGGACAATTTTGGCGCACCTGCAACGCCGGGCTGTTCACATGGAGCCGCGCACGTGGCCTTCACAAACTTGCTTCGTAAGCTTGCTTGGATTCGTTAGTTGCTCCACCTATTTTCCCATTCGCAACCAATTGCAACTCGTGACTTTGTGGAAAGAGCCGCCTGAGACACAGTGTTACCACGATCCGCGTAGACCGGGGTCAGCTGTTCGGATGTTCGTTCGCCCTTTTGTTTGGGCCGAGTGTGCTCATCATATTCATGTCAACCTGCTTCCAGGCTGCTTCCAAATAAGTAGGGCGAACCCCAAGAGGCCACAGCTTCTCAAGAGAGGGTTCGTCCTAGAAACACATTGGCGTTTGGGGCTCGGTGTGGACAAGCCTCGGTCACTTGGTGGGTCTGACGCCTGTCCGAAACAAGTCTGAGACACAGTGTTAGCACGATCTGCGTAGACCGGGGTCAGCTGTTCGGATGTTCGTGCGCCCTTTTGTTTGGGCCGAGTGTGCTCAGCATAAACATTTTCAACGTGCTTCCAGGCTGCTTCCAAAAAAGTAGGGCGAACCCCAAGAGGCCACAGCTTCTCAAGAGAGGGTTCGTCCTAGAAACACATCGGCGCCATTTGTTCGGGTCAGGTGTGCGGCAAAAAGGACAATTTTGGCGCACGAGGGCGGATTCCGCCTGTCACGAGCGTCCCTCGCGCCCGTCTCGCTCGAGGGCGGTTTCCGCCTGTCACGAGCGTCCCCCGCGCCCGTCTCGCTCGGGGGCGGTTTCCGCCTGTCACGAGCGTCCCCCGCGCCCGTCTCGCTCGGGGGCGGTTTCGGCCTGTCACGAGCGTCCACCGCGCCAGTCTCGCTCGCAAGCGGTTTCCGGACGTCACGAGCGTCCACCGCGCCAGTCTCGCTCGCGCCCCGCACCAGTCTCGCCCGGGGGCGGTTTCGGCCTGTCACGAGCGTCCACCGCGCCAGTCTCGCTCGCGGGCGGTTTCCGCATGTCACGAGCGTCCACCGTCAGTCTCGCTCGAGGGCGGTTTCCGCCTGTCAGAAGCGTCCAGTCCACCGCGCCAGTCTCGCTCGGGGGCAATTTCGGCCTGTCACGAGCATCCCCCACGCCCGTCTCGCTCGGGGGCGGTTTCGGCCTGTCACGAGCGTCCCCCGCGCCCGTCTCGCTCGGGGGCGGTTTCGGCCTGTCACGAGCGTCCCCCGCGCCCGTCTCGCTCGGGGGCGGTTTCCGCTTGTCACGAGCGTCCACCGCGCCAGTCTCGCTCAAGGGCGGTTTCGCTCGAGGGGCGGTTTCGGCTTGTCACGAGCGTCCCGCGCCCGTCTCGCTCGGGGGCGGTTTCGGCCTGTCACGAGCGTCCACCGCGCCAGTCTCGCTCCCGGGCGGTTTCCGCATGTCACAAGCGTCCACCGCGCCAGTTTCGCTCACGGGCGGTTTCCGCATGTCACGAGCGTCCCCCGCGCCAGTCTCGCTTGGGGGCGGTTCGGCCTGTCACGAGCGTCCCCCGCGCCCGTCTCGCTCGGGGGCGGTTTTGGCCTCTCACGAGCGTCCCCCGCGCCAGTCTCGCTCGGGCGGTTTCCGCTTGTCACGAGCGTCCACCGCGCCAGTCTCGCTCGGAGGCGGTTTCGGCCTGTTACGAGCGTCCCCCGCGCCCACGAGCGTCCCCCGCGCCCGTCTCGCTCGAGGGCGGTTTCGGCCTCTCACGAGCGTCCCCCGCGCCCGTCTCGCTTGCGGGCGGGTTCCGCTTGTCACGAGCGTCCACCGTGCCAGTCTCGCTCGCTCGGGGCGCTTTCGGCCTGTCACGAGCGTCCCCCGCGCCCGTCTCGCTCGGGTCACGAGCGTCCCCCGCGCCCGTCTCGCTCGGGGGCGGTTTCGGCCTGCCACGAGCGTCCCCCGCGCCGTCTCGCTCGGGGGCGGTTTCGGCCTGTCACGAGCGTCCCCGGGCCCGCGCCCGTCTCGCCCGGGGGCGGTTTCGGCCTCTCACGAGCGTCCCCCGCGCCAGTCTCGCTCGTGGGCGGTTTCCGCTTGTAAGCGTCCAGCGAGGGCGCGGTGGACGCTCGTGACAAGCGCCCCCGAGCAAGACGGGCGCGGGGGACGCTCGTGACAGGCCGAAACCGCCCCCGAGCGAGACGGGCGCGGGGGACGCTCGTGACAGGCCGAAACCGGGGGACGCCCGTGATAGGCCGAAACCGCCCCCGAGCGAGACTGGCGCGGGGGACGCTCGTGACAAGCGGAAACCGCCCGCGAGCGAGACTGGCGCGGGGGGCGCTCAGAAACCGCCCCCGAGCGAGACGGGCGCGGGGGACGCTCGTGACAGGCCGAAGCGGTGGACGCTCGGAAACCGCCCGCGAGCGAGACTGGCGCGGTGGACGCTCGTGACAAGCGGAAACCGCCCCCGAGCGAGACGGGCGCGGGGGACGCTCGTGACAGGCCGAAACCGCCCCCGAGCGTCCCCCGCGCCCGTCTCGCTCGGGGGCGGCTTCGGCCTGTCACGAGCGTGCACCGCGCCAGTCTCGCTCGAGGGCTCTCGCTCGGGGGCGGTTTCGGCCGGTTTCCGCTTGTCACAAGCGTCCACCGCGCCACTCTCGCTCGGGGGCGGTTTCCGCCTGTCACGAGCGTCCACCGCGCCAGTCTCGCTCGGGGGCGGTTTCGGCCCGTGACCCGCGCCCGTCTTGCTCAGGGAGGTTTCGGCCTCTCACGAGCGTCCCCCGCGCCAGTCCAGTCTCGCTCGCGGGCCGTTTTCGCTTGTCACGAGCGTCCACCAGTCTCGCTCGCGGGCGGATTCGGCCTGTCACGAGCGTCCCCCGCGCCCGTCTCGCTCGGGGGCGGTGTCGGCCTGTCACGAGCGTCCCCCGCGCCCGTCTCGCTCGATGGCGGTTTCGGAGCGTCCCCCGCGCCAGTCTCGCTCGCGGGCGGTTTCCGCTTGTCACGAGCGTCCACCGCGCCAGCTCGGTTTCGGCTCACGAGCGGGCGGTTTCGGCCTATCACGAGCGTCCCCCGGTTTCGGCCTGTCACGAGCGTCCCCCGCGCCCGTCTCGCTCGGGGGCGGTTTCCGCTTGTCACGAGCGTCCACCGCGCCAGTCTCGCTCGGGGGCGGTTTCGGCCTGTCACGAGCGTCCCCCGCGCCCGTCTCGCGCTCGGGCGGCGGTCTCGCTCGGCCTGTCACGAGCGTCCCCCGCGCCCGTCTCGCTCGGGGGCGGTTTCGGCCTGTCACGAGCGTCCCCCGCGCCCGTCTCGCTCGGGGGCGGTTTCGGCCTGTCACGAGCGTCCCCCGCGCCCGTCTCATGTCGGGGGCGGTTTCGGCCTGTCACAAGCGTCCCCCGCGCCTGTCTCGCTCGGGGGGGGGTTTCCGCTTGTCACGAGCGTCCACCGCGCCAGTCTCGCGCACCGAGCCAGCCCCACACCGCCGTCCCCCCAGCCAGCCTCGTACGCCCGGTCTGCACCCCCAGCCGGCATCGCACGCCCGGTCTGCAGCACAACGAAATGGAAATCCCTTCTTATCTCCGTCGTCACAGCTTGTATCGCTCCCAGGCACCTTAAGAGAAAACCTAAAGCAGAACCCAAGCATCAGAGATGCTTTTGGGAAAATAAAACCTGGCACCCTCCTCCACTCCTGGGACAGAAACGCAGTTTCCTTTCACTTCCCATTGCTGTCCCTATATCGGAGCTTTCAAAAAATATTCGTCTGGACTTTGTCGACCTTGGGCGGGTTTATTCAGCAGAGGTAAACACTTGTAGGACCCACTGGACAAAATGAGAAACATAATTGGTGCCACTGAACCGCTGGATTGTGCAAAACAAGCGCAGTTGCCGGAAATAACATGAGTAGGTTGTGGGAAAAGAAGCCCTTTTGGACTTGGAAACCGATCCCTACTTGGGCCCACAAGCGCCAAACTGCCACAGGCACTCCGCAGCAACTAGAAACAAAGGGTTCCGCGGGTGGATGTGTTTAGCGGGTTATGCAAAATGAGGGCACACCACTACAGCAAGAGGACCACTATATAGGCACTTCCCAAAAGGGGTTTAGCACCCTCACAGAGTGACATGCCCTGACTTCAATCGTTCCTCACCTGGAACAGAGCTCCTTGGCTCGGGGCCCCTCACCAACCAATCCCCCCCTCTTTTGCTCTCGCGCCAGCGCGCGGAAAGCACGTCGTCAGCCGACAGCCTGCCAACGCGTCAGTTCCACGTCCTATCCTTCCGTGATCGCGTCTTGTGAAGGGATGTGAAAGGAATGTAACACCAAGCAAACCAATCTGCGACGCACAAGGGTCCCTCATGAGCTCATCAAACCGCACAAGTTTTCTGGAAGTTCACAATGCACTGCTTGGAAGAGTGTTGTTGCGAGCACCAAAACTTCAGTGGCCATGGAAAAAGGCACACTGCAAGGTCGCTGGTTGCTGGGAATCAGTGTCGGATCTGGGACCGGGTCAGATCGACGGAGCATCCGGGCGCCTTGCGATTCAAAGGCGCGGCCAAATAGCCTGCAAGCCTTCGCCTCAGTGAGCCACAGGGCGGTTCAGCCGTTACCCTCAGCAGGACCCCAGGGCAAAAAACAGGAAGGTGCGTATGTTTGAATGGGGGAACCAAAAAGGTGGTCATCCTCTTGGTGTCCCCTTAAAACCAAAACGGGGTCCCCCAAAAAGGGGTCAAACCCACGTATAGTCAGCATTGGGTACATTTGGTAGGTTATGATATGCAAATTGTTTTCTTCGTCACGTGGCTTGCAGCGAAGCCCCAAATCGACCCGGTCGGGCCTTTGCGATGTGCCACTCCGGAAAACATGAACGTATGTGCGAACACAGAACAAATAAATCCGTCAAATGTAAGGGTAAAGATCTAGAATTCATACATCTAGAACGTCGACTGATGCATACGATGTACCTCTAAATGTACATTATATATATATATATATATACGTGTGTGTGTATGCAGGTGGCTGTGAAGCTCTTTGTCAATAGGTAGACAAGTTGAGTCATGTGGATCGTCCCCGTCTGTTTGGTAGAAATCAAACGTCTAGACAAGGGGTTGCATGTTGATGGAACTCAACCATTAATCGAGAATAGCCAGAGTTTGGTTGCACCCTGACTCTAAGCCCAATTGCTGGGTTTGCATGTGCTTGGGACGGCCTGAACGCAGCGCTCGTTCTTTAAGCTCATGTTTTGCTGATTTGTTGGGAAAGGCTCGTTTGCCAGGCTGTTCAATATGGGCTGGGGGGAGGCTCTGCTCTGACGTCAAATCATCCCACTCGGAGCAACCAAAGGAAGCCAAATTCCCTCCTCGATAGTTGGCTCCGGCTTCAGGGGCGGCACTATCAAGAAAGCACTCCATGCATCCCAAAAGGGCCACCACGCCCACCCCGCCTTTCGTTTCGAACACAATTCTGCAAGGGTTCCTTGCTCCGTGAGTCCCAACATACGGGAGAAGCAATTCAGGGATAAAGGTACAAATCATATGCACTACAGGTATGCATGCGTCTCGTAGAGAGGCGGGCGGTGCAAAGTGGTAGGATGTGGCAGGCTGAATGTTAAGTCCATCTTTGTCTTGGGCCCTTTGGTGGCTAGTTTCCCGAATTGATGCATAACGAGCCGCTTTGGGCATTTCAAAGCAGGAAGACCCCACAAATGGTGGTTTTTTTCTGTTTGATTCCCTGGAACACCAACCTGACAATGGTAAAACAAAAACACACACATGCGCAGACCGATGTCATCTGTCTATTTGATAAGAAGGTCCCTCTGATCAAGGGCCAATGCTACGTACCCCTGAGGGGCTACGCCTATCGTGGTTCCACTTGAAGCCTTCATTCCTGCGAAAACAGTTGTATATGTATAGAGTTCATGTAGTATGGACCCGTTTGGTTGCAACCATTTGGTTTTCCTTCATCGGGCTCAATGACTTACTGCCACTTTTACAGGTCCAAGCAAGTTCCGATGTTAGGACGGCTGAAGCCGCAAGAAAGAAGGGAGCGTTGGGGTGCTCCGATTCAGAAGTTTGGGCTGGCATTGGCTTCCCACGCGGAAAGTCTCCCATTTCCATCTTGAAGGGCGTGTGACACCAAACAAATGGATAAAGCCCTGCTCTAGCTACACCGCCTGCCAGACCCACAAACATTCAAACACTTCCATTGTTGCCTAGCTCGAAGCCGCACGGACAGGGTAAAAAGTCCACCTTCTCAGGGGCAAACACGCGCATGACCAACTGCAGCACACAGCTATGTCCATAACGGATGCTCGGCCCCGGGAAGCGGAAACTCTTCCAAATCTTCCAAGCCGTCCAACCCCGCCCCCCCCGATGAAATCGGTCAACTTCCCCGAGAAACCACTCAAATCCCCTCTCAAACCGGTCCAACTCCGGTAAATGTTCCCTCCAGTCAATCCCCCTAATCCCGCTCTAGAAACCGATCAAATCACCCCTAGAAACTGGTAATTCCCGCCTAGAAAACCCACTCTAAAACCGATCAAATCACACCTATAAACCGGTCAACTTCCCATAAACCAGTCAAACCCCCTCCCCCCCCCCAAAAAAAAAAAAACGGTCCAACTCCGGCCACATCCATCAAAGCTGGTCAAATTCCCCCAGAAACTATTTAAAAGATCCCCTTCAAACCGGTCTTCCAAAAACCAATCGAATCCCCCCTAAAAACCTTAGAAACCTGTCAAGCTCCCGTCCAACTCTGGTCAAATCCTCGATGTGGAAACGCGCGGACATGCACCCACCCTCTATCTTGGAACCAGCTCACGCATTTCGGCGCCGAATCACTCACTCTAGCAAACACACACTTCAAGGCAAACAACAAACACCGCATATACCCCAATGCCAGCCAAAAATGGATATAAAAACCTAAACAATTAGAATGGGGTTGCGGGGTTTTCAAAAGTCAACATGAGTTATGATTGCACAATGGTCATAAGAGAAAACCACAGTACGTTTTTGGTTTTAGTTGCCCCTTACGTTACCATATAGCCCCATTTTGATTAATTCATGAGCCCTTGAGACTTGACATGCGGCCAAGCATCGATGGCAGCTCAATGAGGAAGTGGCCCATAATCGACCTTGATATGGCGGGATTTCGACGCGGATCAGTGGATCCCTGGCTCAGTCGGTTTGACAAGTGCCAGCTTCTGATGGACTAGCCTTACTCACCCACAATTAAATCAGGGTGACACATCAGGGTTCCTGCTTTTATGGGTGTCGTACATTGGGCCTATGACTGGGGGTATCTTGCCCTGAGTAGCTGTGCCAAGAGGGTCGGGCCAGCCCTTTGTCCGTTGTTGCCTCCGGAACAAAGGAAATCTCTTTACATCATGTTAGTATTTTCACAAAAAAAATCAACACCAAACATGTGCAAGGTGCTCCCCAACCTCTGCAAAGCGACAAGGCTTCGCTCCGTTGATTTGCATCTTCCACGCGTTGGCCTTGTTCATTTAAGTGCCTAATCAAGATTGATCGGTCAGCCAGCCAACCATCCACCTACCGACCCGGCCTCCCCGCTCCACTTAGTCACTCGGGAATATTTTGTTCTGCTCGTCTCTCCTTGTAAAACCAACCAGAAGACCCTGAAAAAGACAGACCCACTCCTGGAAGGGCTTCTGAGCAACGGGCTCCGTGCAGCTTGCCTGGTTTCGTCTCTGACACCTGTTTACCCCTGCCAATCATCCCATACAACTGGGTTCCTCAAAATGAAGTCCCAAACCCCTGCCTAGCCCTAATCCGAAGCCCGTAGCGGGGTGTACCTGAACCCAAACGAAGTGTCCACCAGCCACTCAAGTTTGTCTCAAAATTAAGGCCCCCCAAAAAACGTAGATGTCTTTTGTTTAGAGAAAAACATGTTTCTAATCCTCTACCCTAAAATGAGCTTACTTTTGGAAGAGACTGGCTTCTCCGCAACCAATCAGGGTCCCCCCCAAAAAGCCATGACAGGACTTTCATTCATGGGACACGAGGGTCTAGGCAGCCCAGCGAGGCAAAGAGTAAAGCCAGGAAGGTCCAGGTGAATCCGCCGAAGCCAAACCTCAGAACTTGTGGTGGGCAAAATGGATGCCGTATAGCTATCTGGGGTGTCAAACGCTTCTTTGTTTCGTCCACGCTGCAAAATATGGTCTAAATAGAGGAGACCCCAGCCAAACAGAAACTTGCACAAAACTGGAGAAGACCCAGATGTGGGTGTGTCCTGTTCTTGAGGCTACTGGGATGGTCTCAAAGGCAACCCCCCCTCCGAAAAGGGGAAGACAAGGGCCCACTCAGATCTGAGGTAAGTAGCTCAGAATTGCTCCAAAACCGTCACAAGGGCAAACTGTTTGGACCCTGCAAAATGCTGCCGACGCCTCTCGAGCTGTCGAGGGTACAGCGCTTTAACAAAAGCCTTGGAATATGAGCTCTCTTGGGATCCTGCGGGGGGGTACAAAAAACCAGCATGCTTCCTGGCTTTCGTGCTGCCGTTGCCAGGCAGAATTTTGGCTGGGTCCGTTATGGGGCTTGCTACGCCAAACGCCGATGCTCTGCGCGGGAACCTTCCAAGGTGTTTTTGTCGGTTGCGGAATCAACATCACTGTACGTGCTCGACACCGACACACTGTTTGGGTGCCTGAGTTTTTTGGTCGCGAAGCCTCAAAATACGTAAACAAATTGCCCGACACATTTCTAACACATATTCCAAGGCCTGCTCGTGTTGAGCAATGTATGCCTACCGCGTACCCCTAGGGATTCCGATATGGAGCAACCCTGTTGTTCCTGTTGTTCTTGTTGCTAAGGCTACCCTTTTTGGGGGTGGTATCAAACGGGAAACCAAAGGAACTCCAGCCATTTCGGCAAATACTCCAAATTTGGGGATGCCCAATTTCCTGTTGGTTTCATATCCGACTTCTGTGAGTGGGCAACATGGGTTTGCCTCAAAGGGGAATCTGAGAAAAGAAGGGGGGTCAGGTTGATCTCTCTTCGAAACTAGACAACTCAAGAAACGACACACTCGCATGTCATCCACTTAACTGCAGTAGCTGGTGAAGAATTGACTGTTGACTGTACCTCACCCCTCTCCAGATTGGTTTCGCCGCTGCATCGCGCTGGTGTGTTGACAAGCCCATCCTATCACTCCACATTCAAGCTCAGCTACGCTTGCACCTGACATCCGTCTCCGCCATATCATCATTACTCTAGAGAACCCCAGGTCACAAAAGCCCCAGTTGCACGAACGGCAGAATGAACCATTCGCATTTGCTTGGATGTGGTGGACATTCCTCAGCTGCTCTTGCACCTGGCTGCTGTCTCCGCCCTGGTCTGCATCACCCCAGGTGACGACACCCCCAGAACCAAGAATGGCAGCAAAGGCAAAGTCAGTTGAGTCCACAGCTGTTTCTGCACCTGGCTGCTGTCTCGGCCCCAGTATGGATCACCCCAGGTCACAACGGCCCCAGATTCAAGAATGGCTGCAAAGGCACTGCCAGTTGCTTGGATGCGCTGGACGTTCCTCAGTTGGTCCTGCACCTGGCTGCTGTCTTCGCCATGTTCTGGATCACCCCAGGTCACAACAGCCCCAGATTCAAGAATGGCAGCAAAAGCACCGCCAGCTGCTTGGATGTGCTGGGCGTTCCGCAGCTGGTCTTGCACCTGGCTGCTGTCTCCGCTGTAGCCTGGATGACCCCAGGTCACAACAGCCCCAGATTCAAGAATGGCAGCAAACGCTCCACCCAGCAAAGAGTCAGCTACTTGGATGTGCTGGACGTTCTTCAACTGCTCTTGCCACTGGCTGCTGTCTCCGCTGCATTCTGGGTCACCCCAAGTCACAACAGCCCCAGATTCAAGAATGGCAGCAAAAACACCCTGAGTTGCCTGAATGTGTTTCACATTCCTCAGCTGCTCCTGCACCCGGCTGCTGTCTCCGCCGTATTCTGGATCACAACGGCCCCAGATTCAAGAATCAGCAACAGCACCATTGGAAGTTGCTTGGATGTGCTGGACGTTCCTGAGCTGGTCTTGAACCTGGCTGATGTCTCCGCTGCATTCTGGATCACCCCAAGTCACAACTTGGCCTCCGTGATCATGCCAAGCAAACGCCAGATCAGCTGCAGCTGGTTTGCCAAGCTGCACAACGGCAATCACCACGTTGTCATCTTGCAACCCGGCCTCGCTTTCTGCGGCTGTTAAATCGAGCAGCCGGCCGTTCGCAGTGAGCATCAAGTGTCGCTGAAAATGCTGCTGCGCAGTAGCCTTGAGCTCGCTGACGGGCGTCTCTGGAAAAACTGGAATGGAGCAACCATCTCCACTGGGCAGGTGAACACGCACGGTCATGGCGCAAGAAGGGTCTTCTGGCTACACCCACATTGCCAAACACAAACCTAATATACAAGAACCTGTAAGTTGGAGGGAGGACCATGTGAATCTCTTTTTAAGGAAATCCCAAGGATTCTAGGACACACCCCATGCAAGAAAAGATCCTTACAATTCTCCTGCTACGACCCCCTCCTGCTGGCTAACCGCCACTTTGTGACTACAGTTCTTGAAGCACGAGATCCATGTCAGCGATTGACAAAAGCAACCGTCCGTTTGCAATCCGCCTGCTTACAAACACACACGCTTTCAAAAGACTCAAACAGGGCGAGCCGAAAGCTGGCGCCAGGCCGCGCCGGACGGCACTCACGGAAAGCAACAGTGCCTAGCACATGCTGAGATCGCCGTTCCACGCGCGTTCCCCGCAAAACATTTATGAACAACGCAGTCCTGTTCATGGACAACGCATGCAAGGCAAATGGCAACAAGAACGCCTGCCCATCTTGCAGGCGAATTGAAATTCACGGGTCAAACGCGCACATCAACAACCCAAACGCCTGTCACTTTTGTTCACGGACCGTGCACGCATGTCAAATCATAGGGAGCCGAACGCCGTCAAATGGTGTGAGCACCCCTCCAAGCGCGTTCACCGCCACGAACCGCGCACGCATGGCAAATGATACGCAGCACCACCGGTCCGCGGGCATTGATGGCAAATGCTGAGAAAGCGCCTGGCAGCTCACTGGCATGTCGAAACATCTTCAATCGCTTTAAGCGACATAGGGCCCACAAAAGACGGCGAGTTTCCTTTTAGCTTCCCTCTAAACCCAGAAAGACGGCCCCTAGTTTGAGACAACCACATTGACGCCGACGTCCATGCTCGCCACAATTGAAACTACCGCACGCTTGGCGGGAAAGCATGTTAATGTTGCCGCCATGTCTTGTCAAGCCCCTGATCCCTCCACTACGATGATAACAAGCCCCCCTATAAAATTGAGAGTGTTCCACATAATGAGCCAAAGAATCTGCAGGCTTTGCTCGGTGCAAGTGCAGCTTTGCAAGTAGACTGCGCAGTGTCACGCTGCAAGATGCTGCCCGCAAGTTGCTATGTGCAAATTGCTCTGTGCAGGTGCTCTGTGCAACTCCTCTGCGCAGGTAGCTGTTGTTTTTGTTGTTGCTGCTGCTGCTGCTGTTGTCGTTGTCGTTGTTGTCGTCGTTGTTGCGGCACTGTGTGTGCACTTGGGCTCAGCGCAAGTTGCTCTGCGCAAGTCTGCACGTCGCTGTCCGCGACAGCTTTGTGCGCAAGCTGAAATTGTCCGCGGGAATGCACTTCGCGCACTACTCTTGCACTTAAAGCTTGCAATCATCCACCCACGCGGGGCTGCGGGAATGCGCTTCACGTGTTACGTTTGTTCTCAAAAGCTGCGACTTTCCTGCGGACGCAGCAGGGATAGAACCCGCGACAGCAGTCGCGCACACCAAGCGACAACTTCCAAGGACCAGCTCGCAAAAACAAAAAGAGCACTGGACCACCGCGAGGGCGACTCGACAGGCACGATCCTCGCAGAAAGTTAATCCGCGGACCGCAGAAATCGTACACAAATCCTCAGTTTTTGCGCATCCACCGCGCCGATCTGAATAGAGCTGCACTCCCGTGCGATGACAACAGCCCGACCCCGCCAAAATAAGAAGAATCCTACTGCCAAGCTCTCTGGGGGGATGCTGATGCCGAGCGTCTATGCCAGCTCTCTACCCAAGAGCCCGCTCCAAGGCACGCAACCTTTCAGTCTACCCATACCCTTCACACAGACTATTCACACCCAGCCTGTACCCACGCTACTCACTATTCCCAGACTACTCGCCTCTGCGCAGATTGCTTTGTGCAAGTTGCTCTGAGCTCTACGCAGGCGGCTCTGCAGGTAGCTCTGTGCAAGTTGGCTGTGTGCAGATGGCTCTCTGAAACTGACTCTGTGCAAATGGCTCTGGGCAAGTTGCTCTGCACAAAATGCTCTGCGCAAATAGCTCTATGCAAGAAACTCTGCGAAAGTGGCTCTGCACCAGCTGGTCCAAGGGCTCCGCAGGGAAGAACCCTTCGCGATTCTTTCGGGAGGGGGGGCCACGTGCCGCCTCCCCGACCCGCTAAAGTCTAGAAGCTAGCAAGAGGGTCCCTTTAATTCTCTTACTGGGAGTTGAATGGGGGGATCTGAAAACAATATGAATTACTCATACCCTTTTGGCATCCGTTCGGGCAAGCTAAGCCAATATAAGCTATTCAGCACCCAGCAAAAGCTGGGTCCGACAAAGTGATAAGCGCACACCACCCTCTACATGAATGGCGGTTTGAAAGGAACAGCACGCCCTCCTAAAAACTTCACACACGTGCAGATTTGTTCACTTTAAGGGATCTAAAGTGTCAAAAAGGAAATCCCAGAGTGGAGTCCCGGCCTTTTCCCCAAACAGGGAATGAGGCCACGGCCCAAGCTGCACCGCCAAATGCACAGGCCTCCGCGTTTGACTAGGTGTGGGACTTTGAATTTTGGTTCTCGGGGAGGCACCTTTCAAGGTGTCAAAATGCAATGCCGCGCGAATCTGAATGTTTACGACCCACAACCCCGGTGGCTACGGCAAACAAAGAAACAAGCAAGCAACCAAGTGGCTTGGAATGAAGCATTTGATGTTGTATAGGGCCGGCCCCCGAGCCACTTGATGGCCGAAATTGGGTTGCGTCTTTTGTTGAGGGTACCCTTTTCCGCTCGGTTTAAAGGGACACCGCAAGGATTCAATGGCGGAATGGATGAACACATAGATACACCTTTCAGGTATGACGGTATGACGCGTAGTTTGTAGGATAAGTTCCCGCTCGTCATGGCCTGATGACTGGAAACCAGCCCCAAAGGGGTCCAACAAAGACATGAATCAGCCTACACTTAAAACACGTACCATTCTCCATCTGCCAAACCTTTGGCGCTAGGCATTTGCTAGTGCAGCCTGGCCCTAGAGAAGCTGGCTGAAACCCAGCCAGCACATGTTGGGTCGAATGTTAGCATCTGATGGATCAAATTTGGAACATCCCGGTCGTAGACCGTATCAACTTACTGTGCATTGTCATGGGTAAGGACCGCCACCGGGACACTGGCTGGCAAATCCAGAACGGGGCAGACGACCAATGAATATCTGACACCTTCAATTGCCCAATGACCCGAATGGAAACTGAATTGGACAATTGCGGTTGCTTCAAAGGAAAACCGTCCACTAAACACCTGGAACCCCCCAAAATCGGGGGTAATTCAGTGGGGAACCCAGCACACATCAGCTTTCTATCCCTCAGGGCCACGCAATGCCAGCATGAAGATCGAGAGTGACAGCTTGCCCGCCTTGGTTACAAGCATTGGGGCGCTTTTGCGCTGCCACATCAGGACTACGCATGATTACGCAGGGAAATCCCTAGAACAAATAGCCCAGGCGCTCAGATTACATGTACTCTGCTTTTGAAGTGCCCAAAAAGAGCGGACCAGAATGCATCAGCCCTGGGGAAGAGAATAGAGCCAAGTCGCTGCAACTTGCCACCCGGTCTTTGCTTGGCTCGGGTGCAAGCCTCAACCAACCTGATCCACTTTGCTCAAACCGCGACATACTTGTCTTTGCTGCAACCGCTTGTTACTAGTCTTGAACCCACACCGCAGGGTGTGTCAGGGAATTCAAGAGGCAACAAACACACTTTTCCAGTTGCCCAGTTGTTGATTGATAGCCCGCTAAGAGCCAAAATCACCAGAAGGAACATAGACAAAAGCGGCCTGGACTCGGATTCCTATCCCCATGGCTACCAATATCACTTGAAAGGGGATTCCCTTGGTATCACAAAACGTGGCACTAAAACTTAACTTCCCACAATGATGCCCACCAAAACAGGCCAAAACCATTTAACGAGGAAGGTTCTTAGGACTTTCTTGGTGGTTACAACCAGAACAGCCGGCAGAGTCTGCACAGGAATCCCCAAACCCCCCCCCCCCCCCACCAAGCCCCCACAACCCCACCTCCGGGTTCAACGGGATATGCGGCCACCAAATAAATGGACTGCAAATCCATTCGGGCCTCGGACCGAGCAGAGGGGCGGCCTGGCCGCCAGGCGCGCCAAAGGGTCCGCCTGCTGCTTCGACAGGGACTCGGCTTGAGGATAAGTTCACGCTTTTCTTAGGTATCCTTGCAAACAAATAGATGGCGCTAAGGGGAAATTCAAGGAACCCGTTGACATCTTAGGGGATCCCTATTTCGAGAACACCATACTGAGTCTTCAAATAGAATACGGAAGAATAACAAAAAGGGTGGTACCCCTTTGCATCAACCCCACTGGAAGCACGCTCAAAAGCAGAATCCCCAAGGGGAGGAAACTGAAACAACAACAAAGCCACATCCACAGAAAAGTTTAGAAGGAACATGAAGGAACCTCCTTGCGAGTTCTTGAGAAAGGTTCCGGCTGCAGTCGAACCTTTCTTCGGGGTACGGGGGTCCCCTGACCAAGAGGGCCGGCAAAATTGGCCCAGTTCCGGCCGGTCCCATGACCTCCAATTTGACTCCTTTCCAACTTGAGTGAAGTTCAGACTGTAGCGTTTAATGGGGAGAACCAGCAGCAATCAGGGATCGGAAAAGACTAACAATCTATTGTTTGTAAATTGCTCATCTCCAAATAGCGCAATGCAAAGGTCGCCATGTGTCCCGCGAGGCTTGGAGGGGGGGCATGTAGCCCTGCAGCTGCAAAGGTCGCCATGTGTCCCGCGAGGCTTGGAGGGGGGGCATGTAGCCCTGCAGCTGCACAGGAAATAAATCACCCAGCACATGGTTCTACTCATAAGTGCAGGCTTCCCACTGAATCGGCACAAATTAGTGCAACGTCCACATCCGGAATAAGAAATCCACCAGCAAAGCTCCCTCATCATAGAAACTGTTTTTAGCCCAGGAGAAATCAAAAAACAAAAAGGCTTGTATGTCAAGACTAGTGGCTCCTTCCGGCGGGTTTAAGAAAGAAACCAACCGGAAGTCGACCATTCAGCAATGTCCTAGGAAGCTAGGTGGCATGAGGAAAACCCGTGTGGCTTCCCTGAAGCATAGGCAGAGGACAAATGCCCTTTTTGGGTAGGGGTGCGGATTTATTTTGGGATTTTTTTTCGTTTTGTTTTGGGTTTTTTTTTTTCGTTTTTCGTCCGGGCCAGCAAAATGTCGTATTTTACAGCATTTTCTCGCGAAATTCACTAGCTCGTCAACATCCCCAGCATCGTTTTCAACATCCCCCGCATGTCCGACCAACATCCCTAGCATCACCAACAAATCGTGGGTAACAAAATCCAAAAATGTAGCTGGCGGGTTGACGGGGTCAAAACAATGATGCTTCAAACAGGAGGGCATTTCAATCCCAGCAAAAAAAATACAAAAAAACAATTAAGAAAAACAGAGCGGGGTAGTGATGATTCGAACAGGGGTGCAATTAAATCTCTGCAAGAAAGGGTGTGATAGCATTTAAAAGGCAGCGGGAGGGTTGGCGGGGGTGGCTTCCCCTATGATGTTCGAAGAAATGCATACGTACAGACATACACGGACTACACAGATTACCTAAAATGTCGTATTTTGCAGCATTTTCTCGCGAAATTGGATGCTCGAAAAAGTGATGATTCAAACAGGGGTGCAATTCAATCTCTGCCGGGCCAGTAAAGTGTCGTATTTTACAGCATGTTCTCGCGAAATATACCCCGCATGTCCCACCAACATCCCTAGCATCACCCACAAATCGTGTGACGGGGTCAAAGAAATGATGATTCAAGCAGGAGGGCATGTCAATCCCTGTAAACAAATATAAAAGTAGCGGGGGGGTTGGCGGGGGCGGCAGCCCCCCCACGATGTTGTTTGCAGAAGTGATGATTTGAATAGGGGTGCAATTAAATCTCTGCAAAAAGTCTAAAAAGTAGCGGGGGGGTTGGGGGGGGCGGCAGCCCCCCCCCATGATGTTCGAAGAATTGATGATTCAACTAGGCGTGCAATTAATTAAATCTCTGTCGAAAATCTAAACGTAGCGGGGGGGGGTTGGGGGGGGGCGGCAGCCCCCCCATGAGGTCGGAAGAAGTGGTGATTCAAGTAGGGGTGCAATGATTCAAGAAAGGGTGTGATAGAATTTACAAGGCAGCGGGAGGGTTGGCGGGGGTGGCTTCCCCTATGATGTTCGAAGAAATGCATACATACAGACATACACGGACTACACAGATTACCTAAAATGTCGTATTTTGCAGCATTTTCTCGCGAAATTGGACGCTCGAAAAAGTGATGATTCAAACAGGGGTGCAATTCAATCTCTGCCGGGCCAGTAAAGTGTCGTATTTTACAGCATGTTCTCGCGAAATATACCCCGCATGTCCCACCAACATCCCTAGCATCACCCACAAATCGTGTGACGGGGTCAAAGAAATGATGATTCAAGTAGGAGGGCATGTCAATGCCTGTAAAAAAATATAAAAGTAGCGGGGGGGTTGGGGGGGGCGGCAGCCCCCCCCACGATGTTGTTTGCAGAAGTGATGATTTGAATATACACGGACTACACAGATTACCTAAAATGTCGTATTTTGCAGCATTTTCTCGCGAAATTGGATGCTCGAAAAAGTGATGATTCAAACAGGGGTGCAATTCAATCTCTGCCGGGCCAGTAAAGTGTCGTATTTTACAGCATGTTCTCGCGAAATATACCCCGCATGTCCCACCAACATCCCTAGCATCACCCACAAATCGTGTGACGGGGTCAAAGAAATGATGATTCAAGCAGGAGGGCATGTCAATCCCTGTAAAAAAATATAAAAGTAGCGGGGGGGTTGGCGGGGGCGGCAGCCCCCCCACGATGTTGTTTGCAGAAGTGATGATTTGAATAGGGGTGCAATTAAATCTCTGCAAAAAGTCTAAAAAGTAGCGGGGGGGTTGGGGGGGGCGGCAGCCCCCCCCCATGATGTTCGAAGAATTGATGATTCAACTAGGGGTGCAATTAATTAAATCTCTGTCGAAAATCTAAACGTAGCGGGGGGGGGGTTGGGGGGGGGCGGCAGCCCCCCCATGAGGTCGGAAGAAGTGGTGATTCAAGTAGGGGTGCAATGATTCAAGAAAGGGTGTGATAGAATTTACAAGGCAGCGGGAGGGTTGGCGGGGGTGGCTTCCCCTATGATGTTCGAAGAAATGCATACATACAGACATACACGGACTACACAGATTACCTAAAATGTCGTATTTTGCAGCATTTTCTCGCGAAATTGGATGCTCGAAAAAGTGATGATTCAAACAGGGGTGCAATTCAATCTCTGCCGGGCCAGTAAAGTGTCGTATTTTACAGCATGTTCTCGCGAAATATACCCCGCATGTCCCACCAACATCCCTAGCATCACCCACAAATCGTGTGACGGGGTCAAAGAAATGATGATTCAAGTAGGAGGGCATGTCAATCCCTGTAAAAAAAATATAAAAGTAGCGGGGGGGTTGGGGGGGGCGGCAGCCCCCCCCACGATGTTGTTTGCAGAAGTGATGATTTGAATAGGGGTGCAATTAAATCTCTGCAAAAAGTCTAAAAAGTAGCGGGGGGGTTGGGGGGGGCGGCAGCCCCCCCCCATGATGGTTGAAGAATTGATGATTCAACTAGGGGTGCAACCCCCCCATGATGTTCGAAGAATTGATGATTCAACTAGGGGTGCAACTAATTAAATCTCTGCAGAAAATCTAAAACGTAGCGGGGGGGTTGGGGGGGGCGGCAGCCCCCCCCATGATGTCGGAAAAACGCCACCTGCCGAAGAGGAACTGGGAATGCAAAGGATGCGAAAAGCCAAAAAGCCACCAAAAGCCGCATAAACCAGCAAAAAGCCGAAAAGCCTAGAAGCCCAGAAGCCGAGAAGCCAAGAAGCCGAAAAGCCAAGAAGCCAAGAAGCCAAGAAGCCAAGAAGCCAAGAAGCCAAGAAGCCAAGAAGCCCAGAAGCCGAGAAGCCGAGAAGCCAAGAAGCCAAGAAGCCGCCAAGAAGCCAAGAAGCCAAGAAGCCAAGAAGCCAGGAAGCCGAGAAGCCAAGAAGCCAAGAAGCCCAGAAGCCGAGAAGCCGAGAAGCCAAGAAGCCAAGCCGAAAAGCCAAGAAGCCAAGAAGCCAGGAAGCCGAGAAGCCAAGAAGCCAAGAAGCCAAGAAGCCAAGAAGCCAAGAAGCCAAGAAGCCCAGAAGCCGAGAAGCCCAGAAGCCGAGAAGCCAAGAAGCCAAGAAGCCAAGAAGCCAAGAAGCCAAGAAGCCAAGAAGCCAAGAAGCCAAGAAGCCCAGAAGCCGAGAAGCCGAGAAGCCAAGAAGCCAAGAAGCCGAAAAGCCAAGAAGCCAAGAAGCCAAGAAGCCAGGAAGCCGAGAAGCCAAGAAGCCAAGAAGCCAAGAAGCCAAGAAGCCAAAAGCGAAAAAAAATCCCAAAAAAAAAACGAAAAAAAATCCTAAAATAAATACCCCTCCTTTGGGTAGTCTGATTTGATCGATTAAATCGATGGCACAGGTTTCGCGGTGATCCCAAGAGCTTGCCAATGAGCACCATGTTTTCCAAGAGAGGAAGCGCACCCAATGCAGGCAGTAAGTAGAAGGACCTGGACAAAGACTCTTTGGACCGTGACTCAACACAGCACAACCAAAGGAAGAATCATCTTTTGGAACCTGGAAGCTTTGGGAAACAACAAGGTGAAATTGGGTCGGTTCGCCGACCGTTGGGGTTTCCCGCAATTCTTCCTTTAGCATCACCCCATCAAGAGGAAGCTCGTCTAAACTTGGCCCACTCCCAACTGTGCCAAACATCACTGCTCTAAGCCGCTGAACTCGCCGTGGCCCCGCCTCGTTGCAGAGACCAAGGATCAAAAGGCCTTGGGCTGGCGGAGGTGGCAGCAAGAAAACCAAAGTGGAGGGTTCTCAAAATCAGGGGCCTGTTTGGTACCGTATCCATTGCAAAGGCGGGACAAGGTGGCACTAGGGACTCCCAAATTTGGGGAGGGGGACTGTTCGGTTGGCACTTGCCACCTCAACCTCGGCCGTCAGCTTTAAAACAAAAAGATCATGTCACTTCACATCAAATTGCTAACAGGCGATTCCAGATGAAAGGGACACCAAAAGGGGATCCAAGCATTGTGGGCAGGCGCTCCCTGTCTGGGAACCGCCATTTAAAGGCTTGCGGCTGCTTTCTTCAGCCTCTAGGCCTGGGTAAGGTACACTGCTCGCCTATGTCCACGCAGGTGTGCCTCAGCTCACGTGGACACAGGTTGACACCAAGCGTGGCTGAAGGAAATGAACCAGCCAGCATGCCAATCTCCCAACTAAGGCTGTTGGTTCGATTGAAGTAGCAGGAGAGAGAGGGAGAGAGCGAAGCTGTGAGGAGAAAAGGTACACCTCACAAAGATGTGATCAGCACGCTGGGGTTTTCGTGCAGGTTGCAGGCTCAAAAACGGTCTGAGGCTGAAGAACCACCTTCTCTTCTCCAGTCAGTGTCAGCCACAAGCAAAGGCAAAATGCAACATGTACCCCAGCTCTCCCCAAACAGTTTAGATGGCCCAGGACTTGGCTGAGCTGCGTGTAGTAGTGACATCGAACCTGACCGGGGGCCGGGGACGCCCTGCCAGGTGCCAGCGGAAGAACAAGGAAGCGGAAGGGAAACCCAACAACCTCAAGCCATGACGTCTGTTCCAAACCCGCGTTGTCTGTCTTGATGATGCTCCCAACTCAAACCTGATGCGTGGCGGCGTTTGTCATCCCTGCTCTTTTGGCGGCATCTTGAGGTAGGGGGTTATAGTGAACACAACCTGCGAAAACACAAGGGAGCAGGATGCGTAGGGTGGACTCCCAATTATGCTTCTCTCTGTTTTTGCCTCCCGGAATGAACCCAAAAAGGGTGCCCATGGTGCCTTCAAAACATCACAAACCCACACAAATCTGCGACTCCCGAGAGCCCGGGCCGAAGATTGGCAGCAAGCCACCCTTCGTAAAGATCGGCATGCACTCCTTACCTCAACAAACGTGTCCAAAGCAGCTTTAGAAACCCAAACTTCTGGGCCAGACTTAGGCCCTATGTCCAGCTACGAGCCATAAGAGACAAAGCGTGGGACACCCAGAAAATTGGCCTCACGCGCTGTGACTTGCAAGGCCAGCAAGCCCCAGGCTTGCTAGTAAACGACAACACTACCGGGACAATCTGCAACATGGTGAGCTCGTTTTACCCCTCCCCTCCCCCAGGACCAGTCCCAGGACCGGTTTCAGGACCGGTCCCAGGACCGGTCCTGGGACCGGTCCTGGGACCGGTCCCAGGACTGGTCCTGGGACCAAACCTGTGGGTCCCAGGACCGGTCCTGGGACCGAATCGGTGTCGCCCAAAAATTATGCAGACACTGCATGAAGCTCGTTTCATGTTCAGTCTGCGCAGGGGGATTGAGCAATACTAAAGGAATACTGGACCATCCAAGTGGTTACCCTCACAAAATGGAAGTGCACAGGCTGCGTTTCGAAGAGAGCGATTGTCCTCCAAAAAGGGCCATGGGCAGAAAGCGCACCTTTTGCTGGCAGTTGGCTTTAAAAGGAGGTCAGAAAAAGAAAAACGGAACGAGCGGGTTGCTTCCCTTTAACCTGCCACTTAGGAGGTTGCAAAATAACGCGGCCAGCCAATCACATGACGCAACTACAAGATTTTGAAGTTCGTTTTTGCCTCCGAATCTCAGTGGAAATTCAGACTTGAAAAACCTCCACGGGGTAATGTTGTTTCTTGGGCAACTATGGTGAGGCCAGCTCTCAGGTGTCCGGCGGATGAGCGGCACCTGGTCAAACGGGCAGATGAAAATCATCACCTGGCAGCGCATTCCCTCGGTATGGTTGGTCTTTGAGAGACCCATGTCATGAACAAATAGAGATGATTTGGCAAGAACCCTACAGAACCAATGCACCACAAGGGAGCGGCACAGAAAAAGCCAATTTCCGCCATACGGGGGCGGAACAAGAAAGGCACACCCAGGTATCGCGTTGTTCATGACTGGAGTTCATGAAACCATCCGCGCTTGGGGTTCGAGTTGATCATTCTTGTTCACCAAGAGATAGAATGGAACAGGCAAAGGGGCCATCGATGGACTCCGCTCCCTGAACCCCAGTTCATTTTGGCTACCTCAGGACCTGTTCCCGCTAGGGCATGCGACATTTTGAGAGTCGCTTGGGTTGTGCGTCCCTCAAATGGACCATAAACTGCGATTTTCAGCCACCCAGAGACCCTACTGGCCACCCGAACACGGCTACCGGCTCCAAAACACTCCACGGAAAAGGAAAACCAAGGGAAACCAATATTCTACCTTTGCGGTTTGAAAGTCTTTACTAAAGCAACACAACCCGCTAGCATACCCAACAAACAGGTGTACGGTCACAGTCAGATCGTTTGAGATTTCAACCAGGGAGCCTGACCTCGGCCATTGGGGCTGGTACCTGTTTGACCACTTAAGCCGAATGAAGCTTCACCGCTTGGAAGTCTTTGGGTGTCATTTGGTGGGGTCCCACTGGCAGGCGCACCACGCCCAGGACGAGAACGGAGGTGGTCACCCCGAAGCGCACGGAGAACGGCATCTCCGCCATAGGCCTCTGCTTCGATCGCAGTTGGGTGAAAGCACCTTCTTTCCAACATGGAGGTGGCTCTGGAAAGCAGTCTTCCAGAAGCCTCCTCTCAGCTTCCAGAGGAAGGGTAGGTGGTACAAATCCATGGGGCATTGTGCCACCACCTTTTCGATCAGGTGTAAGCCCACTCCAAGTGCTCAGCTCTTGTCACGACAGGCAATAGCCTTGAGTTTGGTCCATGTGAACTCTAACATGCACATAAAGTCACAACTAATTACTTAGTTGACCAACCCAAATTGAGGAATGCCTAGGTAGGGAACCCTCGTCACGGGTAAGTTCGTTTGACCCCATGTAACATCGCTGACGGGTGACTTAGTACCTGGCCACAAACCATCCTCTAGGGCCCATTCATGGTTACTCCACGAGAGCTTTTGAAAGCCCGGCGGTCATCTCAAATCACGTTGCAACCATGAATGACCACGCCCATATTTTGCAAATGGAGCATTGGCAATCCGCCTTTCCAGCATCTCTCGCGGGAAATGACTACAAAGAAAGCCTGATCGTTTCCCTCGACATGGTGGTTCAAAGGCAATCCCCCCAACAAGTGCCTTGATAAGCCCTCAAAGCAACCGGCTTGTGCCTCACCTACGCTTTTCTCCCCCCATTCGAAAAGGGCCAAAGGGCAGCGCCTGCAAACGCCCATCCCAAAACCCTACCCCTCAATCATCCAGGCCACCACCAGTCCTGGTCCCCTTTTTTTGGCAACAAGCGCCTGCGGAAAACTATCCCCCTGTTTGCGGCTTCTATCTAACGCTCCCTCGTCAAATGTGGGTTTGGAACTCGGAAGCCCCCTTACTCATCCAGCAAAAAGGGGATTCCGGCACGGCCTTTTCCCCTGCGCCATGAATCTCGGCACGGTCGGCACCCGAACGGAATCTCGCCGATAAACGCCGCAGTGGATCCCCCGAACTCCGCAGGAGCTGTGAATGGGTCACACACACACATGATTCCTGGCTTCAAAGCATGCGTAGACCAGGAATCCACAGCATGCTCAGGTGCTCCGGACTTGCATGCCACCAGCCGCACCACCAGAGTGCTTGCACCTCTCTCCGGCCCCCTTGCTATCGGCGAGCCGGCACGGAACCAGGGTACCAAACGGTGCCTTACCGCGGACCAAGAAAGCCTTGCCAATGAATACCGAATGCTGAGAGAAACCACCTGCAAGCTGTCGCAAAGTGGAGTTTGTCTACTGTATCCAAGAATACGTTGGACAAACATGGACAAACCCCAAGGGCATTGTGGTGCAGCGCGGTGTATGCACCAAGAACGTCGGTGCCGCAGGCGCTAAGGGACTTAAAATTGTCAAGTGCTTCAACTGTATCTTGTCGAAGGGTCCTGAAAACAACACGTGCAGGATTGAGATACCCAGAATACTTGTATGGCCTGAATGATTGGAATTGCATACTGTAGTACTTCAAGACCACAGTGTAGTCTTGTTTATACAGGTAAACCGTACTTGTTTACCCGCTTACATTAGCCCTTCCAGGTGCATGCGGCATGCAATCTGTCCGAATCTGGCCGGATCTAACCCACCTCTTCGGACCGCATGCTCTTTGTGTGAGCTGCCGAAGGTACGTAACTCCTGGATTGCGCTGGGCCTATGGCTGGCCTCACCAGGCGGGATTCTCTGAGAAGCATTCGGACTGCTTGCAAAGGGGTTTTATAAAGCACGCTGACAGTTTGTTCAGCCTTGTAAGGCCCAATTAGTCCTGTCCCTGTCCAAGCAGGGCAATGAATTAACGACAGCAAAAATATGTACCTCTGGCTGTGGGTCGTTACCTGCTGAAAGGAGCGAACTTGCTCTACTTGAAAGAAAGCCTGCCAACCCCTGATTAGCATGGAGGGTGCAATGGACCCTAAGCTGAGACTGCCAGCTGAAAAGCAGACCCTGATTGGTGGCTAAGAATTGGTAAATGCTAGGGCTGAGACAACGCCCCCCCAGCTTACGCCCTTGGCACATCGATCACGGCGACAACCACGTCAACGACAAAATTCAAACACTTTTCTTGCAGCCCGCAAGGGAGAAACAACAAACAACCAAGGGAGAACGGAACCAAGAAATTAAACGACTATCCACTGCCAGGAGAGCTGAAGAAATAGTGAACACATCTTCGGTCCTTATACTGTACTCGGGTCAGCCAGGCCGCGGATCCGTGCAGCATAACCTGCTTTCGCATAAGTTGACAAGCTGGCCCGTTTGGGGGCTTGTCATAGCTGGGACGCGAGATACCAAAAGCTTGCCTGAAGACGCCCAGCACATGCGGGAAGAAAACCAAAAGCAGACACACACATACACACACACACACACTCACGCACACACACACACAGAAAACGGCTCTAAATGCTGACTGATTGACATTGCCAAGGAAGGCTCCACAAGGCGCAGCCACTTATCCAGCAATAACCTCACTGTCTGTCCGTGGTCTGGACCAGTGCTCTCTTACAGGGACCTTGTGGATTCCGCATGATGAAGGGACATAAGATCCCTACTCAAACCTGCAGCGTGCTACAGTGGCAATGGATTGTGGATGTGTAGGGACAACTTGAGGCTGGAAAAACATGCACAGAACTTGACATAACGCAACGTATTGACAGATAAGCCTTAAACAACTATATGCTGCATGCAACGTCTGAGGCCTGCAAGGTCAACTGCCCTGAAGATGTCTGGCTCTTCAGAAGTCCGAGCCGCAGATCCATCTTGCTTGGTTGTGTCTGCCATGAAGGTTTGCAAACAAACCTATGGATTGAAAACCTTTTCCGGGGCCAACGGCAGCCTGCAGCAGTGATGATCGATCAAAGCACCCCTCTGCGGTTGCAAACTGTTCATGCGCAAAGGGTTCAGGTGCAGCAGGCTCTTGATACCTACTCCGGCTGCTGCAACCTGAAACAAATGCCAGGTTCCGGGCCATGTTTAGTGAACTTCCAACATGTATGTACATATCCACGAACAACAAAGCAGGGTGACCTATCAGGCCCATAACGCAACAACCCACCACAAAAGAAACTCATTGTTTAAATGGCCACTAAAGGTGATGCTTATAACTACCCAAAGGGACATTCAAGGACCCCCTAAAATCCCAGATAGAGTCCCACAAGCCCTGCCTAAAAACGATCCGCCCCTTGCAGCAACTTTCTCTGAACGGCTGGCAGGTTGAGTGCCATCTTGGCTAGGTGGCATGTCCAGTTTCCAAAAGCAGGTTCAAAACGTCTCACCGTTTGGGCTTTGGCTTCCCCAGATTTCCTCTCGAATGATTGGCACCTCGTCTTTGAGGCTCAGTGTTCAGTGAGTTTCGGTTCTGAGTGATGTTGCAAGGTTAAATGTAAACTGCACACGGGGCACCGTCTATTGGGACATCTTTTGCGCTGGCTTCAAGATTGCCTGTTGGAGTTGTTCCGCTTTGGTACATCCCAAGGACCTGAGTGGAGTGGCCAAAACGAGTCCGAGCTAGTTCTTTGCTTTTTTTCTGAAATGGTCTTCCCAAACAGTCAAATGCTCAGCCGCAGGAAGAGCCTGCCCTAAAAGCTCCAGGGGAAGTGTTGGGAGTTCGTGGCATCCGTTGGGTTCTCTGTGAAGCATCGCCCGTCTCTCGCGCCCGCGAGCTCTGCATTGGCATTAAAGCATCGCCCCGCAGGTCGGAACATTGGGAGTCGCACCTTTGAACCTGTCTTGTTTGACCACACAATGAACGCTGAAAACTGCCGCAACGAGCCAGCTACAAAGTGCGTGGAAGTGGTAAAGGGGGCCATTCCGGAGCCATCATCGCAGGTAAACCCAAGGCTCAAAGGGCGTCAAAGACCAAACGGGTGACAGCCCAAAAAGGCCTCTTTCTCGGGCTCCCCACATTTGCACCCTAAACATCACCCCACCAAGAGGAAGCTGACCCAGCAGAGAACCAAAAAACAGATAACTAGAATGTAGGGCGCTGCGTGTCATGGCTAGCCCCAGCAGCCTTGCTTGAAGGACTGGGTGGACCCAAGAAAATCCTCACCATTGGCTGCACCATGTTCATTTGATGGGCGCCCCACTCAGCAAATAGGTCGGCGTTGAACTGAGCAATCGACAAACTAAAAGCCATTCCGGTGAGGTGCTTTCGCTGCAGCTCAACGTGACACACGTCTCAAAATCCCGTCTGAACTGAAAGGCCCCACCTTCCTCAACCTGTTTTAGGGGGCCCAAAAAGCGTACAATGGAGATCAAACAGCAGGTTTGGTGTTGGAAAAAACGACCCTTCCAACTTTCCCTAGTAGAAATTTAAAGCGTCTCCTGGCCAGACCTCCCACCAGCGGGCCGACGGCCGATTCCGTGTGACTCACGTGGCTGCCTCAGAGGGCCGTCGATCAGAGGGTCGTCGCTCCTTCCTGCCTGCCAAGGTGGAGCTGGGCAGGTGAAAAGGGGGGGGGGGGAAGGGCGCAGCACTGCCGAACTATAACTTTCATTCGCCTAAGCCCCCTGTAAAAAACAAGAATCCAGTGATAGATTCCCTTTAAAACCAATAAGAAGGCAAAATAACAAACTGGAGTGCTCTTTTGGCATGGTCTCTTTCGGCCAAACTCACTCCGACAATCTGTTGGGTCCTGTTTCGAGAAACACAAGCAGGACAATGGGTTTAACACATTTCACCTGAAGAGACGGCTGGCTCCCGTCGGAAAGTTGGAGGACCCCTCAGACAACTCAACAAGGAAGCCCCAAGTGTGGCAGATTGTGGCAATACAACTGTCATAACTAACCTTTTTGGGTGACGAAACATGTGCCAAAAGAACTAAAAAAACAAACAAACAAACAAACAAACAACCAACCAACCCAACAAACAAACAAACAAAGACATTCGGCGGAAGGTGATCTTGAACCGGTCCTCATCATGGAAAGTTAAAGATGGATACGGGGGGGGGGGTGAGTTTCCCTTGAAGATTTTAAAACCAACCTAACAAAGGATGTCTTCAAGCAAGACGCCTTTCAACAAAATGAATCTCTCATCCTAATCCGCAACCCATAATTAGTGTCACTATGGGTTCATAGTGAGACACTCCTCATTCAAAGGAAGCCCACTACTATCTGGCATAAGGATGAAGGATTGATTCGAAACGAGCCTGATCAACCCTCGGTGTTAGTTTACAATGGGTCCTGGACAAATTGACAAAATTTGCAGCACTAAAACGGTCAATAGGCTAGACCTCCAAGGATCATCGAAGTCCGCAGCAATATGGCCCAGCCCACACTGAGTAGAAATCTGAAATTCGGAATATTTCGGAGGACCACACAAATCAGGGGGTGGTCTCTTTGCAGTGAAGAAAAAAGCAGTTTAGGAGGATGCCAGGATAAACACGGTCCGAATGTCGGAACTGTCCGCAGCTAGTGGCTGAACCCCATTCCGCCAGTTTTCCGCCTTGCGTGCCGTGCCCCAAACGGGCGATGCCGGCAAAGTTGGCGTCCAGCAAACGGCGCAGGAGGTGCAAAAACTCTGGGAAGTTCACCGAGTCCTGAGTCGAGAGGTTTGTACCCCTTTTACATATTTGGCAACCCTTTCTGATTTTTAGACGCATGAGTATCCTTTGGTTCAAGCTGTGTAGTGTCGCCTCATTCCCCTTGAGAAGATGACACCAAAAGGCTTTCTGCGATCCATACCATGTCGTCTTTTTGCAATATGTTCGCCCGCAAAGTGAGTTGGCAACCGGGGCAGCAAGGTTTATGAGCCGGAGGTTTGTGCTTCCACTCTCAAACTGCGATCTGTGGAAAAGCTACGTGGAAACCTGGCTGAATGGGCAAGTCTCTGAATGCGGACAGCCAAAAAATAGGCTGTTTTCTGAAGGATTGCTGCACATAGGTGTCCTCCTGAGGTCTGGAGTGAAAAAGGAGTCAAATGCAAACTTTGGACCTTTAGATCGGTTTTGTCTCAAAATACGGGAGCCTGCTTCTCCGATTGGTGGCTTTCCTTTTCCAAGGAGCTGCTTCTTGGGTCCCATTGAGCCCTTTCGATTGGCATTATTGTTTCGAATGGTGGGACCAAACAACGCAACGATGTTTGGGTTTGGGGACCGCGCTGAGCGTTTCTGGAAGCACAAACACGATAAGCTGTGGAGAACAACCCTTTCTGTGATGCCAGGGTGGGTCCTGTCCAATGACTGATTCGCTACTTTACGCAAAAGATTCCACGCGTATCGCAGAAGTGGACAGAGTCCTTGACAGAAGCAGATAAGAGAGTAGATCACAAGCACCCTGGTCTCCGCTTCAGCCGCATTTTCGACACGCGTGCGAAGGCCGCAGTTGTGCACATGTCTCGTTCTTTACAAGCGGCCAGCTATCGGATCTTGGGCGGGAAGCTCGGTCAGAGCACATCCGTCGCGGAATGGCCGCAGACACGCACTGCTACATTACCAATGATATTGTGCGTGCACTTCTTGAGGGAACCCCCTTTCAGGAGAATGCACAATAAGCCGGTGTTGTGGAGTATATGTTACTATGTGTTGAAATATCCCTGTACACACAGGCATGCACATACATACGGCTTATGTTGTTTGACTCATGTTTATATAACCATCGGCAGAAGGTCAAACATCCAAACTCAAACCTGGCCGGTTAAATCAATGGCCAAGGCCAATAGGCTCTCTTGGCAACCCACTGCAAAACCGGTGGGCCTCAGCCTGTGTCGTCACGGCAGCTCTTTCATCCTCGGATGGGCAACTCGCGGCTTGGGTGCTCAACATGGGCCGGAGGTACCGCAATCCGCAACTGCCGCTGTTTTCTGCAAGTCGGGGGCCTCGTTCCGAGCCGGCCCGCTTTCAAGGCGATGTTGGAACAAGGCAGAAAGAAACCTAAACGTGGGCCGTGGGCTAGCCAAATGTGGCGACGTGCCTACATGCCCCCACGAAACGCACAGCTTCTGGCGGGATACCAATAACTGGGTAATAAATAGGGGCTCTGGATAAATCTAACCATTCTCATTTTCCCACTACCCAGATAATGGGGGCAGCTGGGCACAGCTGACAGCCATCAGCCAACTTTTGTCCGTCGCATTCGATACTCTCCTCGTGGTCTCCATGCCATCCGGCCATCCGTGCCTCCATACATGGAGGACGCTTCTGGAAAACTGCGCCCTTGAGGCCGGGCCCTTGAGACTACTCAGCTACCCAGTGGCCCGAACAGTGGCAAAAGGGACCCCCCCTTTTGGGTGTTGACAATTCTTAGCGCGGAGCCCACCGAACAAAAAGCGAAACAACGGTGCCACTGAGTTGCTGGGACTGCCTGGCTCAACTGCACGGAGCGCAATGCAATGCCAGGCGTTGGAACAGAGAGGTCTACCCAATGGATTGACAAGCAAGGCCTAGGCATGCTTGCTCTGGGGGCTCTAGGAGCCCTAAAACTACCCCTTTAAAGATTAACAGAAGAAAGTCCACACTGTCGTCCTTCCTCCAAAGGGTCCTCTAAACTTGCTCGGGGGTGGGGGGGGTTCCTTCTGTTAATCTTCCGGAGGAAAAACTCAGACCTCCAGTGGCCATGGTTACAAAAACGGAACTTGATCTTGGGGGGGGGGGACTGAGTTGAAAAAGAAGCCCCCTCCAAACAAGAGACAGAAGGACACCACTGGAGGTCTGGGTGAAGCAGAAAAAGAACCACTCAGGCGCCTTCTTTCTCCCATTTCTCAGCCTCCTCCTCGGCTCTTTTAATGGCCTCCTTCAGGGCAGCGTATCCAACCAGGGAAAACGCTCGGTTGGGACTTGGTGCTTGGTGAAACCCACACCAATACAGTTTCATGTGTTTGTTTTGAGGGGGTCCCAATGTGGACATTCCGCCCGGGCACCAAAAAAGGGCCTTGAACAGGGGAAGTGTCCTTAGGTTTGCTAGATTTCAGCCTGCCTTTTGGAAGAAAAACACCTAGGTGCGCTGTGCCCCCCTCCCACTTCCATATGTCACTTTGCGCTACACGAAGTGCTGTCACCAAGCTGTTTTCAACGAATCCCAGGAGGGCCTACACTCGGACCTCTGAGCTCACTAGAATTCGTGCATAGCAGCCAAGACACGATCCAAGGTGTCACTACCACCACAGCGGACTGCAACCCATAAGGGAAACCCCAAAAGTAATCTTGAATCATAGCGGATGCACAACCCCATCATATTGGGCCATCCTCAAGCCAAGTGGCGGAGGCTATATTGGGGCTATATTGGTATATCCCTTTCCTAGCCCAACACAAACACTCAGACCCGGCCTTCGCTCATGTGTTCGTGACTGGTTCCGGCGTTGCAGATGCACAAACAGACACTCCCGTGTCTGCGCTAATCTGCATCTGATTGGCTCTGAATACCTCTGACAAGCTCTGGCATCTGTGCTTGTCCGGATCTGACAGGCTCTGATGGGCAAACAAACTGTCAGATTCTGTGACGCATCTAGTCAATCTCAAGAACATGAGTTTGGCGGAGACCCCAGTCTTAGGCCATCCCCTGCGTTTTGGCTGTCCGCCGCTCCTCTTGCCGGTCGACCATTTCCTGCGGGCTGGCCCCGGACCGCCAGCCCGGCTCCGCCTCCTCGCTCAGATCCTCTTGCTTCTTGAAATCCTGGAGGATCTTGCCAAACCTGAAGTCATGCGCAGCACCCTAAATAAAAACCTGTAACCAGCCTCCAACTTGAAACTGTGAAAATTGCGAAACTGAGAAACATAGGACTCCCTCCCTCCAAACCCAACCAAACCCCGGCAAAAACACAGCAACCACACATTTTCACCCGGGCGCCTGGCACCGAGCTGACCTAGACAAGACAAGCTGGTAGCTTTTTCTAACTGACTCAAGTATAGTTACTGCTTTGAATCAGAATTTGGATGGGTTCCTTTGCAAATCCCTAGGGTTTTAAACGGGTTCTAACTATAATCTGGTAAGGAAAGACAGGCTGGCTGGTTCTTCTAGCTCGTTTGAGTAGAACTCGGTTGCGGTTTTGCAGGTGACATGCCCAGGCCGGGATGGCAACTGTTTCCTTCTTGCGGGTATTTGTTTCTTCTTGCTGACCCCAACCAAAAAAAAAGAAAGAACGAGAAACCCACCAAACAAAATAAGTCAAAACTGATGGCTGAGTAAGGGTCTGACATGTATTTCTTTGTATTTTTTGTTTGCCCGAGTGTTCTCACTCTTTCATGAAAAGTACAGAACTCTTCGAGATGTTGTTTCTTTCTTTTTTTTGTTAAAAAAAGGAGAACAAAAACATGCCCCAACAGATGCAGCAGTCCATGGCCCCCCGCCATTGGCCCATGAGGTGCCGTTCTGTATCCAATACACTCGCAACAGAAAAAAGTACTCGCTGCACTCGCTCCACGTGCACTTATACCAACAATTCATATACTGGGACTTCCCGTACAATTGAATCCATCAGACATCAGGTTCTTGCCTGAAACGGATATTGCTACCGCGGTGGATATCTTCTCCTTTGGGATCAGTTGCCCCCGGTACGGGACTCCCGGGGGGGTGGCGGGGTCCATTATTGACAGACCTCTGATGAGCTTTCACTGGCCCCACGACCGTGCCATTATCATGTTGCCACCTAAGTGGAGGGAATGAGGGAAACCACCTTCTTTGCTGACTTTGGTATTCCTTTGCTAACCTTAAAAAAACCAGTCAAACCCAGTTTTCAGCCAGGCTGCTTCTTGTAGGGCGCGATGTCGTTAATCTGCTCATACGAATCTAGCCGAGCGATGATCTGATTGGAGGACGGCTTGTACTCGCTGTCGAAGATCTTGATCAGATTGTAATCCTGGGCCAGGCTTCTTTGGGCCACACTAAAAGAGGATGGCACAATTCGGATGGGGATACCCAAGCAAAAAAGGGACGATTGTGCCATCTACTTTTAGTCAGGTGCAGACAGTGTAGACCTCCGGAAAACGAAATGAAGAACAAAACGAAAAGGCAACACGTTAAAACGTCAGTTAAGTCCGGCAATGAATCCAAGTCTTCGATGTAGATCTCCCAGTTGTAGGGATATGCGCGGAATGTGGTCATCTGCCATGACTGGTAAGGAGCCTTGTCATAATAGTAGGACTGCTCACCTCACGTGCGCGGAAACAAGAGGCGTACTGTGGATCAAACCTTTGAAATCCAAATGGCTCGGGCAGTCTGATCCACTATCCCAGAAAAAAAGCACACCTAACCCGTAGCCGGAGGGGAGGCTTAAACAGATTCTTCAAACTATGTTATGATTGTAAAATGAATCCTGAACTGCTTCATGTGAAAAAGCACGCAGGGCAGGCAACAGGTGGGTCTTTCAACTGAGCCACTAAAGGTGGCGCTAATCTCCTTGCCCATGTTGGTGTAGTCGCTCCAGTCCTTGGCCACCCGATTGCCGACATTCGGAAGAAAGTAGATGGCACGATTCCCCCTGCATGCGTTGACTTAGTCATCACTCGCCCAAACAAAGGGACGTCCGCCATCTCCTGTCAAGCTCTCCCATCATGAAGGTCCCTTAATTTGGGGTTTTGTTTTATTTTTAATAGAGTTGTGAATTGCAGTAATCTGCCCAGGTCTCACCTTTTGCTTGGGCAAATGCGTGCAATCATGCACACGAGCAAAAGCATTGCACCCGGCTGAGTTTTACCTCCAGGGGCTCTATTTCCACGCAAGGGTCCAACCAAATAGCCAAGAGTCCATGCCCTGGTAGTCTGGACGCCAGAAGGACTGCGCATTCTCAGGGTTCACCAGCAGCACCAGCCGGTCCTTCATCTTCTGCATGAAGTTCTGAGTCTTTTGGTCTGCCATCAAGTCACGGCCAGGAAGATAGAACACTGCCATGTCCTGACACAGATCCCTACACCCGAAATGAGCAAAATGGACCGCCGAAGCCCAAGCTCAAAAAGGACTTGAACTATGTCTTTTAAAGGGACCCCTTGTGGCCCTTGTCAGGTTCCATGTTAATTGGTGGGAGGGTATGTTGTTGGTTTCGAGCACATCCTGAAGCTCATTCTCAGACTCGCGGTAGAAGAGGGTGCTTGCCTGATCATCCACGACGGATGTCCGTACCGATTTCAGGTACTCCCCGCCCCAGAGCTTCTTCACTAAGCGCTCCATGAAGGGAGTGGTGGCCAACTGGAGGGCCTCGACCAAACCGTCTGTACGGTTTTAAAGGGGCCCGTTGTGATACCAACATGGTCAAAACTCCCAGAACTTTTGCCACTTTCACCGGGGGGCCTTGGTATCACAGAAGGTGGCGATGTTTTCCGCCACCATCCTTGTCTACGAAATATGCTCCAGCCAATCTCGAGGAGCTTAGCCAAACACCCCACACCGGGTTGCCTAACTTGGAGATGTTCCTCAGTTTCCTGGAGCTTTGCCACAAAACTAGAAGCCTCCCTTATCACGGTGGCCAAACCCGTGGCCTGGATGCCTTTTACATAGAGCGACTCCATGTCAAACAGCTGGTCCAGGCGGAGCCGCAAAGCTTGTCGGGTCTTGCCGTCCCTGCGCAGTGAAGCAAGCCACGCATTTGGCAGCGGATGCGTGGCATGCACTCTGTTCCAGTGGCATGGGGCAGAAACTCTAAATTACCGGCATGGGCCAGAAACTACTCCAAATTAGCTCTGGCACAAGAAAAAACCGCCCCACTCTTAAGGGGCGGTTACAAAGGGATTGGCGAGGTGCATCGGGAAGTAGATGGCACAACTCCTTTTGTGAGGGTGAAAGGGGATGACTAAACCCACACGATTTGAAATGGCCACTCAATTGTCTGAACTGAGGGTTCGTTTTTCCAAGTTGGAAACCCAAGGGAAGTGCATGCCAGGGGAGAAGATTATGAACTCAACGCAGAACATGTTATGTTTCCCTTGCTTCCTACCAACTTTCTACCTTTTCGAATGGGAGCCCAGTGGAAGTGAACACGTCGAATGGGAGCTAGCCAATGGACATGCGTTCCGGGCCCTCCCTGAAACGAAGATCTCCAAAATTATCCCGTCAGCTTCCGTGGCTGAGAGGGCAATCGATTTCTCACCTGCGTCTGTCCCGGGTCCTGGCAGCTGTCGAATCGCATATTTGGCAACAGCCACGGCGCGATTCGCATCGAGTTTCTTTGGGAAGATTAACATAAACTAACATTGAAGCAAACAATTCTAAGGAGCCCCCAAAAACGATACAGAACCTAATTCACCCGTCGCTGCTTCTTTCAACTTTAGCTGCCCAGATTTGCGCCGTCCATGGTAGAGTACCACAACAATCCTCCTTTCACACGCTTTTGGTGTTCCAAATGTGTAGCGTCCATGTAACAACACCAGATTACAGGCTCAGTTGATCTTGCACCTGGCTGCTGTCTCCGCCGTATGTAGGTTTGCCCCAGGTCACAACGGCCCCAGATTCATGAAGGGCAGCAAAAGCATGGTCAGTTGACTGGATGTGCCGAACATGTCTCAGCTGCTCGTGCACCTGGCTGCTGTCTCCGCCGTATTTAGGTTTGCGCCAGGTCACAACGGCCCCAGATTCAAGAAGGGCAGCAAACGCATTGTTTGTTGCTTAGATGTGCTGGGCATTCCTGAGCTGCTCTTGCACCTGGCTGCTGTCTCCGCCCCATTCTGGATCACCCCAGGTCACAACAGTCCCAGATTCAAGAATGGCAGCAAACGCATTGTTAGTTGCTTGGATGTGCTGGACGTTATTGAGCTGCTCTTGCACCTCGCTGCTGTCTCCGCCATTTTCCGGATGACCCCAGGTCACTACAGCCCCAGATTCAAGAATGGCAGCAAAAGCACTGTTAGTTGCTTGGATGTGCTGGACGTTCCTCAGCTGCTCTTGCACCTGGCTGCTGTCTCCGCCGTATTGAGGTTTGCCCCAGGTCACAACGGCCCCAGATTCAAGAAGGGCAGCAAAAGCATAATCAGCTGACTGGATGTGCCGAACATGTCTCAGCTGCTCGTGCACCTGGCTGCTGTCTCCGCCGACTTCAGGTTTGCCCCAGGTTACAACGGCCCCAGATTCAAGAATGGCAGCAAACGCATTGTTAGTTGCTTGGATGTGCTGGACGTTCCTCAGCTGCTCTTGCACCTGGCTGCTGTCTCCGCCCCATTCTGGACGACCCCAGGTCACTACCGCCCCAGATTCAAGAATGGCAGCAAAAGAACTGCCAGTTGCTTGGATGTGCTGGACGTTCCTCAGCTGCTCTTGCACCTGGCTGCTGTCTCCGCCACGTTCTGGATCACCCCAGGTCACAACAGTCCCAGATTCAAGAATGGCAGCAAAAGCACTGCCAGTTGCTTGGATGTGCTGGACGTTCCTCAGCTGCTCTTGCACCTGGCTGCTGTCTCCGCCACATTCTGGCTCACCCCAGGTCACAACAGTCCCAGATTCAAGAATGGCAGCAAACGCATTGTTAGTTGCTTGGATGTGCTGGACGTTCCTCAGCTGCTCTTGCACCTGGCTGCTGTCTCCGCCCCATTCTGGATGACCCCAGGTCACTACAGCCCCAGATCCAAGAATGGCAGCAAAAGCAGCCTCTGTTGCTTGGATATTTTGGATGTGCTGGACGTTCCTCAGCTGTTCTTGCACCTGGCTGCTGTCTCCGCCAAATGTTGGATCACCCCAGGTCACAAGCTCGCCCCCGTGGCCATGAAAAGCGAACGCCCGATGAGTGGCCGCTAGTTTGCCAAGCTGCACAACTGCCGTCACAACGTCCTCATCTCGCAACCGTGCCTCTGTGACAGTGGTGGCCGTCAAATCCTGCTGGCCGTTCGCAATGCGCTTCCGGCGACACTTGAAATGCTGCTGCGCTGCACCCTTCAGCTCGCTGATGGGTGTCGCCGGTGAGACTTCTATGGAGCAACCAGCCCCACTGAGCAAGTGAACATGCACCTTCATGGCGCAGGAAAGTTCTTCTGTGTGCGTGTGTGTGTGTTTGAGTTGCCAAACGGGAAACTGAGGCACAGTCAAATGTAGTTGGGGGGGCCCTTGCGGCTGGCTGATTAAGGGGATCCCAAGCCATTTGCGAGGGTCCACATCCTTATGATCCGTCATGGGTCTTGCCCTGAATGAGGACACTGCCACAGGTACCTAAGCGAATCTAACCAGCACTTTTCGACTCAAGTTCCTGAGAAGAATGTCAGCAATTCATGACTGAAAGCCACGAAACACACCTATCAGAGGATGGTTTGCTGTGTTGATGGACTGCATCTCTCTGAACCGAGCTCCTCAGGATGATTTGATCTCATATACTAGCAGCCATTGGCATCCCAGCCCCTAAAAAAACCACGTGCCACAAGGCAAGCAGGTTAAACCCCTCCCCTGACCCAAGGCGATTGCTGTCTCAGTTGGGAGCCCTTGCGCGTAGCTCTTCAATCGCAACGTGCAAAGTGCCGTCTGTGGCTTCCTGCCAAAACTGGCCATATTAAGTTTAGATGTGCTGACCCTTTGCTTCAACTCAGCTGCTGTATATACACAGTTGCCGCTGGTCGCGCTGGTCGACTCTCCCTACTCTTGGCTCGCAGTCCTCATCAACAACAAGTGCGGGAACGCAGTGCAATTCAATAGGGGGCTTTCAAAGAGGTGAGAGAAAATGTGGTGGGGGCAGTCAACCCTCAACTTGACAAACCCAGGGGGCACTCAAAGGCCACTTTAATGAATGCCATTGGTGGTCTCCCGGCAACAAACAATTCCAGAACCTCATTGGCACAATTGGCGGCAACCTGCTGCCTCCCCCACCCCGTTCCATACCGTGTGACAAGAAAAGAACTAAACTGCCAAGCCAACATGTGACTGTTGTGGTGCCGTCTTCGCGAGAAAAAACCAACTTTCGCACGCTTTCGCGGACCCATCGCGGAACTTTCGCAGGGCTGCTTTCAAAACATTCATTACCTGGAGTGCCGTATGGCCCTTTTTTGTTTGTTTGGACGGAACCCGTACTTGGATCGTTTTTCCCGTATGGTCATTTCTTGCTGGCCGGTGGCCGTAATTATCTGGCCGTATGCAGCCCGTACTTTTGCGACAAATTGCTACAAATTGTTGACAAAACAACCGTAAATGACCGTATGGCTAATATTTTTGAGGCCCAAGCCGTATGGACACCAAAACACGTGACATATGGATTTCCCAGTACCAAAGCAATGCACGAAGTACACTTTTGCAGCCCGAGCTCGAAAGTCGCAGCTTTTCTATACGAAAGTAGAACGAGAAGTAAGCTTCCGCAGCCCGGCCAAAGTAAAGCCGCGAGTTTTCAATACGAAAGTAGTACGCACGAATTAAACTTCCGCAGCCTCGCCTCGAAAGTCTAGTGCACAAAGTAAACTTCTGCAGCCCCAGCTTGAAGAGTCGCAACTTGTCGATACGAAAGTAGCACACGAAGTAGACTTCTGCAGCTCCAGCTTAAAAGTCGCAACTTTTCGATACGAGTAGTACACGAAGTAAACTTCCGCAGTCCCAGCTCGAAAGTCGCAACCTTTCAGTTCCAAAGTAGCAAGCGAAGCGCGCTTCCGCAGCTCCAGCTCACAAGCCGTGCGGCAGCACGCGAGAGGCCCCGCAGGCCTCACGTCCGGAAACTGGCGGGGAGGTCCGTCAACTTTTGCGAAAGTTTCGCGGCTCTTACGCCAAACGTTCGCGAAAATCAGGCTGGAAAGTTGCACTCAACTTAACTTGACCCGAAAGCTTCAAACCTCCCACAAGATGGTTTCTGCTGGCTAGGGGCTGCTTTTGCAGCGGCGTATTCTTGCGGCGACCCTTAGTCTCCAGCTTCCGGGTAGCAAATACACATGGTTCATCATTCCAGTTTCCTTTCCTAAAACTTTCGCGAACAGAAAAACTACTTTCGCGACCCCCTTAACGGAACTTTCGCGGAGGCCAACGCTAAGACCAAAAGGGCTTCCCCTTCATAGATCAATACAAGGACCTTTCGGACGACTCCCGTGCGTTCATCACATCCTGCTTGCAGCCACTGCCAAAATCGACCCCTCATCATCAGCTGGGTACACCCAACAGCAGTATTTCTGAATCTGCTCCAAAGTTGGCCGACCCAAAAGAATAACACATTTGAGAAAAGACCGTAGTCAGCCCAAGTCCGCAAAAGCCCCGAATGCCCAACCCCATCGACGGCCTATAAGCTCGCATCACCGCATCCGCCGCCTGCTGCGCCATTTCTTCCGGCGACGAAGGCCTTTGCAAAAAGAGAGGGCCAGTTGCAACCAGCGACGACAATTAAAATAGGAGCTATCCCAGCTCTGAGTTTCGTCAGCTTTGGAAACAGTCAACATATTCTGGATAAATTCTGAGAATTCCAATCTGGAGGAAAACATGTACCCCGGAAATGCTGAGCTCGCACTAATTTGGGCCGGTAATTGGAACCTTGCTGGGGCTGACAATCTTCCAGCCGGCAAGCCATCAAAACAATCATTTCTTCGGGTGCCAAACGAAAAAAGGACAATGGCGATCTACGAATTCCCTGGGTTTCACACATACCCGCAGTAGAGCTGGCGAAGCCGGGGTGAAAGTTTCAAATATGAGAACAAGTTTGGAGCACGCTTCCTTTCCTCTTCTCCGCCTCTCTCTCTCTCTCTTTCTCTTTCTCTTTCTTTATTTTCTCTTCTGTTTCTATCTCTGTCTCTCGTTTTTGGATTGTCCTCTCTCTCTCTCTCTTTTGTTTTAACTCTCCTCTCTTTCTCCTCTCCTTCTCCTCTTTCTCTTTGTTTTTTTCCTCCTCTTTCTCTTTTCCCTTTTCTTACTCATTATCGCTATCTTCATTCTTCTCTCTATCTTCCTCTTTATCCTTCTCCCCTCTTTCTCTTCTATTTAGCTTTCTCTTTATCTTTATCTCTTATCATTCTCGCTTCTCTTTCTCTCTTTTCTTTCTCTCGCTCTGTCTTTCTCTGTCTCTCACTCTTTCTTTTACGTTTCTCTCTTTCTCTCCTTCTCCTCCTCCCTCTCTTTCTGTTTTACCTACAGATCTATCTATCTATCTATCTATCTCTCTCTCTCTCTTTTTTCTCGCACGCCTTGCCTGGTTCTGCCCCCCTCCAGGAAAAACCCTTTAAGGGATGCCCCGGGGCACAAGGGGTCTTGGCGGCTGTTTTTCGGAGGCCAGCTGCCGTCACCGAGGCAGACGGCTGCCGGTGAGCGGCGGGTGAGTGGAGTCGGCAAGCAGCACGCTCCAGTCCGGGCCACCGAAGTTGGACTGGCCAGCAGCGACCCGCCCTTCCAGCAAGGACTCGTCAAACGAAAGCTGGGCTGCGATGGAGAGCAGGGCAGACCGCCGAGCGACCAGAGCTGCAACAACAGCCGGGCGTAGGGCAGGCGCAGTCTCCCTGGAGAGGGGCCGAGCAATGAAGCATGCAGCCTCCTCGCTCCAGCGGCCGCCGACCTCAAGCGCGAGGACGACGAACTGGCAACGGCTGGACCGCAGCAGCTCGGGATAGACACACTCCTTCCGCGACCGAGCTTCAACCAGAGCGACGCCTCGCGTTCGCGCCCTGCGCGGCGGCGGGGTTGGCCCGCAGAGTCCAGGGGCGAGACCAAAGTGGTGTCGACAGCCAGCTGGGCACCGCCATGCAAGGACAACCCATTCGTCGAGCCGCCGGTCATCGACGTGGTCAACCACCAGGTTGAGATCGGCCAAGCGGGTGTTGGTGGTCACCCGGGCCCCAGCTTCAACGGCAAACGCGGGCAGCCGCCCGTTCGAGGGCGCACCCGCGACTCCGCAACACACCCGCCCGAGAACACGCTGCGCGGCGGTCGCCGAGCGAGTCCAAACGGCGATGGCACCAGCAGGTGTTGCCGAAGAAGGGATCCGGACAAGGTGCGAAGGGGCGGTGAGCGGTCAGAACACGGCCAGCGAAGGGCCCCTGCTGCGACTCCAACAGCACCAGCGCAGAGGGGTCAAGGCGGAGGGGCAGGTCCTGGAAGAGGCGGTCTGGCTGTGTCACCGCTGAGAAACAAGTTGTCAGCATCATCGGGGCCAAGTAGGGGGCTCCCAGCCGGGCAGGACCGCACGCAGAAGCGAAGGCGTTCGCCTTTTCAAAACAGGCAAGCTATCGGTCCAAGACGCCCAATACGCAGCGGGGGCGGCGGCGGCCGCAGAACGCAGACCGAAACCAAGCCGAAGACCTTGCGACGCCCAACGCCTACCGGGGCAACGGGCCTGCCTGAAGCAGGGTGGACAAGCAGTCCCCAACAGCGAGGTCATGGGCAGTAGCGAACTCTGCCGTGGACTCAGGTGGGAGCAAACGCAGAACACGGTTGCACCGAGGAGTGCAGCAGAACAGCAAAAGCAGCCAAGAAGCCTGCACGTCCTCCAAGGTGGGAAGCGTGGCGAGAGCGTCGAGCTGAGCTGCGACAAACTGGGGGGAGCCGATGGGCACGCCGAGCACACGGAGGCCCTGCTGGGCGGGAGCCAAGGCAGGCGATCCGACAAACACAGGATCCTCGCCAACAGCAAGTTCGGAGATTCCAGCAAGCTCCCGGCCGCGTCTTGCCATGGTTCAGGCGAATGCACGCAGAGCATCAATCAATCTATCTATCTACCTGTACCTGACCAGGACCAGCGCTGCGCCTCCCGCAAGATCTGCACCTCACCTTGCGAAAGTGCCGCGCCTTCCACGAAAACCATGTTTGAGCGAGATTTGCGAAGGTGCTGCACGTGCCGCGAAATCTGCGCCACGAAATCTGTACCAATCCTTGCGAAAGTGTTGCTCCTGTCAGGCAATGGCGTGAAAAGCGAGCGTGTCCGTGCCAATGGGCTCGGCTCCGACGTGGCTTCGAGATCTCCCCGAACGTGCTCCGACCAGGCGTCGTGGTCAGGCTAACTTTCGAGCATTCAAAGGAACTCAAACCCGCAGAGCGCTGCACTTTTAAATCACTTCTAGATATTCCCCCCCCTCCGCAAGCGCACGCATTGTGCTCTGCGTTCTGTTGGAGAGCTAGCTTTCAGTGAAAGTTACCATACCACGGAAGATCCTTCTAGATTTCTTTAACTATGTGCAATTATGCATGTGGTGTGGGGGGGCACGCCCTCTCTGCGATATCAACGTTGAATGTCTGTTTGTATGGTGCCTTTGCACTCGTAACAGGGGTCCTTGGCATTGCAAAGCTAGCAAAACCTCATTTCCCGCGGCTATGCGTCTGCACAAACGCAAAGTTCGCACTGGAAACAAGAAACCCCTAAAGTGAGGAACCTATGGGGCTCGATATGTAACTTTGGCTCCCTTGCCACCAAAGCCTGAATGACGATTCTAGTGGCTGAAGGTCCGAAACAGGTTGCATGAGGAACAAAAATAAAAACCTTATTGTTGCGCTGTTGACTGCATCGTGTTTTTGGTGCTGCCACAAAATACCAGTCATCAGGTAACGATGGAACACAATTGAGTTGACGGATGTTGGTGGCCAACCACCCACGGTCCACCAGCGATACTTCACTAATGTTCATCCACCAAGGTGGTCTGTGTCCACAACTACGTGTGTTCCTTGTACTTTTGTCGCATCAAGCGGATCTCTGTCTCCACAAGTGCTAGACACTGTTCTCTAACATGGCGATTAACCTACATATACATCGCACCCTAACTCCGCCAAAAGTGTTGTTTGATAAGTTCATTGAATCGTGGCACTTGTCATGTGGCGAGTGTCTACTTGATGAATAGGATGTTCTTCTAGTATAGGTATGGACACGAGCAGAAGATCGGCCCAGCCATGCCGACACCAAACATGTGGCTTGAAGCAACTCCCAACTTGAAGCGACAAATTACGCCCTGCAACCAACTACAACACAGGCGCAACAAGTCAGGTGAAGTGCTGTTTTCTCAACAAGCGCGTTGACTTGTTGCTGGTGGGAAAATGCACATGCTCAAACAAGTTAAATGTTGAATCCGTAGCCCAGTGTTTGCATTGGAAACCGGATGACCTTGTTCAGTGGCTTTTGGTCGCAACCCCTAACAAAGCCACGGATTCGAAGGGCGGAATCCACTGAACAACTGGGTATGCCAAAGCAAAACCAAGAGGCCGAGCAAAAGGACCAAAGGACGTCTCTAAGAAAAGGCCACAGAACTCCAACAGAGCAGGACTAAACAGGAACAAAACCAAAGGAAGCAACTTGGTTGCTTCAAAATGGGGTGCTCCTAATGCGTAGCACAAGGGAAATCATCCCCATCTGGCAACAGGCTCTTAGGGATTGATTCGGATTGATTGTGAGCAACCAAAGCAACTGAAATTCCAGACGAGCCACGGTCAAAATTCCTCGTTCAGACGAGAGGACACGGGACAGTACGGGCTCGTCCCCTGTTGTTTGTGGAAAATATGGAGCTTGTCCTCCATGCCCCTCCCAAATGAGCCAAGGAACTACAACTTAACATGGCAGCCACACATCCCCGCGTAGAGCGTAGAGCAATCTCCCTTTGAGTGATCAAGTCCTTTGTGTGAGTTCCATGTTACCTTCCAAACCTCCGAATTAATTCCCACGAGGCGCAGCTCCGGCTTGGGCCCGTCCCAGGAGAACTGAGGGCCTTCGGAGTCCGCCTCCCCACGCAGAGCCGTACGCGCCTCGGGGTCGGAAGCCAGGCCGAGCAGCGCGAGCGGACCGCGCGTTTGTTGAAACCTATTTACATTCAAAAGGTGTAGGTGCCTGTCAGGAGAGAATAAAACAGATTCTTAAGCATTTCCAGTAGAGAAATCGATTCGATCCATCTCGTTTCCCTTTCCCAGCTGCTGTGATAGCCAGCCTTCACGCGCGGTGCGGACGCCGACGTCGACACGAAAGCATCCAAGGCCCAGCGAAGCGTCAGAGCCACTACTCCAAGGATAAGCAGCCGCGTCAGCCGCAGGGCGGCCATGCTTCCACAAACGGAAAACTCTGAAGCCCCCAGTTTTGGGGTCTGGTGTGGGTCGTTTTTTTGAGCCAGAATGGCTTGGGGAAGCATCAAACAATCCGCGATTCCCTTCTGGAGTGTCTGACAAAAACATAACATATGCAACAAATGATCCATCCTCCTGACAGACATGGCATCAACATGATCTGGCTCATTCGCCATCAGTCCTTCCAAAGAGGTTGCCTGGAGTTCCCTTGAAACATCGCACCAGCCAATGGAAAGACACTGAGACGGGGCTTGACAACCGCCCTAAGGGGCACATGCAGCGAGAGCGAGCACGGGCCACCAAGGGCAACTCAAGTCTTTGCTTCCCCACGTAAAGACCCGGTTGCTTGGGGCGGGGAGGAGGTTCCAGCCCTGGAGTTCCATCAGTTCCGTTCTCTCCTTGGTTGGAAGCGAGTTAATTCCTTGCGCTGAGAAAGTCCCACGCTCAGAACAGAAAACAAGAAAAGCCACAAGCCCAAACCAAGACCATCCAAAACCAAAACCTCAAAAGCTCTTTGAGCCGCGAATACGCCTGAAGCCTCCACTCAAAGGCATGCAGCCCGCCTTCCAGCCACTTGTGCCAAGGGGCCGCGGGCTCAAGCCCTGCACGGGGCCCTCCGTCAAGCCATCGAGTTCTACTAAGATTAAAACTCCTTAAAGTGGCCGCATGTTGAAAGGTTGTCAAAAATACTTTTTGGGGTTCCCTTGAAAACCACTAGTTAAAGGACAACCCGAATGCTGTCACTTAACTGAAGCCAATTCTACTGCCCAAAAAGATGGTCACTTGCAAAAAGTGGAGGGCTCCGGTGCTCAGTAGAAAGAGAAGCATATTGTTTGTTTCATGGCTGGGTGATAATGCATCTGCGCGGTCTTGATCCGTAACACGCCTGCCATATATCCAGCACACGAACGGCGAGCTGGGACCATCAAGGCGAGGGCTTTGCCAGTTTGCATGTGTCAGCCATCGGAGCCCGGCCCGGCGAAACCCTGTTGCTCCTAAGTCAGCTGAGTTCACAGCGCCGTCTTGCACAGTCAGCCAGGCCCAAACGAAAAGCGCAAGCCTCACGTGGAAAGCGTGCCCAAAGGACAAATCAGAATAACCCGTCACTTCAAAACCAAGAGCCCTTCCCTCCACCTTGTCGAGAGCTCCAGGAAAATATCCATTCACCAAATCCCTCTGCAATTGCTTGTTGTTTGGGAAAAAAAACAACTCAGAGATGTTCCTGAAACTTGTGCCTTAGATGTTTCTGCCAAACTACCTGAAAGCTGCAGGGCCACTTCTTCGGACAAAGCCCGTGGCCGCATTTTTCCCACATGGTCATTTTTGTCTGGCCGGTGGCCGTATTTGGACGCGAGGAGCCCGTATTTGTTCAACAACATGGTGACCAAATGGCCGCTTTTTGTGGCACAGTCAGCATGGGCAGACCCAAACTGCACATGCTGGCTTCTAGCAATCTGTTGGTTTCCCCTTGTGCAAATCGTGTGCTATTTAGTTCCCAGGACTGTTGCGTACTAAATGCTTGCCCAGGGGCGTCCCCTTGGATTCCGTGCTTGTTCACCAGCCGGACCTGCTTCCGCAAGACCTGTCAGGTCCAAAGCATCCGCTGATCCCCCACATGGAGCGTTCATTTGTCTTCTCTGTTTTTCGTGGCCATTGTTGGCCACTTGTTTGGTAATAAGCCTTTACGCCATCTTTTCTGCAGCCTTTTTTGTTGGGATCTGCTTTCCGGACACCCCCCCCTTCCCCCTGCTTTGGACCCAAAGAGGGCGCACTCCCCTGGGGCTTCTGAGCACCTTCTGCCCTCGCACGCTGGGATCAGTGGCTCAAAATGGTCGCACCCCACCAATTCCTCCAAACGAGCAATGGAAACTATGGGAAGAATCTTTTTCGGATTGCCCCCGTTTTGTGGCGAATCCCTGCAAACTTAACATGAACCTGCAACCCAACAAGGAGTCCCGCAAAAGGGGCCTCCGCTAAGCTCAAAGGATTGCTGGGTTCCATGACCTGCATGAGTGTACCACCGGACGCTGACACCGGCAAAGCGAAGCCCCGAGACTTTTCAAGGCCGTGGCCCACGCCTGGACGTTCTTGTGGCCTAAGGGCACCACGTTGTGCAGCAGCCTGGGCTGCATTGAAGATCAAGGCAGCTGGCATCTGAGGTATTTGGTAGCATTGCTTGGAAGAAGCGCTCTTGGCGGATAGTTTCACTGTTTGGCGTCTTACTTGGGTTGCTGCGATTTTGCCAATCAACCCTCGTCGAAGCGTGTCACAGACCTGGAGAAAGCAAAGGTTCTAGCCCTTTCCTTTGGGATGACTCTTGCTCCTAGCAAATTGCGCAAGCAGCATCGCAGAAAACAACCCCAGATTTTGACCTTGACACACTCCCCGAAAGTACCTAACATGTGTCCAAAAAAGCAAGTTAATAAATCACGCAGCGTAGAAGCTATGCCGTCCAGTTTGCATAGGAAGTGCCAAGGAAGGCATACACCATACAGAGGTCTGTTGACCCCGTCTGTTGACCCCCCATGGAAGATTTACCCCCCGAGGAGAATGGTCTTATTAGCAGCAACAAACCTCGGAGATAGATCACTGCTAGAGCTCCTTGGGCCTGGCATTCACCTTGAATTTCTGCAATTCCAAAACGAACGAACGAATCCGGGTCTCAATTTCCAAAACCTAAATCATTGGATCCCCAAACCAAGCCCAAAAAAGACCTGTGGTGAGCCTGTTGCGGCAGATGTGCGTGTCTAGGTGACTAGTTCAAAACCCCAGGACTTTGGAAGTTTGAAGGGCCGTTGGATGAAAGTAGATGGCACAACCCGCCCATGTTGATTTTATCATCCCCTTGACTTATGGAAAAAAGGAAATCGGAATAGTGCCATCTACACCTACCCTGGTGTACAGCAAATAAGTTGCACTTGCAGTGGACCATATAGTAACCCAAGAGCGGGCCCCCGCAAAACTCTACATGAGTCTGTGCAAAGAAACAAATGGGGCCGGTTGCTGGGATAACTCATCCCTCCATGTGTCAGCTTGCTTTTTCCCTCTTTGGGTAGGTCGAAACTGGTTGGGACCCGAGCCAGTGATAGCCCTATAGACATGCAACCTCTCTCAACGTCACTCAATTCCGCTAGCTAGAAAAAACATAGCGTGGCTTTTTGCCCCAACGAGTTCAGTAGTTTGCCAGTAGAGCAGGCAACATGACAACCCCTTGCAACAGAAATCGCGGGTCGTCAGCCACAGGAGATACCCACAATGGCCGTCTGCCACTCATCTCGATGCAAGAGAGATTCAGCTTCACATCATCAAAGGCCAAACCTCGGAAGGACAATGGTGCTGATAGGGAGTTGGCCCCTGTTAGCCAAAACATGCTTCTTCCTGGCGGTGTGCTGGACCATTCTATCGCCTGCCTCCCATTTCTGGGAAGAAAACAAGAAAACAAACACATCCCTGCTTCTCGTATAGAAAGAATGTAATTACAAACGAATGTTTGAGGCTTCAGGGGGTGCACCATCATAAGTGCAAAACAAAGGCCTTCAGAGTATTTCACCAAGAGCGCTTTTCTGTGAAGGCGGGCACTTGGCAGGGGGTATGTGCCCGTGACACATGATGCCCCTCCAGGCCCCGCCCCACCCCCAACCATCCCTAAAGCGCTACGCAACCCGCAGCCCGGCACTCCGAGCAATCCAACCCCCAACCAACCCCAAAGCAACCATCCTAAGTTGAGCAGAAGGGACCCGGAGTTCACATATACCAACCTGAATCAACCCTAAACCAACTCCAAATCAGCCCTAAACCAACACTAAAATTATTCCAAACCGACCCTAAACACCTAACCAACCCGCAGTCAGAGCAGCTCATCAGCTTAAGCCGAAACCCTGAGGATGAATATCCACATGTCACTCTTCACCGAGGTCGGACTACCATGTTTTACCAACAAATCAGGGTCTCAAATCACAGGTTCCTCTTGCTTCCCTGATTCTGGTCCAACGTGATCACGGACGCACGCAGTACATTAAACCCATATATATATATATATAAAACATCTATTGCTAGGAAAGTAACAAAAGAGCTCGCCCGGGCCCAGGGCCAGGGGTCCACTGACCAAGTCCTTCCTGGCTTCCTGGGGCTTCCGTGGCAGGCACATGGCCTGCAGCTCGGGGGGAGCACTCGCCTAGCATTCAGTGCATACGTCATCCCCCGATACATCATCCGGGCCCACTACAGATTTGGGGGTGGGCGGCTCTACGAATCACTCGGGCTCCAACAAAAGAGCAACAGCTGAAGCCGCTTATGTCAGATCTCTCATTCCTGAGCAAATTCAAGGGTCATATCAAGAGAAATTTCGACAACCACCACTTGCCGAGCAGCGGTAGCTGAAGCTGCCTGGAAGGCCACTGGGGCTTGCTTGGCCTCAGGTTCTTTTTTTTGTGTTTTTCGGGGGGGGGAAGGGAGCCATTGGATTCTTGGATGTTCAACCTGCTTCGTAAGCAAGTCAGAATGCGGGTTTTATGCTCACTTATAACCATGGCGCAGGGGGTCCCAGCGGAGGTTTTGTACTCAAATGGGCACAATACCAGCAAAAACGTAATTTGCTGAGAAAGCAATTGAAATGGAATTGGTCCACGTATTGTTTTGTATGTGTTATGTGTCAATTCAAAACAAAACTTACAACTTACAGAAACCTTGCAGTTAAACATTGTCTTTCTTTGGAGAACCGCCTGATGCGACTGCCATTTGCGTGGGCAAGATATTTGCGGTTCAGAATTGGTTGCGCATTGCCTGCTCGAAAATTAGCATTCAAATACGAGGGTCCGGAAAGAACCACAACATACTTTTTGACAGGGCGCATGTGTGTGTGTGTGTGTAGTACACCAACACGTGGACATAGGACCCCCGAAACAGCACTGACCCATGCGAAGAAACGGCCAGTGCCTGGAACGGGAGCTGAAACCGTTTTAGTCTGGTCATGGCAACACGGACAGTCCCATATCTTCTGGGTTTATAGTGGGTGACCCCGCAAAATGTCACAACAAGCTCTTCAAGAGGCAAGGGCCCCCAGGAATAACACACTATTTCCCGCCCCTTGGAATTTGGAAGGCCCTTTTGCTGGGACAGACATAGGCCCCTTACAAAAAGCTAGGTGTGTGCCGGGCGACAGGGACAAAAGAAGAAACGAAAAGGCAAGAAACTAAAAAGGCTAGCGTGTCTGCAAATGCGAAACGCGTGGGAAAACAGCACTCACAACTCACCTGCAGTGTCCATCGGATACGGATCGGAGCTGCCGCTAAGAGCAGCGCCCATGAAGAGAGTCCGAAACTCATCGACCTCTGCGTCCGCAAAGCCGGTGTCCCTCAGAGAAAGCGAGCCCCACCCACACACACCCCCCCAAGACAAGGGCTGTTTTCACCGATTCTGCCTCATTCCATGAGAAGGCGCTTTAAGCCCGTTTGGCTAGGCATCCTGAACTCTACGATGGGCAATGTTAAACAATCTGGTTTCAGGTTCCTTCTGGAAACCATCCAATATGAGGCAACCCGCCGGGCAATTGTCCTCGCGCTCTTCAAAAATAAGAGCCTCTATGCTTGCGTTAAGGGCCATAATATGATCCCAACGGCCTCTGTGTGCTGAAGGATGTCTGCTGTTGGATGTGTGCTTGTCTTTTGTAAGCAAATGCACTAGGCCTCACATTGGCAACCCCGGGGCATTGCAGGGGTATCGATGGGGTATCGACAGGGGTATCGTTCTGGGCGTGTGTCAAGTTGCGGAAAACTTTCACATTTTGCTATATGCTGTTAGAGCCAAGCAAGCGCGCAATAGCCTTCTCTGCCTTGCGGCAGTCATGTGATCAGCGGACTAAACTATCCTTGTCTGCTCCCAAGTGTTGGTGAAGGGTCGCGCGGCCTCGCGCTTGGGCCCAGCCATCGGTTTAGGCGGTTTTGCTTGCTGGCTGCAACTTCCAGGTCGCAAGTCGCAACTTTCAGTACAAGCGCGGTACACAAGTTACTCTTCGGCAGCTCCAGCTCGAAGGTCGCAGCTTGCGCCGGGCTTGTGAGCCGCTCACGCCGCTCAACGCTCCACATTGCTTGCAAGCAGAATGACACTTGAGACGTGAATGAATGCATCATGTTCACAAGCCATGTTCAGAGGGGTATCGTTTTTAGTGAGCCCCCTATCGTTCTCCAAGGAAAATGCCAAAAAAACAGTCTTGAATGAAACGCTGTTGATAAAGTGGTCTTTGATAATTCTGAAGTTGACTCATATAGGGAGCATGGCATACAGTTGACCTGAAGGGCGCAGGGACTGTTTACGAGCAAACCTTCCAGTAGTCTCGAATCTTCAAGGGCAAGCTTACAAATGCGTGTTCAGGGCAGGTCAGCCATTTAGCGGTAACTCATTGGCGTTTCAGGAATAGGCAAACCACAAGTCCATGTTCTGGCGTGGTATCTGGTCGCTTTCCCTGTCTTATTTCGTACCCTGTAAAACCAACCAAAAGCGGACCAACTAGCACAAGAGCCACACCAAAAGGACTTCCCATTTGGTTCATGCCCCTTTCAGATATTTATGCAACCTTATCCCTGTTCGGATTGGATCTAAAATTCGCAAACTGGACAAAGGAATCCACAACTAGATGCTCGTCTTACCCCAGGTGACACTCCGAAAAATGCATCACAAACAAATTCTATAACACGGGAACTACTCTTGATTGGGATGGTCGACGGGAATGGGTAATCAATCCTTATCCGTCGCAGGTGGGCTGGATTGAAGCTTCAAATGCTACAAAATAGTTCCAAAACCTCAATTTTTCAAGAAAAGGGCCACAATCCCGGCTGGGTCGGTGAGCTCGCCATAACAGACGTAAATACATTGCTGGTATGATTTTAAACTATATGGGTGGAATCCCTGAAATTGCTTGGTTTCTTTTGGGTAGCCCTTTCTTTTGTGTGAGTGTGTGTGTGTGTGAATTTGATAGGGCACCCTTTCCTGGACATCATTTAGGAAAATCATGCCCACCCCCACCGCTGAGGTGCTTCCAACTGAGGTGCTTCCAACTCTTCACTTTTTCCTACCCAGGAGTCAATCCAACCTGGCCAAAGGTTTGAGGCAAGTCGGCGACTTGCAAAACGGGCCCCCTGGAACTCCCCCCCCCCCACCATCCACCACCCCCCCCCAAGCCGAAGGCGCTGGATGGCTTGGCGCTCGCGCTTCAGCTTCGACGCCTCGATGAAGTCGTGGCAAATGCGGGCGAGCGCCAGAAAAGCCACGAGGCCGGAGGAAGCGGTGCCACCCAGCACCTCACCTCTGCGGTACCAAGTCACTCCCATGCCGTGAACTTGGCTGCTATTTGCTTTACCTCCACCCCACTAGCCCACTAAAAGTTGAAGCCTTCCTGGGGGCAATCGCCACGGGGTCAAAATTCGAAGATCTCAAAAGTGGCGTTTCCCTCCTGGGTTACCATTAGAATGACCCAACAAAGCACATGCGGCTTGTGTGTTTGTGGTTTGGTGTGTTGGTGTGTTTGTTTGTTTGTGTGTGTGTGTTATGTGTGGGATATGTGTGTGTCTCTCTGTGTGTGTGTGTGTGCATGTTTGCGTGCGCGCTGTGTGCGTGAGCGTTTGTGTCTTCGTGCGCTTGCGTGTTTGTGTGTGTGACTTTGTGTGTTTGTGTATGTGTGTGTGTGTGTTTGTGTGACTTTGTGTGTTTGTGTATGTGTGTGTGTGTGTGTTTGTGTGACTTTGTGTGTTTGTATATGTGTGTGTGTGTGTGTGTTTGTGTGTTGTTGTGCTTTTGTGTTTGTGTGAGTGTGTGTATGTGTGTGTGTGTGTTTTGTGTGTGTGTGTGTGGTGTGTGTATGTCTGTGACTGTCACTGTGTCTGCGTCTGTGTCTGTGCCTGTGTCTGTGTCTTTGTCTGTGTGCGGGTGTTTTGTTGTTTTTGCGTGTGTGTGCGTGTGTGTGTGTGTGTGGGGTTGTGTTTGTGTGTATTGTGTTGTGTGTTTGGCGTGTGTGTGTGTGGGTGTGTTTTGTGTGTGTGTGTTGTGTGTGTGTGTTCTTGTTGTGCTTGCTTTGTGCGTGTTTTGTGTGATGTGTGTGTGTGTGTGTGTTTGTGTTTGTGTTGTGTTGGATTTCTGTTAGTTTGTGTGTGTGTTGCTTGTGTGTGTGTGCGCGTGTGTGTGTGTATGTATGAATGTGTGAATGCATGTATGAATGTATGAATGTATGAATGTATGATTGTATGTATGAATGTAAGAAGGTATGAATGTATGAATGTATGAACATGTGAATGTATAAACGTGTCAATGTATAAATGTATGTACGTACGTACGTATGTATGTGTGTGTGTGTGTGTGTGTGTGTGTGCGTGTTTGTGTGGTTGTTTCTGTGTTTGTGTGTGTGTGTGTTGTGTGTTTGTGTGTGTGTGTGTTTGTGTGTGTGTGCGTGTATGTTTGTGTGTGGTGTGTGGTGTGTGGTGTGTGTGTGTGTGGTGTGTGTGTGTGGTGTGTGTGTGTGTTGTGTGTGGCGTGTGTGTGTGGGGTGTGTGTGGTGTGTGGTGTGTGTGGTGTGTGTGTGGTGTGTGTGGTGTGTGTGTGTGGTGTGTGTGTGTGTGTGTGGTGTGTGTGTGTGGTGTGTGTGTGTGTGGTGTGTGTGTGTGGTGTGTGTGTGTGGTGTGTGTGTGTGTGGTGTGTGGTGTGTGTGTGCGTGGTGTGTGTGTGTGTGTGGTGTGTGTGTGGTGTGTGTGTGTGTGTGTGTGGGGTGTGTGTGTGGTGTGTGGTGTGTGTGTGGTGTGTGTGTGTGGTGTGTGTGTGTGTGGTGTGTGTGTGTGGTGTGTGTGTGCGTGGTGTGTGTGTGGTGTGTGTGTGTGTGTGCGTGTGCGCGCGCGTGCGTGCGTGCCTGGGTGGGTGGGTGGGTTGGCGGGTGCGTGGGTGGGTGTGGGGGTGGGTGTGTGTGTGTGTGTGGGTGTGGGGGTGGGGGTGGGTGTGCGCGCGCGCGTGCGTGCGTGCTTGCGTGCGTGTGTGTGGGTGTTTGTGTGTGTGTGTGTGTCTTTGTGCTTTTGCGCTTGTGTGTTTTGTGTGTGCGCGTGTTTGCGTTTGTGTTTATGTGTTTGCATGCGTGCGTGGGTGCGTGGCTGCGTGTGTGTGTGCACATGTTTGTTTGCTTGCTTGTTTTTGCTTCTTTGTTGGGAGTCGAGATTGGCGAGGCTAGTGTGAAAAAACATTGGGCTTCGGACAACTGGGCAGAGTACCCCTTTGGGAGTTCCTCCAGAGCAAAACCACGGAAGCAAAGTGGTCACCATTCGGTTGACTAAAGCGAGACAAACTTGTAACCCAGTGGAACAAAACAGCCGGGGAGGTCGCCTACCCTCCCCACACAGGAGTCCCGAAGAAGAAAAAAAAACAAGCTCTACGCTGTCCTTTTTGAGGTTCCCCTTGTTGGATTGTTAAACGGAAACCGAAAGCAAACCACCCCTTTAGCGCCAGCAAAGGTCAGGGAAGGGAACTCATGCGGAAGAAAGAAATGATGCCAAGGACGCCATTTGAGCATTTCAGGAGAACATTGCCAGTCAATCTTGCGCTAAGCGATGCCAGCTAAAAGGATGGAAGCCTTACTCAACCAGGGGGAACATGCGACCCCAAGTGAACAACTCAATTGGCCCATGCTTTGCTTCCCCCCCCAAAAAAAAACTGTCCCGGCCTCTGCCCAACTCAAAACAACACCCCAGACCCAGAATGCGAATGGAAATCAGCTCTGCCACGTTTTGAGAGGACGCAATTTTTGTGGTTTCATGTTAACTTGCACGGTGGTCGGGGGTTATTCATGAATCTGAACAAACTCCCGAGGGCCCCACCAATCCATTCTGCTGACCCAGACGCTGAGTCTGGCCCGGTGGTCTTGCATGGTGTTCTTGTCTGCCAACATTGGGAACTTCTCCGTGAGAAGTCGCCTCAAGGTCTCAGGCCAATCATGCTGCCTGATGCCACATCGACCTGGGTAAATAGGGGATCTGGGGGATCTGTGTTGGTTAATTTGAAAGCGGCAACGTGTATGTACTTTTGGTGACGCTAACAAACCCACCCAAATGCAAGTCTTGACAATTTCCCTTCAAAAACAAATGGGCAATATAAACAAACATCTCCTCAAGCATGCCGGGCTTTTCAAATGCATCGCTGACCAATGTTAATCCCCAATCCCAAACTAACAAACCACCAACTCCTTTCCTACAAAAGGGGGCAAATCCTTTCCGCAGCACTCAATGGAACCGGGGTCCAAATGGCGCGGTGTCGGTTTCCTGTAGGGCTATTTGGCGCCGATAGGATGGGTCTCCAAGTCGGGCGACCCTGACAAACTTGGCATTCCTTTTAGTTGCTCTTTGAGCCAACCTATGGGAATCCTCAACCAAACACCCCCACCCCCATATCTTTCCAGGCCCGGCCTCAAATCGCTCGGGCGGATGCCGTCCGCATGGGCGTAGGCCTTGAAGTCTTGGCGGAAGGCCTCGACTTCCTCCTGGAGAAACACAGGCCCAAATGCCCCGCCGCCGCTCATCACAACCCATGTACCCCGCAGCATCCCTCTCGGAAAAGACTTCTGGATGACCTTTAGCCTTTAAGGGCAGACCTCGAAGGAAAGAAGGGTAGAGGTCTTGGCTTGCCATGCCCCCACTGAAGTTTAGAGGAAAATGGCTCCCGTGTTGACGGGAGGGTCCAAAAGGTATTGTAATAAACCAAAGCCATAACCATAGGAGCAAACCGTATGCAGTTCTTGGGCCCTCAGATTCCTAGCCAGTTGCAACTGCCCAACTCCTTGCTGCCAAACCTGACTGGAACCGCCAGCTCGACATCGTGGCAATTTGATGTTTGCACCGACTTCTTTTCCACTAGTATTGAACTCAAGGCTCTTGTGCATTCAGCGTCAAACGTCAAGAAGTGAAGTGCAGACATGTGTCACACCCATCTACCGGGATGGCTGATCATGTCCCAACAAATTCGAACCATGCATATGTGCCGATGTAAATATGCAATGTCATAAGGCCAAGGGCAACGTAACTTGAGGTGGCAAGCGAATGGATATGCCTGCTGTTTCTGCGTGTCAAGAAGCTATGTAATCCACATTGGACATTACGGGGCAGACGGAAGAGACTCGCTCATACCCCTCCAACAAATCTGCAGTGGACCAGTGACAGCGTTGTCAATTGCCCCTTTAAACAGATTCCATGAGGACTCAAAGGAAGATTTCTCACTCTTCATGCCGGACAGCACAGCAGGGCATGAGTGGAGCTATGGCTCACTGTTTGGCCGTGAGTCAAGCATATTTCATTTTAGCCACCAATAATATAGGGTGCATCTGGGTGATTCATGATCGCTCACCAATTTCAAATATGGGATCCCAAAGGCAGGAACCTTGCGATTGGTGGTTTTCGCACAAGCCAGATCCTTTTATTGGGTTGCCATTTGATTTGCCCAAATGTATCCCAATTCCACCCCTGTAGGATCGTCGGTAGAAAGCGTGAGGTGCCCCTGTCAAAAGAGGTTCAGAAGGAACCTTCTTAGGAAGTGTTCTAAGAAGGCTTCTCAGAACCTTCCGAGGAGTAGGGTACCCTACTGTCTGTCATGAGTATTCCAACATGTTCCAACACCCTGCTGTCCACTTTCACAATTGGAAACAGGACAACCAAACCCCAGCTCGCAGGAACCAAAACCTGGCCGTGCCACGCATTTGATGAACCCGGCCTTGCCAAAGCCATGATGCCGCCGGACCTACGCCGTGCTGACATCGCCAAGAGCGTTGGATGATTGGGTGGTGTCAAAAAGGGTCTTTGCATTATGGACCGATTGTTCCATGTAACCGTACTTGGGGTTGGTGTTATGGGTGGCTCGGAGGTTGTTTGGGGATGTTTGGGCGGGAGGGGGGACCAAATTCCGACAAAAACAGCAGAAACAACCATTAAACTTCCATGGGCCTATAGCCCAGCAGCAAAGCCGTGCATGGCCTTATCCGCAGGCAGAGCACGTTGCCTTGGCCCAACGGGATTTGAAGCCACCGCTGCGAAATGTGGCGCAGCGGCACGGAAACGTCAACATCTTGAATATTCAGCTGTGTTGTGGTGGGAGGGGTGTCTACGTGGTTGTGGAACGTTTTTGGTTGTGTCCCAGCATTTGTCTTTATCGTTTGTTTGGCAGCTTCCGCGTTGTTCTCCGCTGGCAAGCACGTCGGCAGAGCTTGTTGCCAGAAAGTGACGCTGCCAAAGGTTACGGCAACGTGCGGCATCGAAGCACGCTGCACGATCTTCCGTCGCGCCTGAACCATTCGCTTACGGCACAAAATGGTGTTGGTAGTGCAGCGCCCATGACACCAAGCACCAGCTGCAGCTTGACATGACACTGCACAGGTGTTTGCTTGCAGTTGCGTTGGGCGCCAGCAAAAGCTATATTTACCACACTGGAACCACAACGTCCATCCTAAAACGAGAGGGAACATAAGAAGCACCTCAAGGCAAATGAACCCAAACTCGGCAGGGGACGCATTCACGGGCCATCTAGCTTGCTGATCCAGGCGTGCACCGCAGGTACCCGCAGAGCCATCTAGCAGCCCTCCTCTGGCAGCCTCACTCCGGGGAGTGGCAACCCCAAATCCAAGTTGTCATTGTAGGGCTTGGCCAGTTCTCAAGCATGATCCCTAGACGGAAACCCCTGCAAAAGGGAAAAGGATTAAGCATCCCGCAATCGCCTCCCAAGGATTTCGTTCTGTCTGAATCACCCACATCGATCCCTCCGCATTCCGCCCATTCGACCTCCTCCCGCTGCTTCTTCCGCAGCTCTGAGGCCCAGGGGATGAAGTCCATAAAGGTCACCGCCCTCGGAAGCGACCAGAAGTCGGGCGTCAGAGGTCGGACCGGAGAAATTGCGATCCCCGGGGTTCCAGAGGAAAGAAATGACCAGTGTACTTATGGGGAAAAACAACCTGTTGTCTTTCTTGGTTGGCTCTGTAGGCAACCCCTCCAACACGAGGGGGAGCACGTTGGTTTGTCGACTTTGAAGAGAGCCCTGCGCCAACAGAAACAACCAAACTCCTCTGACAGCCTTCCTTATGCTGGGTTCCCCTAGGTTGGTTTGGACATGCGCCAAAAATGTACTAGAACTCTTCCTCACGGTGAACTTGCGTTTGCGCCCAACCCCATACAACGAACCCCGAATCGCAGAACCATGCTCCAAGAAATCTGTAAGACTTGTCGACCAAAGGGGTTGACCGAGAGAAGTAGGCAAGGGTTGACAAAAGAAGGACTGGATGTCGTTTGCTGTCAATAGTCTACGTATTTGGCTTATCTTCCGGACACAAGGACCCGATCTCTGCTTGGGAAAACAGCGCACTCTTCTTTGGTAGTTGTTTCAAGAACGGGACCTTCCTTCAAAGAAAAGCCAAAGGGCGTCTCTGGGTGTCTGCGGTAAATAGAAATCTAATTATTTCTCGTTTCATTTCCTGCCAACTCAAGTAACTCCAAAATAATGAAGGCTGGTATGATGGTGCGAGATAGGCCATGAGATATAAAATTCTGGTGTGCGCTACTTGCCCAGTCAGGGTTGACTCTCCTTCCCATAGAACCTTCTCCAATTCGCCTATCGGCAGTAGAGATTACATGGGGAGAGAGGAAGCGACGGAGAGAGCTGGGACATGTTGTCACTTTCTGATCGTTTCCTTTCCTCCCGTCCCAATATAAGAATTCTGTAAAGAAAAGGCTTGCATGCCATCTAAGCTCTCTGGGCTGCCACGCTTCGCCGCGTTCTCTGCCAGCACCGTTTCTTCAAACCTGAGGCTCGGGGGAATCTGAGCCCTGATGTGGCGGCCTGAGCCCAGATGCCACTTAAGAAAGGGCTCCATGCGTTGATTGTCCCAAGCTTTAGGCTTAAACCAAGGCTTAAGGAGTGGTTGGTTTCCGCAAAAAGCGAACCCCTGCAATTGAACTTACTTTGGGAAATCAACAAATGAAACCCTGGATTTAGTGATCACAAGAAGGACTATTGCAGAATCACAGCGCTTAGTGCCTAAACATGCGACCACTCAGGATCATTTTCTTCATCGCCACGCTCTCATGGCGACTGGTGCAACTTGGCTTGTCAAATGACTGGGGTTGCGTCCCGTCTAAGCTTGGGTGGGTTCGCCTTTCGTGATAGGCTCCTTCGTGCTGTTTGTGACTCCGCATGGGTGCCGCGGCGGAATGATGGGCTCTTGCTTTCTGTGGATCATAATATGGTGTCATAATAAACCGTTTTTCCTCCATATATGTAGAGCACTTCCGACCAGGCTCACGCCAAGGCGTGAAGCTGGGAGACTGACTTTCTTCTCAGGTAGCCCCAATACAAGAAGCCGCCCCTCCACAGCTTTGCCGGACACGGCACGTTGCTGTGCTGATGTTTAGGCGGTCGCGGATTGGGCTATGCGGGCGGTGCACCTCTCGCAGTCTGACCGTCCCAAAACCAAACGGCGGGCCAACTCCGGGCTTACTCCCCTCGGATTGAAAGCGCCACGACGTGGCGCCTGGTTGCGACATAAAGAATATGTGGCCAGAACCGCAATGGAAACCGCAACCTTGGGACCTGCTGCCATTTGAGGAAAGGTTGCCAGGCGAGGGCCCAAGCTAACTCCACAGTTGAGACTCTTCAAAGCACCACATTGGTGCTACTGGTACCTTAATCGCGAAACGGTGCATCCTTTACGCCGCATAAGGATTAGTGCCAAAATGGGAGGATTGCCCAGCTCCACTGGGCAGCTCCCCTCAGCAGCTGATGGGAGTAGAATTGATGCCACTCCCACAGCGAGGGAGGAATCCTCCCACCTCACCGGATGCCCTCCCGGCATCATGGGTGAGGAAGGAAAGTAGCGAAGATCAGCTTGATCAATTCGCTTTCGACTGAGGGGAAGACCCGGTTCTCAGTCGGAAATTGCGGGTCCGGATGAGTAAGTTCATCCGCCCATGTGTTAAAGTCGCGCTTCACATGCGACGGTCCTAACATGACCTGGTGGTCATGCAGTGTTAACACAATTTCCATGAGGATGGCCGCATTGGGCATCCTGCGAGTGGAATCGTTAAGCAGGGAGAAAACGTTTCCCTGGTTATCACTAGCAACCAGAATCCTAGTGTGAGAAGCCGAGCCGGCTGCACAAAGCAGAACAGCCCTCACCAAAAGGAGGAGGCCGAAGAGCTCCAAGGCCGCTATCGCCCGCTGCGGGTCCCCAGTAGTGAAGGCCCACGGCTCGCCCTCCGGTGTGATTCTGTGTTGGAACCACTTCACTCGGGACTTGTCGGGGTTGGGCACGTCCGAGCACCAACCACCAACCCATGCATGGTCCGCCTGTTTGCCAGCTCCCGCATCAGATGCCCCCGTCCATGGAAGTGTGGGAGCAAATGGAGATGCCAGTGGGAACCTCTGGTTGAAGAGCTTCCCCAGAAGGATGGCCAGAGCACGAACCAGCTTCGGTGGCCTGCCCGAAGTGGTGCAGGCCTTCTTCCAGCTCCAAAAGGGCTGGAGGAAAGGTTTCGTCAATGGACACGCCGAAGTAGCCCATTGAATCCGGCCCAGGGCTTGTTCCACCTCCTTGCTGGTAAAGATGTCCCCCTGGGCCAGCCGTTTGAGAGTGGCCAGGATTATGACGTGCTTGACTGGAGCCAGCAGCACACAGGGCGTGATTGGGTCCACCACGAATCCCAACCAGGTATTGACCGGGGAGAGCGCCGTCTTCTTCCAAGAAAGCGGGACTCCCAGCGCCAGAAGAGTGGCCAGGATGGCTGTGGCGTCCCAGTCCGCCCTGCTGCATCTGAGGACCCAGCAGTAGTCGTCCACAAAAACTAAGTGCCAGTCCACCTGAGGGAAGATGTAGTACAAGAGTCTGAGCACCAAGGATGCCTTTCTTCCCCAGTACAGTTGTGCCGAGGCCATGCCGTACGTGCCCACTCTATTGACCCACCACCGGTTCTGGATGCAGGCCACCTGGTATTTCCAGTCTTTCTGGAGCACTTTTATGCGCCTGTGGGCCTTGGTGACATCCGCCTTGAGGATGATGAAGGTTTCCCCCTGTGTCGGCGGCTGCCACGTCAGGGGTTCCCCCCTGCTCCCCCCAGGGCGTTCCGTGCCTGGGGGGGTTGGGGGGAATGGGGCCCTCCTATCAGGGCCCTCGGCACCTGGGAGTGGCCCCTTCCCTGAGGGTGTTGACCGCGGAGAGACGTCCAGGCCGCCGGAGGTCTCCATCATCCGCCTGCCCCTATCAGGGCCCTCGGCACCTGGGGGCAGGCTGGTGCTGTGGGGGTCCCTCTCAGGGCCCTCGGCACCTGGGGACTGCCCCTGCACCGGCTGGTGAACATCCCGAGGTTCCTCATCAGTGCCCGAGGATGGGGCTCGGAGTAGATGAGGATGGTCCGCCGCTGTCCTGAGCCAGTGGATGGCATGGAGGCAGTCTCCAACCATCGGTGCGGTGGTCTTCTCCTCCGTGTGAGCCTGGATGTGTGCGTTTGCTCCCCCTTTTGAGCCATCATAGATCGTCCTGATCTTGTCCGACTCATCAATCCCTGCAAGGGGGCCCGGGCAAAGTTCCTCCGGTTTGCAGCGGCACCTCTCTGCCGCCTCGGAGCGAGTGAAGGGCCCGTCCACCATGTCCAAGGCTCGTTCCTCGTAAAAGGTTGATTCGATTTCCTTGGCAAAGAGTTCAGCCGTTGGGTAGTTATCATGAGCCACTGGCGGGGGGGGATCTTCCCCCAGCCAGGCTTCTCCCTTAAGCTCCTCCTTAGTGGGCCAAACTCCCGGGGAGGTCAAGGTAGGGTCCGAGACTCCCAAGGGGACCCCCTCTTTCAGTGTTAGGGGGAACTCCCAATCAGGGTCACCTGAAAGGGATGCCAAGTGCGACACTAAGTCCAGGAGGAAGGGTTGTCCTGGGCATCGTTCATGGAGGTGCCTCGGTCCTAGGATAGCCCGCAGCTCCTCGAGGTCGGCTTCCTGGAAGGGGTGTGTGGTGGCACCTGATGCCAGGGACATTCGGACCTTGTCAATCCAGGGCCGGGTAAGGGTCATGATCAGGGCGCCCAAAGTAGCCAATGGGGAAATTCTCCGAAAAGGGGGGTTGAGCCTTTTTGGGGAAGGTTTTCCCCCCCCATCCCTCAGGGGGCGTGAGCGGAAACCCAATTGGACAATCGCCACCCGGTCAGTGAGGTGTGGGACCCTGAAAGCGGGCAGGCATTCGGGGCGGTCCAGGACCTGGTCCCCCTGTCCCTCCTTCCCCAGTTGTTCCGCATCTCCGGCCATCGGGGGCATGGGAGATGGGAAGTCTGGGTTCATTGTTCCACGAGGGCTTACGGTGTCTGCCTCAGGGTGGAACTGCCCGTGCAGGCGGGGCTTCGGGGCGTTCTTGCCTCCGGGCTTTGAGCCCTGGTGTGATGAGGAGGGACCGCCTCCTTGACTGGGCCCCCGTTTTCCCCGGGGGGAATGGCCTTCCGGGGGGTCCGACCCCCGCCCCTTAGGTGGTTCCTTGGGGTTTCCCGGAAATTGTGAGGGGATCCGGATGTGCCCCGGCGCTGCGAGTGACACAGCGATGGCTTTGGCCAGGCCTGCCATCATATCCCAAGGGTATCTGCTAAGAGTCGAGGACTCGTTGGTGCCCACATGTGACTGATGCGTGCACCGCATTTGATCCCAGTCCTGGATCGGGAGATCCGTGGCCAGCGTAGTGGCCTTCTTGACCAGCTGGCCCAGGCGGCACTGGTCGAAGGAGATTGCTGTCAAGGAGTTCTCCTCCATCCAAAGCTGCCCCTCCTCTGTGATCCAGAAGGATGAGCATTCCTTGGCTTTGGGCAGCGAGCTGCTCACCACTGGGTCCTCCGGGTGTTCCAGGAAGGACCTGGGCCCTGGCAGAGAAACCGCCGCTCGTGAGGCCCTTGCCAGGCTGGTGATGTACATCTGTCTCAGAATGAGGATGCTGTCATCATCAAGTTGAGTCTGGGCGGCCTGGTCCAGGTGTGGAAGGCCCCAAAGTGTCTCTGGAGTGCGCCCTCGCACCGGGGTGGGAGCCCCCGGTTTTGGTATGTGGCGCAGGATGGACCATGTCCTGCAGTTGGGTCCTCCTCCAATGAAGACCACTCGGCCCTGCTTTGCTGCCGTGCAAAGAGCTCCATACAGCTCGGGTTGGAGCATATCGTGGTCCCCTTTTGGTCCAGACCGTAGGATGTCTACCGCCACCACCATGCTGGAAAGGTGTGGGTAGTTGGCATGAAGACAGCTGTCCAAGGAAGTTGGGTCTTCCTTGCCTGCATAGAGCAGGACAATGATGGGCCCACTGGATGGAACTTTGGGCGATGTGCCCTGTGTCCATCTCAGCCGCTGTACCAGACGCTCAGGGATGTTCTCCATCCACGGGAAGATGTCCAATCCCGGTGACGGCTCCGTTGGACTTGTCAGGGGGGTAGCTGAAAGGCGTTGGCCCCCTTCATTCAGCCCCACCGAGCTCTTGTGGAAAACCACCGGGTCCTGCTTGATGATGTTGGGCGCCGGAAGTGGGATCGGCTGCTTCCTGGGAGTGTCCCTTGGCGTTGCGGTGTGCTGCCAGTCATCCGGCACTCGGGCCTTCTGGGTGCGGCCCCCCGTGTCAGGGCCCTCGGCACCTGCGGGGAACCGTCCCGTCCCCGCCATATCAGGGCCCTCGGCACCTGTGGCTCGGGACTGAGGCGCCGCCGTTGTGCCGGTTGTGTGGCTGTTCTGATCACGGCGAGGGCGTTGTGCACGCTGGTTCTGCCGTCCCCATCCTTGTTCCGCCGAGGATGGCCGCCACCTGGCCTGTCCCCCCCCTGTGTCAGGGCCCTCGGCACCTGCAGGAGGGGGCTTCTGTGCCTGCTTGGGGCGTTTGCGCCCCTTCTCGCCCCCCCAGGGCCCTCGGCACCTGAGGCCTCCCGGGGGGTAGGGGTCAGCGCCCCTAGTCAACCCGGGCAGTCCTGCGGGAGGTGGTCCCCCAGGCAGATGCGGCCCATTGCCAGGATGAGGTTGCACTTGTGGGTGCGGCCGCAGTTGCCCGGGCAGCGCCCGCGCATCCAGTTGTTACAGAACTGGTTCCCTTTCGGGTCGGTGGCTGCCTGCTTGTTACCGCCCCGGGACGCCTGATTGTTCAGGTGGGGGGTCTTACCCTTCCCTTTGTTCCCAGGCTTGCCCTTGGACTTCCCCTTGCCCTTGGACTTGTTCTTGCCCTTCTGAGGTGGTGCGTAGTCCATGGATGTCCTGGTTGATGGGCGGCCCCTGGAAAAGGTCTTGATCTTCTCATAGACCTCACGTGTCCAGAACAATGTGTCCTGCCTGACCGACAGCATGGCCGCCTTGAGGGTGTTGCCCTCATGCATCTTCTCGTGAATCTTTCGCCATGCGTTGCGTTCGGCAATTGCCAGGACGTGGTCCTCTGGCGGGGGAAAACGGCCCCCGATGTCCTCACCATAGAACCACTCGTACCAGCTCTCCAAGTCCTCCCGGGTGATGTCGAACTGGCCGAACTGCGGGAACGAGAGGACGCACATGAGGAGGGTGTTGCGGAACACCGCGTGCATCCTCTCGAGCTGGTGGCGAGTTTTGGGCTCGCCCCGCTCTTCCACCTCATCCTCCCGGTCCCAGCCATCAACCGTGCTCTTCTTAGTGGTCTTCCATGGCCGTTCTCCTGGCTCCGGGAGTGCGCTTACCAGGTATTTCATGGGGATGAAACCGATCTCGCCTCCTGCGCAGAGCTTGAACTGGCGCTTCACCAGCTGGTCGCTTCCTTGAAGGGCCAGCTTGGGTTTGGTGAGCTTGGTCTTCTCCTCCCAAACCCTCTCCAGCTGTCCCCGTTCGCACGAGACCGTGAGATTCGGGGCGGTGTCCCCGGGCGTGTGTGGCCCGGGTCCCGCTGTTGCATGCGCCCCAACTCCCATGGATCGTTGAGCCGCGTGAACCACCTGGAACATGCGGGCCGCGATCAGCCGGGAGGTCACATCCGTGTAGTGGTGGTTGTTGGGGGCGAAGCCCAACTCCCCCGGCGCCGTCTCCCTTGCACGGTCGGGCGAGTCCCACCGGGTCGCGAGGTCCTCCATCGAGACAAAGCCCTCATCCGACAGTGTCGCTTGGATGAACCACGGGATGCCCTTGAGGACCATGAGGTTCCTGGCGGTCTTGTGGAGCTTAGCCACTGCGTCCGTGTACACTCCAGGAACTTCCTGTGGTGGTGCCACCAACTCATCTGGTGTCACCGCCATGGTGTGGGTGGGCGGGATTTCAAATCACAAGACAAAAGATCAAAAGGTCCACTTGAGCCAAAATGGTGGCCCAAGTGGATACTTATTAAGAGTCAAGACAAGCGACCACCTACGGTTAACGCTTTAGCCCAGACTCTTCAAAGCACCACATTGGTGCTACTGGTACCTTAATCGCGAAACGGTGCATCCTTTACGCCGCATAAGGATTAGTGCCAAAATGGGAGGATTGCCCAGCTCCACTGGGCAGCTCCCCTCAGCAGCTGATGGGAGTAGAATTGATGCCATCCCCAACGGACGGATCGCATCAGCTGCCAATACCAACGGACGAGCTGGTCGTTGGGGAGGTCCTCCCTCCACGTATGCCGTGTGGTCCCGCTGTCGCATTTCAGGGCCCTCGGCACCTGTGCGTCCAGCGGTCCGGCTGCGGTCCACCCGGTGCGGACCCCGTCAATCCGCCGCCTGGGATGCCCGGGGACATCTCAGGGCCCTCGGCACCTGTGTCCCCTGGTTCCCGGGGCACTGGCCCCCTGGGATAGGGGTGAGAACATCTCAGGGCCCTCGGCACCTGTGTCTCCCCCCCTCCAGGCCCCTTCGGGGTTGCGTGTCAGGGCCTTCGGCACCTGCGCTCCCCGCTGGCCGCGGGGCTGGGCCCCTGGGGGGGTGCCGGGGAGGGCGTATCAGGGCCCTCGGCACCTGCGCCCTCTCCCCCTGCCTCCTTGCCTTGAGGCATGGGGGGAAGCGTGTCAGGGCCCTCGGCACCTGCGCTATCCACCCCTCACTCAATTTCCGGGAGGACGACCGCCTCCTTGTCCGACTGAGTGTCCACGCTCTCGTCGGTGTCCGAGGAGAGGGAGATGGAGGCCTCGGAGTCCTGTGCTGCGTAGGGCTCCACGGCCATCCACGTGTTCGGGAAGGTGAAATGCCGGAAACATCTGGTGCATCCCAGGTACACCTCCGGCTCAGCATGGAAGTCCTGCTCCGCCAGCTCCGAAATCTTGAGCGGTCCCGGCCTCCAGCCGCACCCCACTGTGACTCCATCTGTGTCCAGTAGGTGCATGCTGTAAGCTTTGGTGGGACCCTTTCGGGCCGTGGTGGCTACCACCGTCAGTGGACCCCGAGGCGGGGGCACCTCATCCGCAGCCATCTTGGTGATGGCCGGCTTGTTGGCGGGGATCACATCCCAGCTGGCATTCGAGGGCGGTGTGTCCGGGACTTCCTTGAACAAGGCCTTCGGTGAGGCCGGGCACTCCACCTTGTCCTCCCAGTCCTCATGTCCGAGGTCGACTCGGACCGCCCTTCCTGCCTCGAGTTGCATGGACGGGAGCTTCTGGAGGACCTGGTCCCAGATGGAGCACACCACGTGTCGCTTCTCCCGGGTGTAGACATCCGCCGTGGACTCCTTGAACCAGTTTCCCAGGTACTGGCGCTGGTCCCTCGGTATGTGCGCCTGGAATGCCAAATCCGGCATGAAGACCCGGAAGGAGTACCATGAGAGTTCAGCCACGTCCTTGACTGGCGCGCCCTGCTTCCCCAAGGCGTCTTTGAGCCACCTCAGGGACCTGTCTGGGGTTCCTGGGCGGGGGATGAAGCCCGTCCTGTCCTTGTTGATCGTGGGGATCAGGTAGTCCATCTCGCGGAACTCCTCCGAGGCCCTGAATCTCTTCCACCACCGCTCCAAGGGGATCCACCATCTGGCCCCCGAGAAGGAGAACAATGGGGCGATGAGCGGGACCGGGTTCCGTTTGATGGCCACTGCCGACGTGGTCTTCGTTTGCCAGGCCAGCAGCTCCAGGGTGTTGCTCGTGGACTTGACCGTCTGCGGCGAGGTGTGCTGCACGTCGTTGAAGCGCGCACTGCAGGCCAGGTTGAACCTGGCCATCGCCATGATGTACCTGTCCACTGCTTTGGTCAGCTCCGGGACCCGGTTCTCCGGCGGGGCCCCTTCTGCCCCTTGTTCCAGGGCCCAAACAATTGCCCGGGTCGGAACCACCGCCTTGCGCTGTGGCTTGACCTGGGTGTCCACCAGCGTCTCCTGGATGGCTTTCCGCTTCTCCAGGAGTTGTTTGTGTTCGTCAACGTTGAGCATGCCGAGTTTAATGGAGAGCCACTTTAAAGTGCCCCACCACTTCTGGAGCTTCGCCGGGGTGACCTCCAACGTGACCGCCTGGTTCATGAGGTGCCGGACGTCGCCGGCCGTCCAGGGGAGGTTCTGGAAGCCGATCTTGCGCATGCCCTCATAGGCCAAGCAGTGTGCCCGGATGGTACGGAACCGGGCATCACCAAAGAGGTGGCCAAACTCCTCCAGCTCCCTGGCCCCCATCACCTGGTGCATGTAGGGGATCTGGTGCCGGAAGGGGATGAAGTATCCCAGGAGGCGTTCCAACCACCTGGCCCTCAAGTGTTGTTCCAACGCTCTCTGAGATGTCGGCAATTGGGTTTTGATCTTCCCTGGTTTCCAATGCCGCCACTTGTTGGCCACTGCCAGGACATCCGGGGCCTCAATCGATCCGGAAAGGATCCACTCTTCGCGGTCCCGGATGGCCTGTTCCATTTCCAGTGGAGAATAGGTGTGCGATTGCCTGGCGCCTGCCGCACGAAACAGAAGTTGTTGCAGGGTCTTAGTAGCGAGCTCCAAATCCGCCTCCTCCAGCGGTTGTGGTTGGGAGCCGAGTATCCTCGCGAGGATCAAGTTGTAGGTGTCCGAGGCCACCAGGACGTGGTTGCCGTCAGGTGCCAGCCCCACGATCCGTGTCCACGGCCGCGGGTCAAAGACCACCGCATCCGGGTTGGCGACCTTGTCCTTTTTGACCCATTCCAGGCAGCACGCCACGAGGATTTCCCCGTCCGACTGCACTGGTGCAAATCCAAGGTCATGCAAAATCAACTGGAGCGCGGTTGGCGCCCCTAGGAAGGTCGTCCCAAACGGGGAAGGGAGGCGGGGCCTCCACATCATCATGATCCACTCGAGCCGGGGGCCTAGTCCCTAGGTGCAAACCCCAACCAAACAACAGGGGGCCCCCCAAAACCCCGGAAAGTCAACCCCGAAACGGAGGAAACGGGGGAAAAAGGGGGACCCAGGGAGCCGCCCCGAAAAGGGAAAACCAAACAAGAGAGGGGAACCAAGGCGCACCCCGGATCAGCCCAAGCCGCGCCAATTTTCCTCGCCTGGTGCAAGTCTGGGCCTGCGCTGTTCCCTGGGGGGGGATATCAGCGCCTTCGGCAGCTGTCCCCCCCCCGGGGTGCGCTGCGCATCCGTTCCGGATGGCCGCGGTCCTGGATGGTGTGCCGGAAGATGGCGTTGTCCCGCATCATCACGCGGCCCCCTTCGCGATGTCATCGATGCGCTTGAGCGCAGCAGCCTCCGGATTCCGCAGAATCAGCTCCCAGATGGCATTGGAGACGTGGCCTGTCTGGGTGGTCTGGCTGAATCTGAACCTGGGCACCTTCTGGTCCACGATGGAGACGTCCCGCAACGGGGCCGAGGGCTCCACCCGGCGGTAGTACTCCAGCCGCTCCTTCACCCAGCGGTTGTAGAGGCCCTCCGGCGGCTCGTCCAACACCAGCTGCAAGATGGCCTTGCCGGCCCGGATCTGGAGGAGGCGGGTGCCCCCTCCCCCGGCACGCCAGTACCCCTTACAATACTTGCACATGTAGCCCCCCCGGGTCTCCCCTTTTGTCTTCGGGATGAGTTCCCACGGGGTGACGGAGCTCAGGACCAGGCCACACTCCATGTGCGCCCAGAAGACATGCTTCATCTCCACCGGATAGTTCTTCTTCCGGTAGTCCTTACCCACCACGCCGTGGACGTTGTCCGCCGTGATGGGGGGGTAAACGATCCCCTCATCGCCCTCGCCTCCCCCGGATGTCAGGGCCATCGGCACCTGTCCGGCACCCAGGGGCGGAGGGGTCCAGGCCCATCAGCTTGATCATGTCGTTGGTGTAGCCGAGCTTGCGGTAGATGGAGGGGGCCACTGAGTCGGGGACTGCGCCGACCCACCACTGCTTCGTGTTGCAGCGCCAGTTGACCTTCACCTCCGCCAGGGCCCCCGGGCCTCCAATGCGGTCCATGAGGGCCTTGTACACCTCTGGGAACTGCTGGAGGCTCTCCACCGGGACCGAGATGCGCTCGTCGCATACCGCCCGCAGGATCATCTGCTCCTTGGAGTCCGCCACGTCCTGGACCGGGAGCTGCATCACCTCCGCCGGGGTGTCCGTGAGGAAGGCCCGGGCCGACCTTGCCCATGGCCCGGTAGACCAATCGCCACTCCGGTCCTGTCTGCGGAAACGGAAGGCCCTCCTCCTTCAGGAAGCACCGCGTCCTGCGGCGCCCTCCGCGTGCGACAAGGGCGTAGCCCCTCTGCGGTTCGAGCGCGGACCTCAGGAGCTCCCGAGCCTTGCTCGACTCCACCTGCAGCCGGACCGCAAGGGCCTCCTCGATCTCGCCGCAGGTGCTGGGCTTCTGTTCGGAGGGCGTCCTCCTTCAGGGTCTCCCAGCCCTCCAGGCGGGGGCCCCGCTGCCTAGGGCCCTGCAGCAGTGGCAGAGACTCCCAGACTCCCCAGAGCTGGCGCAGGGTGTAGCTGTGCCCGAACATCCCCAGTAGGCCTGGGAGTGTCCAGGACGAGATCTGGCGCGTCCAGTGGAAGTCCTCATCCGGATCGTGGGGGGCAGCCCAAAAGATGGATCGCAGGTCCCCAGGGTAGGGTCGGTCCCCCGCCTTCGCCTGCTGGTGCAACTCATCAACGGAGTACCTGGCCCAGGGGAGTCCACCCACCTGAGCTCGTCACGCCAGAGCCCGAGGCTGGGGGGATGGTGGGCGGCCTGTCAGGGCCCTCGGCACCTGGGCGCGCCGCACCAGAGCCCCCCGCCTTTGGCATGGGGATCCCTGTCAGGTCCGGCAGATCTGACAGGAGGGCCGCCGGGAAGGGATTCCTACCCAGCGAGATGACCGCCTTGGCCTCAAGGTAGGAGTCCGTGAGGGATGTGAGGTCGTCCATACTGAAGTCCCTCCATGCCGTTGTCGGCTCGAAGACCCCAGTCTCAATGGCGACCCGGACCTCACTAGGCCACGCACTGAAGGGAGGCGCGATGGGCTCGAGCATTCTGGTTTCGAGGGAGCCCTTCGCCTGTCTGGCTTGGTGTTTCGCTTTCGCCTCCTCCGCAGTGGTCTGGGCCTGGAGGAGCTCCGGTGTGGGTCTCCCCCAGTCCGCACCCAGCTTGTCCAGCAGCTTCTCACGGAAGAGGTCCAAGTCCAGGTTCTTCAGGAGCAGGCCTCCATCACCTCCTCCGTCAATGGCCCCCCCTTGAAGTTCGTGGAGGACCGCCGCGGAGCGCTCCACCGCTTCCACCTGGTCCGCCTTCTTGGCCTCCTCCTGGGCGATGGTGGTGGCGTTGAGCCGGGTCTGAATCTTGAAGGCCTTCACCGCAGACGGGTGGAAGGCTCTGCATTCCTGGCCCTCTTCCTTGTCGCCTGGCAATGGGGGCCTCTCCCCCGGTGGGGCCGTCAGAAACTCCTCGTCCAGCTCCATGGGGCAGTTCCTGATCACCGCCCGGACCGAGGAGGGGACGAAGTCCGAGAAGCTGGCCTGGTCCGGGTTCTCGCAGGCCATCGGGTCGGTGGCCAGCTCGCTGACGTCCACCGAGGCACTGAGCTTGAGGTCGCGGGCCCGGTCCGTGTCAGGGCCTTCGGCACCCGCGGACCGGGCCGCCGTCCAGACCGCATTGCCCTGGTCATCCACCGTCAACTGCCAATGCGTGCCCGCCATCTCCAGGGTGGCCGAGTTGGTCGCCGTGTCAATGGGCTCCGTCTTCTTGCCGCACCCCATGCACTTCGTGGCGCCCTTCTTCACCCAGGGCATGGTGCAGCAGGGGCAGATCCAGGATGTGGGCACCTTGCCCAGGGGGCGGTTCTCCAGGCCCCCGTACCCCAAGCCAGCGCGCTTGCCAACCTGCTGTCCCGGGGTGCTGAGCCGGGCCTCATGCTCGTACTTCATCTTGGCGATGTAGAAGGCCTCCACAACGCGCTCCAGGCCCCCCCGCTTGAGTTGGGGGCCCTCAAAGCCTCGCAGGAGCCGCTGGACGTCCTTGGCCTGCAGTCGGCGGAGCCTAGTGGCCGTGGTCGCATCGAAGCAAGGGAAGTCGCCCGCCATCTGGTCGTCGCTGAACTGGTAGAGGCCCTCCGAGACCTTGAGGGCCTTGGTGAACACGCTCCCCCCCGGCGGGGGGGCTGCGGGGTTCTCATCCTCCTCCGAGGACGCCTGCTCCTTGACCTTCGCCATCAGCTCCCGGCGCCTCTGCCACTTGGCGTCTGCCCGGGCATCCAGGCGGGCCTCCTCCAAGCGGGCTGCAGCCGAGGGGGACCTGGGCATCGGCAGCTCCTTCTCGTCCTTCGCCAGGAGCTCCTCCATGGGCACGTCCTCCTCCGGCGGGTTCAGGAGCTCCAGGAACGCCCCTGGGGGGCGTGTCAGGGCCTTCGGCACCTGCGCCACCCCAGGGGCTGCATCTTCCATCGGCTCATCCTCTGCCTTGCGCTTGGCCGGGATAAGGGGGGCCTGCTCCAGCTCATCTGCGCTGGAGAAGAAACGCTCGTCAGGTGCCTGAGGGACCTCAGCAGCCAAAACGGTCCATCCTTCTTCCTCCCTCTTCACGAGGCTCGCCAGGTACTTTGCCATGGAGGCCTTTGCCTTAGCCTTGGCCTCTGCTACCGCGGCACCAGCGTAGGCGGGGGCGTACATGGCTTTGAGAGTAGGGGAAAGAAAGATTTCAAATCACAAGACAAAAGATCAAAAGGTCCACTTGAGCCAAAATGGCAAAAACCACTATGTTACATGATGTTGAAACAGCTTGACCCGCTGCCTTGGAGATATCCAAAAGCCTGGGGCTTCTTGATACAGTATGTTCAACATGCGGGGGGCAGCTGGTGCAAACAAATTAGAGTGCACTTTGGCATGCCCCACTGCGGTGAGCCTTTTTCCCTTTTCCGGATTTCCCCAACAGGTCAAAAGGCAAACCTCGCGCTTGCTCCTCGCACTTGCCCTGGTAACTCTTTAGACACCTAAGTCATACTCAAAACCCAGCCCCAGCGTTGGCCAATCCATTATCCATACCCCATATTGGACAACCACTAAAAGAGGGCCCCGTCCGTAGAAAGGATTAAGGATCGTGTCCGAACAGCCCAGCAAAAGGTGCCTGCAAAAAGATGCGGAGAAAGGGCGGCTTTCGCCCTCCCCATTTTATGGTGGGGACTTGTGGCTCACTGGCTTCGAAATAGATGGCCTGCAAAAACAAGTACAATATCCCATCCTTTTGGGACATTCTCAACAATGAAAACAAGGAGACGTCAAGTGTTGATCCCTTTTGCTGCTATTTTCAGGAAACACAACAGCCATATGGGCGTTTTCAAGCCCACCTCACTGCCAAACACACCACTCCAATTCTGCCGAGCGTCCGCTGCTTCAGCTGCTTTGCGGGTTCGCAACGCGGCTCCTCGTTCACCACCTGCGAAAACCACTGGGCCTCGTTACTCTCAGTTTGTGACAAGGATCCCTTTAGGCATGGCAGTGTAACCGTGGTTGAAAGGGCCGTTGTTGACAAAGGGCACTGTAGGTGCCCTTGTCACCAACAGCAACCGAAACTCTGGTTGATTTTGATTCACCAACAGCAACCGAAACTCTGGTTGATTTGAATCCCAAAAGTGTGTGAGCAAACGGAGTCTTAAGATGGAAAACAGTTCTTCAGATTGGTTTCTGAGGGAAGGACCCATTCGAGTAGAGCAGAGATTTGGAATGCACAAATGCATGTTGCTTCCCTTAACGATTGCCTTTAAACCAAGCTGGTTTCGGTACCCCCGAAACAAACCCATTTAAGAGGGAATCCTGCCCTTCTGGGGTTGGCAGGTCAGCTTTGCTCCCCTTTGACCCAGTCGGAAGGGTAGAAAAGATTGCCTCATGGGTCATGGGAAACATCGATGCGAGTTGGTCGCCTTTAAAGGCCCAAAGCCACCCTACCACTGGTTCAGAGGGTGGCAAGCGGCCCACCCAGAGGCAAACATGTGACAGGGTGCTCCAGGGGTGAGGTCCATGTCGGTGCACGTTACGATTTATGCGGGTTCCACGTTGCAAAACACCATATATTTAAACTATATGTATATAGACAAGACATGAAGCATGACCTGTCTGCTCAATGCGCCAGGACCCAAAGATCCATGACTCAACATGGACCAAAAAGGAGAAACTGCAGTGACCAGGTCGATTCGCTTTGGGCATTGAGTCCATCTCATCTTAAACCCTTGTGCTTGCTGCACTGTTGCCAAAAAGAAAAGGTGCGCTTTGGCTTCGTTACGGGATGGCTGAAACAAGTGTGAAGTGAGGTCCAAGCCACGCCCCGCCAACAAGTGTCCACCACTGAGCCCTCCAAAAAATAGCAACTCCTAATCCATATACCCTAGTGGAAGACCCTCCAAAGAGGACCAAATGCATTTCTTGCGCAAGCCAAGAGAATACGTAGTTTAATACGTAGTCTTCTGGGCAAACGAGAGTCAACCGCCTGTGCGCAATCGGCTCCAGCCAATTTGGAACAGCACAGAACGTGGTGTGAGGAAACCCCTTCTATGCTGTTTACCACAATGGGATTCCCATCACGTCAAGAAGTTCTAAAAGGCATGGTCGCAAAGGCTGATATGTGTGGGAGTGCCAGACTTTTCCAAGGCGGAGGCTGATATGGCTCCTAAACCTGGAATAAGGGATCCCCAAGTAAAGGACCTACCCCAAGGTGATCTCGTCGTGCACGTGAATCGGTGAACTCGACATAAAAATAAGCAGACGTACCGGAGTCCAGCCTTCCACATTTGCCGAAGCTCGGTATCCTTTAGGTGGCCCACCACGCGAATGAATTCCTGCTCCTTCGCTCGCGGGTGGCTCCGTGGGTTTCCTCAGAATAAGCCCTTGTGATGGTTTCATGTTGGCTCCCAACTGGGATTAAAGTTGTGCGATTGTGTTGAAAGACCTGGACGTGAGGTTGTGGTTCATGGAAGTTCAAACGTGCACTTGTCTAACTTCGCTTCTGCTGCGACTTCTACCTCAGGGCAAACTTTGGTACGCATCCATCGTACACAGGGCATCATACTGCATATCCAATTGGAAAGGAAAAGGACCACTAGCCGCCATTCAATCTCGCAGAATTGAAGAAAACAAGTTCCTGGAAGACCAACCCTTTGCCTCCCTGCTTGTAGGAGTGGCCAGCTACCTGCCATGCTCAATTGAGTTTCTACCACACAGCCCAACCGTGGGGCCGACGGATTGCCTAGCAGCATCCTAGCAGCTAGTTGAATAGGCCTGCAAGAAAGTGAGGAAAAGTCATCCCGTTGTGGCTCGTTTGGGTGAAGAAGCATGGGTTATTTTGGCAGTAGTGTACGGGGCTAGCTAAATAATCACTACTGTTTACTTCCCACGCGTCATTGCTTGCCTTCAAGTACCCCACAACCCCATTTGTGGTGGCGGAACCTCCGATTTCGAGGCCAAGCATCATTCATCGATCCAGAGGTGTTCACCTCCAAGAGGTACATGAGCTTCCTGCACTGCACGGCGACGGGCCAATGTACAAGGTGCAGCCACATAATACAAGCGGCCATAATATAACTACACACAGAGTTCCCCCCTACAATCACTTCTGCTGGATATCAAATACCCCGCAACCCATATGCGTGTGGACCAAAACAAAACCTAATGCCAAGCATGGAAATATGGCTCCCAACCACCAACTAAGTCTAATCCACTCAAAAAGGGTTCCTTTACCCCTGGAAGCTGGTCCAACCCCCTGAAAAAACTCGTTCCTTCTCTTCCCGTTCCGACACCCCCGAGCGTCCGAATCTCGTGGTAGTGGAGATCGAAGCCCATCGACCGGATCATCTGAAAGAGCTTGTCCACGCTCACAGAAACAGCTCCGCCTGCGAACCTGGGCGGGCTATGGGCTGTGGCAAGTGGGATCCCTTTCGGGCATCTCTTTGTTTTGTTTCTAATGTACCCTTTTGAGGTTCTTTTAAAGAGAAGGCAACAGGTTTCCCCCATGTACACTCAATGCCATTCTGGCGCCCCTTATGTGAGCCAGGGCCAATTTTGCAAGGAATGTAAGCTAATGACAGCCGGTGGCTGAGACCCCCTTCCCAACTTGGATTGAAAGGGTCTTCTAGAAATTGCAAACGTAGTTTCCGAAAGCCCGCCACAAAATGCAGGACAAAAACCTGCAATGGGAAGCCCTGGAACTGTTGGCAGTGTTTTTTGGATTTGTGTCCCGGGTTTGCACTTGATTCTCCCCTCAAAAAGGTGACCCCCAAAGGTTATTGGAATTTTAGTGGCTTCACAACTCAGCCATCTCCTGAGGGGCTGAACATTGCAAAACCATCTCAGTCGCAATCCGAACCCCTGGTTGATGTGTGGTTCGGGCAACTCCCATCCCAGTGGTCGAAAAAGGTCCGCACAAATGGTGAGGATTCAAGAACCACCTGCTCATCTCTTGATGGTCCCCTTCGCAAAAATGGCTTTTTAAAGGGATGCCTCAAGGAAACCGGGCCCCATTTCGCGGTAACTTGCCGGACCCGTTCATGGTTACACCAAACCTGGCCGAGCGGCGTTCGGAAGGTTGCTCTGGCCTCCGCTGCTGCCTCCAAGGTGAGGCCTAACGGAAATCCGAACTGACGAAACTGCGTTGCTCCGAGCGGCGCCCAGGAGCAGAAGGTTGTTTGCCCTTAGGTTTAATGGAAGGGTCATTGAAGGGAACCCGAAGGTCGGGGGCGAGTTCTCCGCTCTCCGGGCCTTGCTGGCGCCGAAAGACTTCCAAAAAGCGCCAGACCTGGGAGAAGTCCAAGTCCTGACTCTGTGATACATGCTGCCAAAGCTGGACTGAAAATTGCCCTAAAACCCAATTTGCCACAACCATGCGGCTGCTACAATTCGGGGAAGGAGTGGGAAGGAGTCCGTTTGGTGGCCATAGAAAAACACAAAGGAGGTGCATTGGTACATGTGGACATCCCGACGGACACTTGTGGGTGTGGTTTCTTGCTTGCGGAAACGAATTTGTCGGAGGTTTAAAAGAAGCCAAATGACTTCCGACCACCTGCACCCTGCACCCTGCAACCTGCATACTGCATACTATCTCCAACCCCATGGCCAAATGCAACCAAACCTGGCTAGTGCATCCGGGTGGGTGGTGGGTGGGGGCGGGGGTGAGGGTGGGGGGGTGGGGGCGGGGGTGGGGGTGTGGCAGTGAGTGTGGGGGCGGGTGTGGGTGTGGTGTGGGGGCGGGGGTGTGGGTGTGGGTGTGGGTGTGTGTGGGTGGGTGGGTGTGGTTGTTGGTGGGTGTGGGTGGGTGTGGGTGGGTGGGTGTGGGTGTGTGGGTGTGGCAGTGGGTGTGTGGATGTGGGTGCGGGTGGGTGGGTGAGTGTGTTGATAGGTGTGGGTGGGTGTGGGTGGTGTGTGTTGTCCAGCCACCGCCACCCACCCATCACCACCCACCACCCACCACCCACCACCCACCACCCGCCACCCACCACCCACCACCCACCCCGCACTAGCACACCCATAAAGGGTGGTTTTAAGGTTTACCTGTTGGAGGCAAGTTTCAATTGGGGCGGATGATTTTGGAAGGGGACATCAAGAGACCCCTCTGAACAAACACATGTAGCGAACACAAGCATAAACTGGGTTCAAAGGGTTACCAACAAAACACATTTGTTCCCATAGTTTGTGACAAACAACTTGTCCCAACTTTGTGATTTCCCCTTTCTGGTCGCCAGTCCCGCTCCTCCTCAGGATTTTCAATGTTCAGCTGCTGCAGCGTCTCGGTGACACCTGTGCGAGCGGGAGTTTGCTTGGAGCTGAATCTCGAGGCAACCGCGTATTCCATCACTTCCTGAGTGCATTGGCCAGAAACAGTCTGAACTTTTGTGTGCAAAAAAAATGGTCTTACGAACAGTGAGCTTCTCCAGCTAGTTGCCCATCGACCCTGGTTGCGGGGGTTGATTCACCATCAACCATCCACTCCGAAACCTGGCGCTTCCCCCAAGTTTCTGGTTGAAACGAAAGATTTGTGGAATGGGGAAGTTTTTGTTGCCCTGGATTAGAAGACAAAGGGATGCCGCTTTGGGTTTAAGCAGTTAAACATTCTTTATATGGCGAAGTCACCAAACACTGGTGCCACTGCACTAACTGATTTTCCTCAAACAAATCAACCAGAACCAAAAGCAAGCCCCTGGCCAAGACTTGGACAGCCATAGTATGCCTTAGTTATTCAGGTTGGATGTGCACTTCGCTGGCCCCTCGCACAACCATTTGTTGAAACCGGAATTCCTCATGTCGCCCAGTTTTCTCACCAAGACACATCCAAGAATCCAATACTGCTCTAGGAAGTAAACATGATTCAGAACGGCCCTTTGCCCTGCCTTCCCCGCCCTGCCCACCAAGCCATCAGAAACCCGTCCACCAGCCGTCCATCAAGTGACCACTCACTGTCTAAAAAAGTGAATGACAGGGGACCTCCGTTGTCCAAATACTTTTCCATGTCTGCCTTTCCGGCGCGATGTTCCTTCGCGGTGCGTCCATCCAGCTGCGCCAGAGCGCCACCAAAATGACCCGAACCAATGGTTCTCTCATTGTTCCCAAGCCCCGAAGAGCAATTTAGAGAACGCGATCATGCGCGATCCCGGAAGAAAAAAAGAAAGAAAAGAACATTAAATTAAGCTTAAATGGAAGTGTCCCTTGGCTTTCGCGGTCGTCAATTCGAATTCGCATCCGATGGCCAAGCTGCATGCCATGTCCGGCACGTGGCCCAGGGACTCGATGAGTGTGGCGATCTCCTTGGCGTCGAGGCCCGGCTCCCCGTCGGTGTCGCACTCCCTGCGACTTGGGCGGTGGGTCCTTTGGAGCGGCCCTGGCAGAGACCAACAGGAAACCATAAGCTTTTCCGGATTTGCCCTGTAAGACAAGCTCAAGGTTACATGTTAACGCCGGAGCAGCAGAAACTCCCCTGGTGTACTCAACGATTTGCAACTTTTGCAGTTTATTCCAGTCCTGTCATTAAAGGATCCAATTCACGGTGAGCGCTTTTTCCCCCCGAGTGAGCTCACATTAAATTGGCAGACTGATGCAGGGTGCACAAAATCGCACAGTGACGTGGAATGGCGACGAAGGAACCCGAAGATGTGTGGCTTTGGATACGTGAAACTGACAAAACCAAACAGTTTGGTTTTCCACCTTTTTGACCTTCCCAGAAGATCCGGACGTGGTGGAACACCGACGTTGCCATTGAAAAGGCTACCCTCTTGCAAATGAAGAGAGGACAACACAGTTCTAAAATGACATCCTTCTGAGGGATCCCATGTTTGGTACTTATTCTAGGGCTGCAGCAGCAGCAGCAGCAGCAGCAGCAGCAGCAGCAGCAGCAGCAGCAGCAGCAGCAAAGCAATGTATCATTCGTCCGATGCTCCTCCCCCTCTCCCGAAGATCAAGCAGGCGACAAACAACTCACAGGCACAATCGAAAACTGTCAAAGCACACACGGAACAAGCACCAAACTGTTGTATTACCCTTTGTTCATCCAATCCAGCCAGTGAAGGACAAGCAAGGACAAGTAAAGGAAACGCAAAGGATAAGGACGTATTCATAACTATCAGGAAAGGACACGGAACACTATATGTTGGATGATAGCAACCACGCGTGCCCCAAAGCTGATGGTGCTTTTTTGGGTTTCCCCTTGCACCCAGGTGCAAGGGGTACCGGGAATCCTGAGCAAAAACATGCACCCACGCGTCTCGTTCACCCCTTGCCACCCCCACAACCCGCCTGAAGTAGTCCCTGATGTACTGCGTGTCCCTTTCCCGGATCTTCCGCATGAAGACCTTCAGTGCGCTAAAGGCCAGGCGGTCAAATGGCTACTGTGTAAATAGTGACCAAACCATGGGGCACCCACAAAAACACGACTGACCCAGGACTTTGGTCATATTTGAAGCATGAACACTTGCCCTCATGTTGAACCGTATGCAACCTGTTGGATGAAAGCTGCTCCTTCGAAGGCACAACCCTTCAATTAGGCTAGGGCTTCGTCATCCTGGGTTCCTCTCGGGGCAAGTGCACCTGCGGATGAACGTACCTGAAAAACTCAAGTTGTTGGAGCAATCTGCTGTGTTAACTTCGGGGGGAGGGGCCACCCTTACCAGGCCGAGAAGCCAGAAAGTCCTGCTTCGTCAACTGATTCTTCTGCTCCACGTCAACCTGCGCGGGGTGAGCTCATCTGCAAGGGTTCCAAGAGAACAAACCGACACACCCGTCGCATGCCGCTAGCGTTCTTCCGCCTCCTCGAGCAACTCCTCAAACTTCATCTCCTTCCAAAGCCGGCGGCCGGGCAATGGTTTGCAGGAGCAACAGCATGCCACAGCTACCTTTTCGCGGTGCACAAGCGCCCCGCCGAACGGAAAGAGGGTACTGTACGGGCTCAAAAGCCCGATGCTGGCTTTGGGGCGACCCTAGAGGCGATTTGTGGAAGCGTTTCAGACATCCGGGAAGGTTCCAGGGCTGGGGATAAACTTTGGATTTTGCTTTCTCCATTGTAGGGCGGCTGGCTTCGTGAGCCCTTGGTACCCTGCTAATTCACCAACGGTGTGCTTGGAACATGTGGCCTCCTGAGCCTCAACATGGCCCCCCCCCCCCACGCAAAGAACCAGGACACGTTTGTAGAGGAAGCTCCTCTTGGATCACCTCTTTCTGCGGTTCCATGTCAACTTGCTTCAGGGGAGTAAGGAGCTTGCAGCAATCTAATCATCCAGCATCATAAAATGTAAAAACTACCACTTTGTTCTTGGCATTGAATAGAATTATGATGAGTTAGTTATCTTTCTAGTATTCTATTACTATGTCTGGTGTTCTCACTTTGTTTTTGACAGCATTATGTCCACTTTAAACATCACCACGTAGACCACCCAGACAAAGAGATATCTAAGGACGTCTCATGACACACACACACACACAAAGGCCAACTTAAGCAACATAGGCTAGAACTGAACCCACTGGACCCCACCAAAACTGGTCACCGGACTCCTGGGAGAAGCCCACGACCGCAAGCACGCGGCCAATCTCCATGGCGTCCAGTGATCCTCAGAGTCCGCAACGTGAGACATGCTGTCGGAGTCCTTCAAAGAACGCAGACTCGGTTCAAACTAATGTCTTCGCTTTTTTGGCCACTGAACTGAACTTGCCAAAAAGCCTTCCTTCGAATGCGTGATGCATGAAACTCCTCTGTACAACTTCGCCTCTTGCTACCCATTGTCGCCGGTTTTGCGTTTGCAAGCCCGCCAGTGTGCAAGCAACGCACCATTGATGGAACTCGACTACGACATAACATGCGCATCACGAGCAACAAGAAGGCAACAGCGCTGGCCAAGCAACATTTGCTTGTCTGCCTACGTCAAATGGGTGAGGAGAACAGTTGCGGTCATGCTCAAGTTCGCAGAGTAAAACAGTTCACAAATGTTCGGTCCTCGAAGTTACAGGATCAATTCGCAAGATACGGTCAATTGGCACGATTTCATTGTCAATACTTCAGCAAGTTGTTCTCAGCTGTATTTAACCGGATTGTTTGGGTACAGCCTGCAGCCCTGTCAACGCTAAACATGCTTTACATGTCGCCTCCAAAACTGTAGTTCGTGGAGAGGACAAATTTGGTGCTGCAGCCCAACAATCGCTGCAAGAGATGCAAACCAACCGAAGATGTGGAACCAATGCGCTGGAATCCGGATTGACAGTGTGCCTTCGACCCCCTTCATGCTGCAGTCCATGATCAACGCCTACTCGCCTCTTTGACCCTGTAGTCCCTCAATTCCATGGTCAATGGAAGCCCTGGGTTTTGAAGGCAAAGATGCAGCATGTCTACCTCAGCTACTCCGACTCAAAATGTCCAGATGTCAGCCATGCCAAATGTTGCACTTCGACTCCCGCAGGCTAACGCACCCAGACGTATTCTCTGTTAGACGCTCCTTCACAAGTCCCTCTTTTTGGGATCAAGGTTTGGGGGCATAAGGGCCTCCACAGCACCAACCTTGGTTCAGAACCTGTTTCGTCTTCAAATCCACTCATAGATAACATGATCGAACGTAGCACCCTGAAACGTTGACCCAGCACTTCCACAGAAGCCTGCAGTAGCTCCCTCGCATTGCTTTTAGCCACGTGGCCGCTCCCATCGCTGTCGCACTTGTCGAAGGCATCTTCGAAGACTGCGCGCTCCTGCAATGGGTCTCAGGAAGTCGCATGAGCCTTTTTAGAAGGCACCCTCTCAACCAACAAGGAACCTATCTGGCGCCTGGAAAAGACAGATTCCCTCCAAAAAGGGACCCTAACCCTCTGGTGGGTCCCACACTTGTTGGGAAGAGGGCACCCTTTGAAAGGAAAAACGGGGGAACTCCCCTATTTGGAAACAACCCCGCATTGAAACTATCAGTGTTTGGCTCCGAGAGTGATCCGCAAGCTAGAGCTTGGGTTGCGATATAGTGTATCTCATACTTTTGCGCAAATGCCATATGACATTCTGACGAGATCACTCGAAGACATGTGTCTTACATGGATCGAGTGTTTAGCCTGCTCAAGCGGCCACATGGGATAAGTCATCGGCCAAGGCATCGGTTGGGTATTGGTTGGATGTCGCGTTTCCGAAATGGACCCGTTGTTGCCCAAGCCACTGCCTTCCTATAAAACGTCTCCTTTGGGCGTCGTGCCCTGCGCTCAGGTCGGTATAGTCTTCAAGCGCTTCTCGTGGTCCCAATTTCGTGGTGGAAACGGCTAAAAGGCCTGCTAAGCTAGTAAGTAGCCCACATGAAAGGTATCATGCTTTGCGGGTATGGATTTTTGGGGCGTCCCCTATCGGCTATGCGCCTTTTGAAAGTACCGGAAATCCTGTATCCCTTTCAGTCTTTCGATCGTTTTGTCGGGCACTCAAATAGTCTTCCCAAAGAGTCTGAAGTCCAGAAACTCAGAGATTTGCGAGTCTAAAATTGGCCAATTGGGATATTCGGAGCTCAACTCACATTTGCCCTGCACCTTCCCCGATTCGCGAATCGAAGGCCGGTCCTCGCGGGTGAAGCCTTCTCTTTCCCGCAGGATCTCTAAGATCTGGCATGATTCCGCTAAAGGGGCAGTATTAAAGCCTTTAAGGGTAGAACCATTGGGGGGCCAACCTACTGGGCCAACCAACTGGATGTGAGCTTTTAGCGCGGGACCCTTTTAGTGGATATCACTTAGATGGGATTCATGCCCACCAACAACTTTTGAGATGGTTCCCTGTTAAATTTCATAGCCCGGCCAATGGGTTATTTGGCTCCCCTCAAAGTGATTGAATGTTTGGAGCCTCCTGAAAGCGGCATTGTCACCAAACTGCAACGGGGCCCTTCCCAGTCGATCCCAACGCCGGCACAGGTAACCAAGGGAGCCACCCTTCAACAATGGTTGGCTGAATCTGGCTGAATCCTTGGTCTGTAAAATGCGCATTTTGAGGGGTCGTTCACATTAGGTACTCTTGGGGTTGCTTCCCTTTGAGGTAATTTGATGATGTCACATTTACGGACCCAGCTTGCGCCTGCAGAAAGAAACCCAGTGTCTAAACCACTTTCCAGGGTGGGGGCCTTTACTTGCCAAGCAGTTTCCCATCAACAAAACGAGAATGCCTTGCTCAGGTGTTGCTTTTGGAGGGAACCCTCCGAAAGCGGAGAACTTCGGCGGGGAACCACAAAATGCTTAGAGGTGTTTCCAGGGACAGGACCCCTTGAGGTTCCTGGTTCCTACCTACTGCTCATTTGCAGTGGAAACTTATCCTTTTTAATGAATGACCTGGCATCTACAAAAGCTGGCCCCAGGTGGCCTCCAATGTTCAACAAGTTCGCCCAACCCGTTAAATCTGGCTTGAATTCGACCCTCTCCCAAATGTAAATCGTTAGCTACTGAGTAGGCAGCTCAGTGATTGCTGCATGGAAGGGAGAGTGTTCATGCATGGCCACTGTGCCCGGTGGTCTCCAAGCACTAGTTTTCGAAGCAAACCTCATGGGCAACATGGCAGAGTTTAAACCTTGCTGAGGTCGCCATCATTGGCCGCTTTCGGCATGTTGCCAAGGGCTCCGACTCCATCCCTCCCCCCCTCGACCCCTCTGAGGCGTCTCCGGGAGCGCCCACCCGCTGGAACTGGGCAAAGTCAAGGCTCTCCACAAGGCCGCCACAGGCTTCCTGGGAGAAGCGCGAGTCCGAACTGAAAACCTCAACACTGGATTAAAGCCCCGGTTGATTCTACTGGGGAGGTCCCCTAGTGGAGGTCCATGACTGTTGGAATACCATGGTAAATGGAACCAAAAGTGGCTGGTTTTTAACCTACTGAGGCTGAGCATCCCAGTGGTGTTGTGAAAGGAGTGAGGACCTGGAAGAGTGAGAACATGAATCCGTGACGCGAGAGGCATATGACAGTGTTGTCCTTGCATTTGTCTTCTCAAACAAATGCCGAGTAATCAAACAGGGCGGCTTGTCACCCCCAGTTGGGGTTGAGACTGTCCTTGCCAACCCTCACTGAGCCAGGTTGTAATTGTGGCTCATCTGAGCCCATAGCTAGTTGAGCCACTGGTGGAGGAATTGCCGGTGGTGTGAGCTCAGTTTGCGAAAAAGCCTTTAGTCTTGGGTGCTTTCTTGCGAAGGGAACTAAGAAAACCAACCCGTTTTGGAGGGCTTCACTATTTGGAGGCAAGACCTTTTTGTAGCAGCCTTTGGGTGATCTGATGCCTGGTCAGTAGCCTTGACAGTCAAGGCCTTCAGTAGGTAAAGGCCATGGGCCCCGCCCACAGGACCCGCAAATGTTTTTGGCCACCGTGCAGCGTGCAAAAGCCAACAGTTGCTCGAAGCCAGGGGAAACCCTAACGAGGTCCAAAAAATACCCGCTACTTGCCCAAACGTCGCCTGGGTGGGAAAATTAAAGGTGCACAAAAAAGGTGGGTGTAAAATGATGATCCAAAAACATCAGGCCGCCGACCCACAGAAGCTTCTGAGCCCAGCACACAGGCCAGCTCGTAGATCACATGATGCAGCGGGAAAATGCCCTGGTGTGCCCGCGTGTGGCGGCAACTGGACGGCCAAACGCAAAAACAAAAGCAGACGAGCAAAGAATCAAACCAACAAACCAACCAACCAACCAACCAACCAAGCAAGCAAACAAGCAAACAAGCAAGCAAGCAAGCAGCAAGCCATAGACAAGAAAACAACACGCAACATGCATACAAGCAAGCAAGCCACGAACCAGCCAGCCTGCCAAACAAACAGTCCTCCTCCAGATCATCTGACACAGCGCTGCGCATCAGCTTCGTCAACAAACCACTTGCTTGCTTTGCTGCGCGCGCGGTGTCCAAACTGCTCAGGCGAAAGCGAGCGGCGGCGCATTTTCCACGGCAGCCTGGCTGACGAACAGCACACTCAGGGGGATTCCTGGCGGCTCGGGCCGGATTCACTGGACTTTCTTGTTGGTCTGTCATGCGCTGATCGGTTTTGGCTACCGGGTCTGCCAGCATATGGGACGTTGGCGGGCCATGGCGTCACAGATGCAATCAAAAATTGCATCGACTGATGCGTGCCCGAACGCGGTCCAAAAGACGAGCGCCCAGTCATTGCCATATATCTCAGTTCCGTACATGGCCAAGACCGAGAATTTTATGAAAATCCAAGCTCCGCCCATGTCTCCTGCATCTGTTGCAGAAGCTTCTCAAGTGCCCACCTGGGAAGCGGGATATGTATTCAAAGTCATTGCGAAATCTCCACTTCAGAGAATCAAGTTTCTGCTGCGCTGGTACGTAGGGAGTCCAAAATGTAGTGGATCCGTTCAGCACGGTAGAGCTTCTCGAGGGGGGCGCGCTCTCACTCCTGCTCCGCTCGCCGGTCATTGAGCTGTACAGCACGAACAAGCTTCCTTAGGACTGCAACACGGAGCAACCTGCAACTGCCAAAGCTGAACCTCGGCAATTCCTCGTCTGCGCATGTAAACCCAAGTGCCAGTAGCATTTTGGCGACGGGTGGCCTGGCTTGTATCATAAAAGAAGCCTCAGATCAAGAGCGATCGCGCTGCCAGGCTGAAAGGTCCATACCAATGCATCTCCAGCGTGCTCCTCCGTCATTTGGTCCATGGCCCGCACCTGAAACGGACGAAGCTTGGGCTGCAGCGTGGGCCAATGCAACGAGCCCTTCCCCGGCTCTTCTGACCCAGTGATCTGCATGAGCCTCGTGAAGCTCCGCTACCAGCTCAACAAACCACATCCACTTGCTCCGTTGTGTGGCTGTCCAAACTGCTCAAAAACGACAAAACAAGATGAAACTAACAACACAAACACACAAACAAACACCAAACAAACAAACAAACAAACAAACAAACAAACAAACAAAGAAACAAAGAAACAAACAAACAAACAAACAAGCAAGCAAGCAAGCAAGCAAGCAAGCAAACAAACACACCAACACACCAACACACAAACAACCAAACAACCAAACAACCAAACAAACAAACAAACAAGCAAGCAAGCAAGCAAGCAAGCAAGCAAGCAAGCAAGCAAGCAAAACAGATTAACACACAAACACGCACACACCCAACACACACACACACACAAACACAACAAACAAACAAACAAACAAACAAACAAACAAACAAACAACCAAACAAACAAACAAACAAACACAAACAAACAAGCAAACAAACAACCAGACACACAGCCAGCCAGCCAGCCAGACACACAAGACAAGACAAGACAAGACAGGAGAAGACAGGACAAGACAGGACAGACAGACAAACAGGGAGACAGACAGGGCAACACGCCTTTGCCCAAGTTCAAGATCGAACACACATGACCATGCTAATAGTTCTCAAACCGGACATAAGGGAACCCCATCTAGTGAAAGAGCTTCATCGTGGTGAGCTCGTTACAATTTGCCAAGAAACACGCGAACAAGCAAAAAACAAGCAAAACAAGCAAAACAAGCAAAACAAGCAAAACAAGCAAAACAGGCAGGCAGGCAGGCAGGCAGGCAGGCAGGCAGGCAGGCAGGCGGCAGGCAGGCAGGCAGGCAGGCAGGCAGGCAGGCAGGCAGGCAGGCAGGCAGGCATGAAGGCAGAAAGCCATGCAAGCTGGACATCAACAAAATAAGTGCACCACAGTTGTAAGGCCCGCAATTTATTTGCCCGTGGCCATAGAAAGCTAACATGGATGAAACACCTTCGAACTGAACAAATGAAAACATTGATAAGGGTCCCTTTAATTCCTTGAAAACAGATGGCGAGAAGGAATTCGCCCAACAGGTGCTGAAACCGTGAAACCAGGGGAAAGAAAACTATCTGGAACCTTATCGTGTTTGCCCAATGCCCATGGTACATGGAGCCATTTCCAGGTCGACTCCACCTCGTCTCGGGAATCCACCGCCCCAGTTGCTCAATTGGCCTGGTGGCGCAAAAGGGAACCTGTTTGTCTTGGGTTGACCATCTGCTTGAATCTTCGCCGAGCTCGATGTCGAGGTCGAGCCGCTGCAGTCCAATACCGCCCACAAGGCAGGCCATAGGAGGGAAAAGCCCAAGATGGTCTTTGATGACCACCTGGGATCCCATATGGCCGCGTTTTTTTTGGCGTCATACGCCTATGCGGAATTTTCACGGCTCTGTTCAACAACATGTTGAACACATACTGGTTTCATTCGATTCATTTACGCAAATAACTACGCGGGCAAATGCGGCCAAATACGGGAGTTTGACCGAACAAAAACAGCCATAATGGGTGCCAGGCAGCAGCAAGCAGCTATCCACTCACCAGTGGCCCAATCTCTCGCTATTTCTCTCTCCCTCTCACTCTCTCTCCCCCCCCGTGCCATCAGAGGGGCTTATGGTTGTGAATTTTCTTTGGGGGACCACTATGCTCCAACGAAAACTCCCAGCCCACGCTTCTCCCCATGGCTCGGGAGCCTGGGACTCCAAGAGCGCCCCGAGCTCCTCGAAGTCGATGGTGCCGCTGCCGTCCGCGTCGAAGGTTTGGAAGGCCTCCTTGGGAATTGGCCGTCGCCCAGATCCAAGCAGCGGATTCCATCGGATCGATGGCAAATGGAAAAAAAGAGAACAACCGCCCAAAGAAACCCAACGGAACAAGCCTCCCGAAAAGACCAGCATGTTGCACCTAGGCCCGTTTGCATCAAGAGGATATGGATCTTCTCTCACAACAGGTGCTATGTTTGTGGGAGGAGGGGTGACCGATAGGTGTCTCGAAATTTTGTGGAACAACCAAATGATGGGCCTCCTGTTGGCAAACCCCTTTAAAACTCACCACATGTAGTTCCTCTATTTGGTGTGGGGGGCAAAAATGCATAGGTACGTGCTTTGACCGTCCACATTGGGGTTAGAGGCAAGCCAAATGGAAAGCACGTCACAGTTTTGAAGGATCATCATGATCATCATAGCTCTCGCTTCCGCCCGGGTAAAATCACCCAGAGTAGGCCTCAAGCTGCTTGTGGGAGACCTACCCGCAGCCTGAGCCTGCTTCCTGGCCGGGACTCGAAGGCGCGTTGCTTCTCCAGAGCCTGGAAGTGCTCAAAGAACTGGAGGAACTCATTCTGCGTCATGGTGTTGTACCTGTAAACTCGGTTTTAAGCACCTCCTCTTTAGGGTGCCCATAAGGCATGCGTGACGAGTGGGTGGTAGAGAAATTGACAAAAAAAATCAAATATCCTGCCCCCTTGTTGTTGCAGTTTGTTTTGAAGATTGCCCTCTGCTCTCCTGAGTTGCTTCAAGTAGACAACCAAGCTGCGAGCATCCTTGGGCCAACTGTTTGCTTCCTGTTGTGTTGACGTCCTCATTAAAAAAACGAAGAATAAAAAAACGCTCCGCAGCCTGTTGCAATGAGCTGTGCCGCACCCTGCTGCCGCAATGACATGTTCCTTCACGGTGATTGAACCAAACCAATTCAAACCAAAACGCATGGTCCCAAAACAAGTCGCACATCCTTTAAGACTCTGCAAGTTGCAGCTGAAAGGCTGGAACAAGCTGTCGTATGCCTCCTCTATGAGGAGCCTGATTTCCTGGCATGGCAGGAACACCTCCAGGAGACTCATAACTGGCCCGGGTTTAGACCCCACATCCTACGAAAACTCGTCGTAATTTGATTTCAACACTACCTTTTGACGGAACCCTGCCTGTTGGCTGCCTACGGCCACTGTAGTGATCTCAAATGTTGTGTTCTGCAATTGTGCGGCAGTTGTGGGCCCTAGAGGTAGCTGGGCAATCCATGATCTCAAAATGGAAGCTGTACGTGTGACTGAATTGCTCAATTATTCATGCCGTTGTGGTTTCCTCTCGGGGAAAAAAACCAACAAAAGCAAAGTGTAATTTTAGGATGCCAAAGGGGCAGTGTTGATTTGGATAACTGCCTAAGCCGCTGTCCGGGTCGGCAGCTTGCTCTTTCTCAGTGATCTGTTTGCCAAGGAGCACCGCCCATAGGCAATGTCCACTTTGGACTGATTCAATCTTTAATTCGGATGATTTTATGAATCAGCGACCATCCCAAATGGGCACTAAAAGCGAAACACTTCTAAGTGACATGGAGAAGTGCATGAGTGGCAACCGGACATTTCGTGTTTCCAAACATGTAGCCATGTTTTTTGTAGCCGCAGTGTCGCCCTGCCGTGTCCCGTGTGTCTCCCTTTTTCCCCTGTTTCCCCTGTGCTTCCCCGTCGCCTTCCACCCTCTTCCACCCACTGGGTCCCGTACAGTGACATCCGCAGAGTTCTTCTCCAAAACTAGACTTGAAGAAAAACCAACCCCAAAAGCAATTCTGAGGACTCATGGGAGAAAAATGGGCTCTCTATAAGACTCTATAACTATATATTTAGTAAGTCTAAATTCAGTCGACTTCCAAGTTTAAAAACCATCCCTCCCCCCCACAAAACAAAAACAAAACAAAAACAAAACGGGCACCCACCCTCTTAAAAAAAGAAGAAGGAGGAACCACGGAAACACGGGCAGCGGGGGCTGGGGGGGGCGGCTTGGGACCCAGACCCGCGAGCCCGAGCACACCGAGCGCCCCGAGCACCCGAGCCCCCGAGCGCGGAGGCCTTGGTCACCGCCCAGCCGGCCATGCCCAGAGCCGCAGGCAGGTCCTCCCGGTGGAGCTCTTTGCTCTCCGCGCGGCCTGCGAAAAAAGCTCCTCTCGCCTCCCCGTTTTCTTGGGTCTTGTCTGTGAGGTTGTGTTTGTTGTTTTTGTTTTTGTTTAAATGTCTGTGGGTGTGCTTTTCCTTGTGCTTTGGCATGTTGTTTTGTTGTGTAAAGGCTTGTAGGCGTCTTGAAAGGGAAACCAAAGCGAAACCAACGATTTCGTCATGTGTGTTGCGTGAAGGTCTCTTCCGTTGTTGGTACTTTCGGGCAAAAGGACACAAATTGTGTTCAACCGTTTCAAAGGGAGAAACCGTTCGTTGCTGGATGTCCCAGGCACGCGAACCCAGTGAAAGGCCCAATGGAAGGCTGGGCAAACACCTGACAGAAACACCAATTGACCACCAAAGAAGAAGGAAAAGGAGAACAAAAGAAAATGTCAACCAACCTAGAGGAGCAGAACGAAACAACATGGAGCAAAAGGAAAGAACAACACACGGGATAATTCACCAGGAGAAACTCAAGTAGAAAGCAAATGGATAAAATGATGAACTCGGCGAAACAACTAAGATACAGCAACAGAAAGAGAACGGATTACCAAAACAAGCTATCAAACACAAAAAAGCCGACCTATGAGAAACACATGCAAAAACAAAAGGACAAAACACACACACACACTGAGAATAGTGGGTAAAACAACCAGGGTCTTCAAAAGGAGCAAAAGAAGAAACCGTTGAACACAACATCACAACACAGAGAAACAAAAGGGCAACCAACAAATAGAAAACCAACAGAACGAAGGCGAAACACAAGGGCCAGGAGAGGTTTGACCAGGAGAAAAGGCTATCTCGGCTTTTGCCGAGAACTCAAAATGATGTGTTTAGATTCTGGTGCCACTTTGGGAAACCTGCAAAATGAGCGCAAGCTTGCAGTGGGTCAAAACTACGAATGTTCCCCTTTTCACCCACATCCCGGACTGCAAGTGGACCACAAACGAATCAGGAAATGTTGACCGAATAGCACCCTGCAAGAGTTGCAGTTAGCTAGTGATTTCTAACAAACCAAAATAGAGAAAACTCAGGGACCCCGGCTGAGACTGGGGCTCATCTGGTCCCGACCCGCCAAGACCAGGCCCCCGGACGGCTGAAGGCTTCGAGCAGACGCTTGCGTAGCCCGGGGTCGATGCTCCGCTCCAACTGGTCGGATTCTCCAATTCCATGAGTCGGACCCGGTTGCACAGAGTGTATGAAACAATATACATCTTCTCCAACAATCATGGATGTGGATAAGGGGCTTCGACAAAAGGAAAGTAATCTTCCTGTCTTCCCAAAAAACCGCTCCTGTCAGCTTCTATGATATTTGGGAACTCTGTGATTAATAAACCCTTGTTTAATATTGATCGGGGGTGTTCTCTTTTAGTGGCGGGTCCGTCATGGTTCATCAGCGCCCCTTGCCCCGACATGGCAAAAGAATAAAATCGACATTAAATGAAGTTCAGGGGTGCACATCCATCCTCCCCCCCCCAGCCAATTCCATCTCTAATGGTGCGGGAGTTTCATGGAGAGAGAAATCTTCTGTTTGTCGATCAGGATTCCTTAGGATACCTCAACAAAGCGCCTGCTTTACAAGCTGACTGCTCTGCAGAACATGGATTTCCATCAATCTCTTTTTGGTGGGACCCCCTTGGGTTCCAGGTCAATCTCCGCAGGTTCAAAGGCCACCCCGGGCCCCAACCCCGTTCCCCTCCCGCAAGAGGTCGATCGGCTCGATCGGCCAAGGCACTCTGCCGGTGCTCATTCCTGGCAAAAACGCCAGCCTAAAGACTGTTGGCCCCAGCTACGCTCGGCTGTGTGCTTTGCGGGTTCTGGGCTTGAGGGTGACCTTGGTTGGTCTGAAGGAAGCCACAGGGCAAAAGCGCACTTGCTTGGGTCCGCCTAGTTTGCTTGCATTGTGGCAAACCACCCTTTCTTCCTGTATCACTCTCACACGGTTCTGTACCATCCATGGTCGTGGACATTTACATTTCTGTGATACCAAAAGTGGCCATCCCAATTACAATGATTGGGGACTTTTTTGGAACCACAGAAAGTGGCCACCTTCACCCCAAAACGAGCAAGCACCAAAGGATGCTGTTCGTGATGCCCTTCTTGGGAGGCCCAGCCACCGTTTTGCAATGCATCAGTTTTGGCCAGGCGCGAGGCGCAGAGGGCAGAAGTTGCTCGCAAAAACCGGTGCCTGGAGTTCCTCAGCCTTTGGGGGGACCCATCAACCGAAGGCTGGCAGCCCCCCCCCCCCCTCGCCAGCATTTATCCCATGTAAAGGCAACGGAAAAAATGCCAGAAAATGTGAAAGTGCGGCCCAAAGAAAACTTGAAGGCAGCGACTCGAAGGGCCGAGATTTGACGGGGCGTAATTCTATGTTTGGAATAGCACATGGGCTTGATTTGACGGGAATGGAAGCCAAGGGACCTCTGATTGGCTGGGGTCCGAATCATTCGGAATGCTGTATTGATCTGTATTGGTTAAAAAGGGAGCCTTTTTTGGGGTTGACCGTTTTAGATGCTTTTTGTGGGGAAGCTACAAAAGGAAAGAAGATTGCCACCAAATCGGGGCAAAGAAGCACCAGCTGTCATACTAGCCTCAGCACTTCACCTTCAAAGACAGCTCCAAGAGGTATGGTCGAAGGAAACCATAAACTATACTTGTATTCCGCTTCCCTCAAATTGGTGGTTCGGATTTGTGGCTTAAAGAGTAGGAAGTGATTTCCCATTTGCGCTTTACAATGACCAGGGGTTCAAACCCCCAAACCACAACTCAAAACCACCAACTACAGGGAATCCGATTCATATCAACCAACAAGACACTATGGCCATCATCATCGTCCTGGCCGAAAGTCTTTGGCAGGATGGCTGCCCTCCGAAATAATAAAAGACACTTCGCTGGTTTGATGACTATCGTATCCTTGAAGGGCATGAGAGCAGCTTGCCAGCGTTGCGTTCTTTTGGTCACAACACCCGGCTACCCCCCTAACCTCCGGAACCCAACAGGCGCGCGCGCGCGCGCGCGCGTGCGTGTGTGTGTGTGTGTGTGTGTGTGTGTGTGTGTGTGTGTGTGTGTGTGTGTGTGTGTGTGTGTGTGTGTGTGTGTGTGTGTGTGTGTGTGTGTGTGTGTGTGTGTGTGTGTGTGTGCGTGTTTACGTGTTTGCGTGGTCCCGTGGTTGCGTGCACGTGCGTGTTTGCGTGTTTGCGTGTCCGACGTGCGTGAGTGTGCGTGTGCGTGGGTGTGTATGTGTCTGTGTGTGCGTGTGTGCGCGTGCGCGGGCGCGTGGGTGGGTGTCTGCGGGTGTGGGTGTGTGCGTGTGTGCGTGTGTGCGTGTGTGCGTGTGCGTGCGTGCGTGCGTGCGTGTGTGCGTGCGTGCGTGCGTGCGTGCGTGCGTGCGGGCGGGCGGGCGGGCGGGCGGGCGGGCCTGCGGGCGGGCGTGCGGGTGTGTGTGTGTGTGTCTGTGTGGGTGCGTGTGTGCGCGCGCGTGCGCGCGTGCGTGCGTGCGTGCGTGCGTGCGTGCGTGCGTGCGTGCGTGCGTGTGTGTGTGGGTGGGTGGGTGGGTGCGTGCGTGCGTGTGCGTGCGTGTTTCTCTCTCCCCCTCTCTCTCTCTCTATTTGTGTTTCTGTGGGTGCGCGGTTGCGTGGGTAAGCAGCTAACTTGCTAGGATATAAGGTAATCAGTTGCAACTGCAACTCCCGTGCGCCGATAGCATGTTCATGCACACTGATCCTCCTTTGGCCAAACCACTTCCTTGCTTTCCACGGCCACTTGGCTGGGCTCTGATGCGCCGTTGAGGCCACTTGGCTGGGCTCTGCTGGTGCGCCACAAGGATGCAAACCCATGCAAACCAGTCAGTTACGGCTGGGCTCTGCTGATGCGCCACAAGGATGCAAACCAGTCAGCTACGGCCACTTGGCTGGGCTCTGCTGATGCGCCAGAAGGATGCAAGCCTGCACTTGACCAGCTCAGTACCCTGAGCAAAGCAATCAGCCGGATGTCCCAATGTACTTGTTTATCGAGAAAACAGACACATTTAAACCTGCAGTTGACCAAGAAGTGCGGCTGGCTTCTAAAAAGCAGCTCAGTTTCCTGAGCAAAGCAATCAGGCGAATGTCACGGTATTTGTTTATCGAGACCAAAGGTACATATTTAAGGCCTCTGCTGATGCGCCAGAAGGATGCAAACCTGCACTTGGTCAGGAAGTGCGGCACTGGCTTCCAAAAAGCCTGAGCAAAGCAGGCAGGCAGATGTCACGGTATTTGTTTATCGAGAACAACAGTACATATTTGAGGCTTGGCGGGGCTCTGCTGATGCGCCGGCTTCCAAAAATCAGCTCAGTTTCTTGAGCAAAGCAATCAGGCGGATGTCACGGCATTTGTTTATCGAGAACAAAAGTACATATATAAGGCCTCTGCTGATGCGCCAGAAGGATGCAAACCTGCACTTGACCAAGAAGTGCGGCACTGGCTTCCAAAAAGCCTGAGCAAAGCAATGAGGCAGATGTCACGGTATTTGTTTATCGAGAACAACAGTACATTTTTAAGGCTCGGCAGGGCTCTGCTGATGCGCCTTCCAAAAAGCAGCTCAGTTTCCTGAGCAAAGCAATCAGGCGGATGTCACGGTACATTTGTGTATCGAGAACAAAATGGACACACTGGCTTCCAAAAAGCAGCTCAGAATCCTGAGCAAAGCAATCAGGCAGATGTCACGGTATATTTGTTTATCGAGAACAATATACAGATTAAAGGCTCGACAAGGCTCTGCTGATGCGAAACAAGGATGCAAAACCTGCACTTGAGAAAGAGGTGATTCCAAAAAGCAACTCAGAATCCTGAGCAAAGCAATCAGTGTCAGATTTTTTTATTGAGAACAAAAGTACATGTTTAAGGCTCGACAGGGCTCTGCTGATGGGCCACGCAAGGGGGAGACACAGGGAGACAAGGGGGAGACACGACCCCAGAGCCAGCGTCTGACAGACTGGGAGACACAGGGAGACAAACAGCATCTGGCATCTGACCGCGGAGACTGGGAGACACAGGACAGGGAGACAAGCGGGAGACACGACCCCGGAGCCAGCGTCACAGCATCTGGCATCTGACCGCGGAGACTGGGAGACAAAGGGAGAAGCGGGAGACACGACATCTGGCATCTGACCGCGGAGACTGGAGACAAAGGGAGACAAGCGGGAGACACGACCCCGGAGCCAGCGTCACAGCATCTGGCATCTGACCGGAGAGACTGGGAGACAGGAAGACAAGCGGAAAACAGGACCCCGGAACCGGCGTCACACTTTCCCATTCCTTATACCTCAAGTTAGAACCCCAGTGCTTCGCTGTTTGGGGAAAAATCCCCCCCCAAACAATCCCCCAAAATCCATGTTGACCCCATACCCCTTTGACTTGGTTGCTCAACCACAGAACCCAAAGCCAGCTGAAACCTCAGAAATTGAAAACCATCCCCAGCCCTGAAACTGCAATCTCTTTATTAAACCGTGTTAAAAAATGAAAAAAAAACAATCAGGACAAGGGTACCCCTCACAGACCCCACTGAACCACAATAATGTCATTGTTTCAGGGGACCACAATAGTTGCAAGCCCGCAGCCCCCCCCTCCCACAAAATAAGCTATCAGTTGCTTTACTCAAAAGCATTCCCCTTTCAATTGGTGGCCCACTTGCTTAAAAGCATCCCCTTTCAATTGGTGGCCCACTTGCTTAAAAGCATCCCCTTTCATTTGGTGGCCCACTTGCTTAAAAGCATCCCCTTTCAATTGGTGGCCCACTTGCTTCAAAGCATTCCCCTTTCACTTGGTTGCTCAACCACAGAACCCAAAGCCAGCTGAAACCTCAGAAATTGAAAACAATCCCCAGCCTTGAAACTGCAAACTCTTTATTAAACCGTGTCAAACAAATGCCAAAAAACAATCAGGACAAGGGTACCCCTCACAGACCCCACTGAACCACACTAATGTCATTGTTTCAGGGGACTACGATAGTTGCAAGCCCCCAGCCCCCCCTCCCAGAAAATAAGCTATCAGTTGCTTTACTCAAAAGCATTCCCCTTTCAATTGGTGGCCCACTTGCTTAAAAGCATTCCCCTTTCAATTGGTGGCTCACTTGCTTAAAAGCATCCCCTTTCAATTGGTGGCCCACTTGCTTCAAAGCATTCCCCTTTCAATTGGTTGCAAAAGGAAGTGGCTGCAATACTAAAGTAGGCTTGCAAAAAGGAAGTGCCTGCAATACTAAAGTAGAATTGCAAAAAGGAAGTGGCTGCAATACTAAAGTAGAATTGCAAAAAGGAAGTGGCTGCAATACTAAAGTAGAATTGGGCCCCAAGATCCTCCATTGTTTGGACGTCCCAAAAGTGCACCCCCATTGTTTTGGCGCTTCCATTGTTCGGGGGGGGGGGGCCTTTATTAATCAAGAACATTATTTGCATTATCAGGTCTGACTGCTAGGGGGACTCACGCAGCAAGGGACTCGCTACTTGGGACAACTGGCTTAAGCCGTCGTGACTTCCTCGTCCCTCGTCTCTGTCTCACATCTGGCCTTTGAGTGAGATAGAGGCTGTGACGTCCAACTGACTGCCTGGCTGCGAGAAGAAGCAGCTGAGGCAAGAATGTCACCATCCTTTGGTTGCCCCTCAATCGTCCCGGACAACCACCAGGAAATTCTCAAGCGTGCGTCCTTTTGCCACCTGTTCTGGCATGATTGGCATTAGTAACTCTGCAATTGCGGAGCCCTGTGGAAACGAAAAGATCGCTTTAACAAGAGCAGACCCGCACACACCATACAGCCCGGCGAAGGGCCCCTAGATGCTCACTTTCCGTCACGCGACTTCCTGACTCTGGTGGGAGTGGTTGGAAAATTCCGGCATGTTCACATAGCGGGTCGGGTCTGTTCCCGTGTCCTTCCTATGATAATGGGTCGAAAATAAAACAGAGTGGGCACACACACACACATATATATATATATGTATGCTACCCCCCCCCCGCCCAGGTACCCAGGTTTGGGCTTGGTTCAGATGTGCTTTGACCGCGGAAGCAGGCAGGAAGAACAGCTCGGATTTGCCACACAAACCATGCCTTCTTTCAAAGGCTCTTCCACAGATAATTCACATATCTTCCCACACAAACCATGCCTTCTTTCAAAGGCTCTTCCACGGATAACTCACATATCTTCCCACACAAACCATGCCTTGTTTCAAAGACTCTTCCACTAACAATTCACACACCCTCTCACCCAACACATGTCTTTTTACATGCCTTCTTTCAATGAAACAAAGACAGCATATGTGAAAGAGTTGCCAAGGAAAGTGAATGGTGGTTTTACATGATGTTTACTGTCTTTTGCTGTACTTTTACGAATCACTGTAACCCTGACTCTTCCACAAAGACCCACATATCATCTCACACAAAACATGTCTTTTTCAATTACTCTTCTCTGCGGAAAACTCACATATCCTCTCACCCAGAACATGTCTTCTTTCACAAAGGTTCACATATCCTCTCACCAAAACATGCCATTTTTCACAGAAATTTCGCATATCTTCCCACACAAACCCCTTCTTTCAAAGACCCTTCCACGGAACATTCACATATCATCTCGCACAAGCATGTCTTTTCAATAACTCTTCTCTACAGAAAATTCATTCATCCTCTCACCCAAAACATGTCTGTTTACGCCTTCGATCACAAAGGTTCACATATCCTCTCACCAAAACATGCCTTTTTTCAAAGGCTCTTCCACAGAAAATTCACATATCCTCCCACACAAACCATGCCTTCTTTCAAAGACTCTTCCACAGAAAATTGACTCATCCTCTCACCCAACACATGTCTGTTTACATGTCTTCTTTCAATGAAACAAAGTCAGCATATGTGAAAGAGTTGCCAAGGAAAGGGAACTCTGTGTAGAATAAAGCCAGGCTATGGCTGGGACAGTTTTTGTTTCATAAATGGTGGTTTAACATGATATTTACTGTCTTTTTGCTGTACTTTTATGAATCACTGTATCCCTGACTCTTCCACAAAGACCCACATATCATCCCTCACACAAAACATGTCTTTTCAATAACTCGCTTATCCTCTCACCCAGAACATGTCTTCTTTCACAAAGGTTCACATATCCTCTCACCAAAACATGCCATTTTCAAAGGCTCTTCCACAGAAAACTCACATCTTCCCACACAAACCATGCCTTCTTTCAAAGACTCTTCCACAGAATATTCACATATAATCTCACAAAGCATGTCTTTTCAATAACTCTTCCCTACAGACAATTCTTTCATCCTCTCACCCAAAACATGTGTTTTTGCATGCCTTCTTTCACAAGGAATCACATATCCTCTCACCAAACCCATGCCCTTTTTCAATGGCTCTTCCACACAAAATTCAATTCACATATCTTCCCACACAAACCATGCCTTCTTTCAAAGGCTCTTCCACAGATAATTCACATATCTTCCCACACAAACCATGCCTTCTTTCAAAGGCTCTTCCACGGATAACTGACATATCTTCCCACACAAACCATGCCTTGTTTCAAAGACTCTTCCACAGAAAAGTGACTCATCCTCTCACCCAACACATGTCTGTTTACATGTCTTCTTTCAATGAAACAAACGCAGCATATGTGAAAGAGTTGCCAAGGAAAGTGAACCCTGTGTAGAATAAAACCAGGCTATGGCTGGGACAGTTTGTGTTACATAAATTGTGGTTTTACATGATATTTACTGTATTCTGCTGTACTTTTATGAATCACTGTAACCCTGACTCTTCCACAAAGACTCACAGATCATCTCACACAAAACATGTCTTTTTCACTAACTCTTCTCTACAGAAAATTCACATATCCTCTCACCCAGAACATGCCTTCTTTCACAAAGGTTCACATATCCTCTCATCATGCTCCGCAAATGTTGCGCAACATTTGGAATTTGTTGCGCAACATTTCCCTGGACCAAAAAACCAAAAAACAAAAAAACCAAAGAATCCCAGCCATGGTGGGGGCTAGGATTGGGTTTTTTGTTTTTTGTTTTTTGGGTTTTTTTTGGTCCACAAAATGGCCTTGCAGAAAATGCATGAGTTCAATCAAAATACACTGTAAATATCCATAGTTTTGATACATGATGCAACAACACCTGGGTACTGGGGGGGGGGAGGGGTACCATATATATATATATGTCTTTATATGACAGTTGTCTATTTGTATAACGGTGTATTTACAAGAACCAAATATGGCCTTGCTCTTGCACGACCAATGTTAAGAAAGAGCTGGAAGTCCAACGGCAAATGCTCCTTCCAATGGTGGTGGCCTACGCCACCGTGACTGGTTTGGTTGATAGAGAGGGGGGAGAGAAAGAGAGAAAGAGAGAAAGAGAGAGGGATAGATAGATAGATAGATAGATAGATGGATGGATGGATGGATGGATGGATAGATAGATAAGATAGATAGACATGCATACATTTTTGCATTCGCATTGGCATGGTTTTCAATTTGGGGACCCTTTGGTGGACATCTAGGCCGGTGGCTTTGCCAAAACATCGCCATGCTGAGAGCCCCCTCGCATACTTAAAGCTGCCCTTTCGATGTTACTGGGGTTCGAGACATGTCTGCGGTTCCCCGTGCCAGTCAACCTTGCTAATGGAAAAGTGCGCACTTAATCTGCCGGTGGTGGCGGCACAAAGTGGCGAATTGTTTCCCGTCTCAGCTTGTGAAAACTGCTGCTGAACGTGGATGGCACGGGATAACTACAAAAAAGAGGGGGGAGGGGGATGTGCGAACCTTTGCATTGTCAGGCTATTCAGGCGAAGACCTAAGCCACGCTACTATACTCTGGGATATGTTGGATGGGCCCATGTCAATGGATGCTAGGCCCGGTTCCTATTGGTTTCCCTTCAAACCGGGGTGCAAAAGGTACTCCCAATAAACGGACGCCCATAGCCAAGCAAGTTGTAGGGCTTGGGAAGGGCGGGACTGCTTGGTAACGCAGTAGCAAGCAGCAACTGCCCGACTTGAAACCCGCAGCCGATGCTACTTGACACGTGTCACCGTCGACTTCATTTAACGAAAACTTGAGGACGCGTTAAAGTAAGGACACAAGGAAATCGAGCAGCCAGACCTGAAACCACCGACAGTTGTTGCCTGACCGTCCGCTGCTGTGCTGTTGCGACCTCGAGTAGCAAAGGACGGTGGTTGGCGTCTCAGTGTCATGAAACACTTTCATGGGGGCTGCTTGACAGGGGTGTTTCAACATGTCGTGCCAGTACTAACTCCAGCACGTTCCCTGCGATTGTCCAACAAAAATACTGCGTTCCACCGGGGGGGAGGGGTTGCCTTCCCAGGAAGTTATCATTCTAGTATCATTCGACAGGTGACTCCCCGATCCCTCAAAATAATTGAATACCTTGTTGGGATCGTACTCCAGGCCTGATTCCTGGAATTACGGCAGCTATCGGGGGGGGGAGCACTGTTTACTAGAATCATGGTCTGTATCATGCCCGGCCTGGAGACTATCGGGAAAAAACAGCTCAACACTCTCAGCAATGTTCCACGCAGGGCTTTTGAAGCATGCTGCCCTGAGACAAAGTGGGGCCGGGGTGGGCATTCCAATGGATTTCCACTGAAATTCCAATGCTCCCAAAATTTCCGATGAATCTATCTATCCAATAAAAATCCTACGACATTCCGAGCCCAAATCTGCAATTTCAATGAACTTCTTGGAAAGTCGTCGAAACCTCACGAGATGCATCTCAAACCCTTAAGCCAGGCCCAAGAGGCCCCATTGTTTTTTTTCACGACCCTGCCCGACTCGCACCCTGCGGATTGGCCCAAGCAGACCTGTCGCAAGGTGATGGCGTTCCTGCTTGGGTTTGGAGAAAAACTCCGGCCCCCTGAATCAACCAGCGGGTTACTCCGGGGAGAGGAACCTCGGTGAGAGGAACCTCGGGTTTAAAACCACAGGGGCAATCCATCGGGAGCCCTGTGATCGGCTCGAGGCCTTAGGATGATCATGGCTCCCTTATCGCAAAACTGCCCCCCCAGGACATGAAACCCGACTTGTTGAATTGGGGACTCCCTCGCTTGCATGTTTTACGGCGTCCCTTGCCCCAAGAGCTGGGCATCCGGAAAGAAAGTGGGCACTCGGGCTGCGACAGGGCTGACTTCCAGAGCGAGCGGCCTCTGCTCTCTTCACCTGCCCGCGAACGCAGCACAGGTGAGCCTTGAAACCTTGGCCTATGGGTTTGGCCTCAAAAAACCACTGGCTCCTATCTGTCTCAAACGTCCCATTCAGTTGATCAACGCTGTGTTGACCACAACTGGCACCGGCCAATTGAGCAAGTCATCGTTCGAAAATTCTCAAACAGGTTGGCCCAACTTTGAGGCATCAAATTTGGTGCCGGCCGTCATCTCGCACTGGGTTGGCCGAGCGGCATTCTCCCAGTGCCGCTATGCCGTGCGACTGCTTTAGCCACCCGTGGGTCTGCAGTGAATTGCTTCTGGTGCTTCGCCACAATACGCCACGCCTCTTTCCCATCGTGCACCTTGCGTACGAGCCCCTGCTTGATGACCCCAAATCCCCCTGGCCAGAAAGCGAGGACGGTTCTGGGCGGGTAGTTTTACGCACGGCGGCCCCACAAGTCCTGTATGTCCTTCAGGGCTAATCCGGGCCTTGTACACTGCTCGCGTTCGCACTGGTCGCTCAAGAGTGGATGGAGACTCGTGGATGCCTCGTTTACGCACGACGACTTTGAACTCGACCAAACGGAGATGTTATTGTTCACAGCCCGCCAAAACGGGAAGGTTCTAGGTGAACCCATCACCAACCCGAAATGTGGCTTCACATTTTGAAGAGGCCTTCATCATTGAATAATGCGTGAAGTTGCACACGGCAAAGTATGGGGAGTCCCGAACTGGGCAGAGTAACAACAACGAGATACGTAGCATACCCAATGAATGGGTATAGTTCGCACAAACTTGGGGATGGCCAAAGAAATGGGTGGGCCACAGTGAGGGTTCCATGTGCTATTCCCCCCTCCGCTGCCCGGTCCTGCCTGCGTTAGGCTCCTCGCTGTGGAGCAGGCAACTTGGGGATCCCCATGCAAATTTTCACATAAGGCCCTGGGGTGGGAGCAAGTGGGAGGAAATGACCTACCTCCTTTTATATTGTGCACAGAAAGCAAGGGGGCACCTTCAAGTTATCTGTTGCCCGGAGGAAGGGGTTTGGCCCTGGCATAAGTTCACTAGCGGGCAGGGACCACCAGGGCACAGGCCTACAACATATGGCCACTTGCCATGTTCAAAGCCAAACAAACTGACCCGCGCTTGGCGCGCGCTGACATTCATACAACACAAACCACGGGCATATCTACAACTCACATGCTGTTTGAAGCCCAATGCAAATGCATCATGCATGCAGTCCTTGTTTATTTGAAGTGCATGTGCCATGTGTGACTCAATTCCATATCATTCCGAAACGGCCAGGCTTGCTTAAATTCTGGACTGTATGACCTAGGTTGCACGAAGGAACGAAGGAATCAGACTTAAATGGGACATGGGCAGGGCAAGTGCTCGTGTCTAATAAGTTGGTTCCCCTTCAAGAGACCCTGGGAAAGGTTCCATGTTGGTAGCGAGGGTAATGCAACTGCACACCATAGAAATTACAGGGTTGGCCTTGTTCCCCACTCCCAATTTGACGGAATCCTCCGTCCAGGCTGACTTTTGTCCCTCCTTTTGCTTGAAATTGAGTTAGCCTGAGGCAGGTTTCATCACAATGAGGCTTGCAAACATTCCCCGCCCCGAAAAGAAAAAGCAACAACCCAAGAACAAGAAACAAAACAAACACAAAAACAAAAAACCTGTGGGACCACACGCTCGACAGGAGGGCATCTTTGCACATCCCAAGCGGGTTGTGCCATGGGCAGAGGCCCGTTTACTTGGCTGGTAGGGCCCGTCATCCACCTCTTGGACTACCATGAGTGTTGAATTCTTCCTGTCAAGGGAACGATGGTCACGGCACACATGAGTCTTCACCACGTTACCTACTTTGTAGACTCCTGAGATGCTGAATGTCCTCTTGCCAATGGCCACGTGAGGGCGTTGCTTCCAAAAGAGGAGCGGAATGCCAGTTACGGCTAGGGTTCCACAGGGGGACCTAGAAAATCGACAAAAATCAATACAACCCCCAAAGGTTCGCCATGGTTCGCCATTTGGGAAAATCGATGCTGCTATTTAGCGCTAGGCCCCAAGACTTTGGCTGCAAAACGCTGGCGTGTCCTCCTCACTCGGGAGCAACTCGAAGCTGACGCCTCCAGAAAGGGGTCATCCATCCCGTTGACCCACCTTTTGACCATCCGACAACATCCAAAACAGGATGTGCGACTATGATCCACGAGGAAGCCTTGAAACAAAAAATCATTTTAGGAGAGATCCCCCAAGGGGCATTGAGGTCAACCCTCCATTTTCCCAGAAAAGGAAGACACAACAATGCTGCTCACAAACTGGGGGGGAGGGGAGGAGTTGCCGAGTTGCCTCGTTTGAAGCTGAGCTTGGCTGAGGCGGATGCGAACTCCACAACACCGCATCTTACCCCCCGTTCGCCCTTGGAATCCTTGAATTGGCAAGGAAATGGCCGTGAGAAAAAAAATGAGGACATTTAATCAACGAAAGCGACTTTGTGCTTTTCTGCGGCGTTCCGAGCCACAACAGTTTTTTCCTTCTAGACTGGCGGCACAGCATCGTGTTCGTTTTACAAGGAGTGTGCATTTGGGGCACGCAGCACGAAACCAACAAGTCAACCCAGCACACATAGTCAGATACCACAATGAGCCACGGTCCTGGCTGCTGCCTTAAGCATCACCCCTAGCAAACCCAGGTCTCTTGTCTGTGGTTCAACACTTGCCTAGCAGTGGGGGAACAATGTGCTACCTGTTTGGTCCGGGTGGCAGCTGGGCCTTGCAAAGCATGAAGCATGCAAGCCATAGCTGAGAGCTTGGAGTCGCAATTCGAGTGAGCCATAGACGTTTCAACACTGGGCAGGAAGTAAATCCACAACTTACTGTATATCACAACTAACCCCTTTCGCTCCCGAGAGAATCATCATTCCCACTTCAGGACCAACACATTACGTGCGGTATGCAAAGCTGGTTCCTGCGCAAGCCTCGATTAAACTGGGCAATTTGTGAGCAACCACGCGCGGAAAGATGCAAAGATCGCCGGGTTTTTGTGACCCTCCCAAATGGGATGTGCCAAACTAGGGGGACACCACACATGGTGGCTTTCTTTGTAGAAAGCGAACGCATGACGCCCCAAACCCATCCTGGATCCCGCGCCTTCCCGCAGCCTGGAGGCCCCCTTCTTCAGCGACTTTACCTCAATGAATTCAACTTGAACACTAGTCCGCCGGCACAATGAAACCCGCAAGCTGCCAGAATCATGGGGATGGCCTGGCAACAATGTGTAATGTGTACATGTCCACAAAGCGTTTCTTCCGCAACCCAGGGCGGAAGCCAGTTTCCAGCTCCCACGTGTCTTCTCAGCCAAGGTCGGTTCTGCATGTATTGCCTCAGAATGGGAACCCGCGTCTCTATGCGCTTTTTCATGCAACCTGGTAACCTAAAGACCGGGCCCCCTCAAAAAACACATCCCTCCCACTCAAACCACAACTTAAAAAGGGCCACCCTCCAGAGGAGACATAATAGGTACGTGTCAAACCAGGGGAACCCAACAAAATGCGGTTCTTCTAGGTTTCCCTTTGAAACAACTCCAAAAAGGGTACCCACAACAACGAACAACACAGCTCCACACTTCCAGTGAGCTGTGCTGCGGAGGGGGAGGTGAGGGAAGTGCTGGTCACCGGCGATGTCTCATCTCTCGAGGATGGGCGGCCTCGAGTGTCGAGTCTGGGCCGGGAACATGTCGATGTCTCCCACTCCGTCATGATGTTCCGAATCCGTTTCTTTTTTCGTGAATGGGGAACAAGATGGCACTGGCAAGCGCTAGTCAAACTTAAACTGGGGCCATCTATGTTCAACAAACATGGGGGCTGTTCAAAATGGCGGCATTCCCAATCCGCAATCCTTCGCTGGATGCCACCACAAGAAAAACTAGTGCCACAGTTCTATTCATGAGCGGACACATTCTCCACCGACGCTAGTCAAGCGTAAATAGGCGCTATTGGGTCTGAAATGGCTGTCTTCCTGCAGAACCCTCGTCAAAGCCAACGGCTTGGGGCCTGCATTTTAAGCTCAAAGTCTCGTCCAGTGATCATATCGCTGCCAAAAACTCGGTGCATTTGGAGGCCTCCGCAGGCGTGGCCTCGCGATGTTGGTTTTGGATTCCCGCCATTGAGGGCGCTGCATTCCTGGCTTTGGTGTCTGATGCCGGTGGCGTTTGACCAGTGATATTGGCTTGATATTTTCGAGGCTATGCGCGCGTGCTACATATTGCTGTGATTGGCGTGCTCTTGGATTACGGATTGGAGCATGTGGTTTCCCCGTCCCCCTAGCTTCATGCATGTCAGTCGGTACGCTCAGCAACATCAGAACAAAACATCTTTTTCATGGAGCCTCCATGGGTCTCACACCGTTTTTCCCCCTTCAATTTCCTGCCATTGGGAAAGAACCAGGGGTGTCTCATGCAACTAGAAAGGGGAATGCGTCCTCACTTGCCCGGGTCATGCCGGAAACGCGGACTTTGCAGCGGACTTTTCCTTTTGAAACACACACGGAAACAGATAGAACACCCGCCACTGAACTAGAAGTCCTCAAGGAAATGACGTGCGCCCAGAAACAAACCTGAACCAGGCGTAGGGTGAGACTTCGAGACAAATTTGTCGTAGAAAGCGTATTTCTTGAGACCCTCATTCGTTTCCACATCAACCGAATTCTGGCGCTGACTGCTGCATCCAAGGCACTTTCTGGCCCCACCTTCGGCAGCTGGGATAGGAACCCAGTTCAGTGACCCTGCAGAGAAAAGGGAACCCGTTTTTGGGTTGACATGTTCTGTCGGGAAGCTGCAAAACAAAAAATAAAACAATTTTGATTGCATTTTGGGAACCAACAGCTAACCCGGGTGAATGCCCATCAGCCAACCTTTTGACCCCGTGCTCTCAGGAAATGAAGGGACCACGAAGACCGTTCTCCGCCCTTCCTGCACCCCCCTCCATTTCGGAAGAGGTAGTCAAACAGCAAACCCTGTGCTTTTACACCTTGAGCCAAATGACCTGGAATAACAGTTGGAATCTGGACGGGTCACTGAATGTGACCAACAATGATGCTTGGTTTGTTGCAACAAAGGCACACATTTGGGCCTGGGTCTGTTTCCAATGAGGAGCATCCAGAATGGACAATTTTCTTGCTGTTTCCCACCCCCGTTTAAAACAAATTCACTAGCACCTGTGATTTTTTACAGAGTTGGGTGGCTGAGCAAAGGGTGGGAAGTTGGCCCTCTCCGCACAGGCCTGAGAACAATGTAACAAACAACAAAACAACGGAGCACCATGACCTCTGACACCCGCGGCGGCCTTAAGCGGGGGCCACGGATGTAAAACGCGGCCCTGGTGACCACTCAAGGTCTAGCAGGGTTCACTTCAGCTTTTTTCAAGTCATTTGGGGCCTCCTTTATTAAAGGGATTCCCGCATTGGGCTCTAACAATAAGCAAGTTGTTATAGCTGCCGGGAGATCGTTGACTACTGGTTCCGAGAAAATTTGGGGGCAATCAAGTATTCTGATTGCTATACGGACCCCAACTGGGAGAAAAAGAAGGCAGCTCAGCTGGTCAACGCCGACAATGACACAACACCGTTTCAATGGCTGCCCAGATGTACTGACGGGGCTCGGGGTTCTACATACATATGTACATAGCTATTGGCGTCAAAGGCAGTGGTTGACCCCCTTTTTCGAAAGTCAAGCCCCCCCCCCAACAATGGTTTCTATACTGCTCGGCACAAGGCTCGGCACAAGGCTTTGTGCCATTTGCCATGGGACTCCTACAAAAAAAACACTCATGCAACCCTTCCACGCCGCGCTCCCATCGCCTCCGTTTTCTTGCCTTTTCGGGGAGGCTGGCTTCCGAACCTGAGCTGCAGCGGTTCCCGGGGTTTCTTTCGGAATTCCAGGAGCTCTGGTTCGCTTCAGGTCCTTGCTGATTCACGCCACCCAAAGCGGGGTACCGCGAAAGACAGACACACCCACAACATGGGGGCTCAATCAAGCTTGGGAACTCCTCGAAGGGGCGATGCATCTATTTGTGGGGAGCCAGGAAGACATGCTAGTTGGCGCACGTGCCTGTCACAATAAGAGGTGGGCAATATCTGTGCGTGCGCGCCAGGATGATGAGCAGCCAAGCTTTAGACGTGGGCAAGTACATAAGAAAGACCGCAGTGGTTTAAGGGAATTCTAAGCGGGGTTAGTGTCCTCCTCTTGTCTTTTGGCCCACCTTTAAACTGGCCACCTGCCCATTCCCGCGAACTCAAACAGGCAGCACATCGTCCACACTGACCGGCTCTTTGTCCTCCAGTTTTCCCGTAGGCCTGGCGCTGACAACTGGGTCAGGCAGGGTTCAGCTGAACCACCACTACGTTATGTTAAACACATGCGCACGGTGGCCTCCGCAGCATGTGGGAGATGTCAGCACCTAGGCGTCAGCACCGCGCACTGGAAGTTGGCCGGGCCAAACACCAAAACGGGCCCCTCCTCCTGCTGCCAGCCAATCACACCGAGGAGGGGACGGGCGTTGCTTACAACTACCCCAGGGCCCTCCCAGAGGTGCGAAAACAACATTTCGCACCTCTCAAAATTAGACCGTTCCAGCCGTCCGGACCTCAGCCATCCCGACCATCCCAACCGCACCTCGCAAAATTCGACCACGCCAGCCCCCGACCGTGAGAACCAAGCCTGATTCCCCAATGAATTTGCGAGGTGCAAAAAGTCAACATCGCAATTTCGCACCTCACAAAAGACCACCTCACAAAATTAGACCATATCAGCCCTCCCAGACACCCCACGTAGCAGCCAGTGCGTCAGCCTAGAAAAATCCGGCCTCGCCGCGCAATTTCGCCCAACGGGGCCTAGGCTTTGACTTCCGACTGACTGACGGTTGCTGCTGCCGACCCCTCGCATCGTCTGCATGCCCAGCGCCTTTGGTGCATCATCACCGCCCGCGCGACCATTAGAGCTCGAGTTGGGGGAAGGCTCAAAACACTGGCGCTCCCATCCCTTTACCGCCTACATCCCTTGCATCGCCCGCGTTTGGGGCCAGCCTTGCCCAAGACATTCCTGATGAAGCGCACGCGCCGCACACACCGCACTTGCGCAACGCGCGGGCCGCACGCACGCAACCAACCAACGAACCATCCATCCATCCATGCCTTGCCTTCCATCCATCCATCCAGCCATTAAGCCATCCATCGCGCACGGCTCGGTTTCCCAATAGTTCTTCCCTGGCACGCGAGGCCGGCGCGCGGAGCGCGAAAATAATGGCTCAATTGCCTAGAAAACGGAGACCCTCCTTCAAAGTGATACAACTCGTATCAAAGAAAGGGTGGTATCCACAACCTTGTCTTTGTTTGAACGCAGGGTCCTGCATTTTGTGTGACGTGTCATGGGTTGAACGCAACACCCAATTATGCAGCGGCACAGGTCGTGGCAGAGATGTCCCCCATATGTTTTCGATCTTTGCGATTTACCATTGTGTGACGTTGAAACGTTCCCTTGGCATGACAGAAGGTGGGCGTAAAATCAGATGTTTCCACAAGTATGGAGTTGAATGTGCCTTAAAGCTTCTTTCAAAAAGGTTGCCTCAAAGAAATTCCAAACCTAAAAACGGGATGCCGGGGTAGATGCTTCGGGCCAGCGAGGCACGGAGATCCCTCAAGGCCAACTCCCCCAGCTGCAGGCGCTTCTCCTGACGGGCCCGGCCGGATGGTTCCAAGCCCTGACAAGCCAAAGGTCGATCACCTTTTGCAGGTTTGGAAAGGCCAAATTTGCTCCCAAAAGATCTGAAGGGCGACTCGGTCACACCAAAGACCGGCCAGGTTCTTTCAGGGGGACCTGGGACATTCTGCGAGTTGCCGGGATGTTTTGGGGAAATCCGGTAAGTTCCCCGTGCTGGTCCCTCCCAAATGGACCATCAACTGTCTGAAGTTTTGACCGAACCTCAATCGCTGTGCGACGCCAACGAAACCAACCAACCAACGAATGCAGCCAACAACCCAACCAACCAACCAACCAACCCAACCCAACCCAACCCAACCCAACCCAACCCAACCCAACCCAACCCAACCCAACCCAACCCAACCCAACCCAACCCAACCCAACCCAACCAACCAATGCAAACCAAAACAAACCAAAGCAACCAACAAACGAACGCAGCGAACCAACCAAACCAGACCAACAACGCAACTTCTACCCTTTGGACAGGTGAGGGGGGTTACGAAGCACCCCCCCCACTTCCCTGAGGTGCCTACGAGGAATTAGTGCTTCGGTGGTAGCAGAATCTACCAAGACTGAGGCAGTGGAAATGTGGGCGGAGTTTAGTAAGGCAATCAGAGGCTATTTTCGGCCAAAGCGAGCCTAAGGTGAGTTTGGGGCAGGGACTGCGCTATTGATTCTACGAATTGGTCCCACCCACATGTTGCGTAAAATGAACAAGTCAAGCAATTCACCCCTTGCTTGTGCGTATGCGTGATCCAAAAGAAGCCTGCTGCGAAATGAACCTCTTGCTGAGGCCTGCATGGATTCTACCAATTTTGGCACAATTTGTTGAGAGAATCACTAAGTGGAAGCGCCCTGCACTTGCCTGGGAACTTGTCGTGAAAACCAACCAGCAAAGAAAGAAACAAGCGAAGAAGCAACTAAGCCAGCAAGCCAAAAAGCTAGCAACAGGCAAGAAAACAAGCAGACGAAAAACACAACAAAAAGGCGCGTGCGTGTGTGGTTCTCAGTCGGGCCCACAGTCCTCAAAGCCCAAGGGGTTCCGGATCTTGTCCTGCACGATCCGCAAATGAGGAGAAGGGGGGCGGGGAGCAAGAAGGGTCCCACTGTTGTCGCGAAGATCAGAAAATGGCAAAACAAGGAGGCATCCCCGACTTAAAACGATGAGGTGAGACCAAGTCCTCGGATTTGGAGACAAGCACATCTAGTGTAAACCCCGGATGAATTAACCTGGCGGATAAACCGGGGAAAAGACCCTGCAAAGGGAGCCACACAAAAATTGGCCACCCCGCCATTGATGCACACAGGGTGTAGAAATCCTGCGCTGCATTATCATGATTCAGGCTGACTCGCAGTTCTATACGTTCATCCACACACCTGTGCTTCCCGTTGACTACTAACCAGATCCGAGTGCAAGTGGGGCGGGTCCAGTGCATGCATGTTCAAGAATGTGCCCGAACTGTGGATGGTAATGCTGTTCTCAGTTCTTGAGTGGACTAGGCCAAAGCCTGTCCGAATCGTTTGGGCACCTGTGCAACCATCTTTGCAGCAACTGTATATCTGGCTTATTTCCTGGCGGAGCTGACTGCCGAGGAAGTAAAACAACTTGTTCACATTCTGCACAGCAAGTACTATCAAGCACTGTTATTCACCCATCTAAATTCAGGAACCCCTAAGCAACGAACCTTCACGATGGACGGGCTTGTTTACCCCCAGCTGAGCTCAGTTGGTTTCATTTCGTGCGGGGCAAAATCGCAAGTTCCAAGCCTTTCAATCTGGAGCAGGCAGAACATGCTGAATTGCACACATTGTCATATAATTCATAATAATTCATATGCCCCGCCAAGGGGCAACTCAATCGTGGCAAACAACTTGTGTTGCTGAAGCCTTGGGCCTCCCAAAGCGGGAAATATAGGGACACTTGTCACCTATTGATTAACCTTAAATTGCAATGTATCAAACAGATATATGATATCCATAGGCTGGGCCTGGAAGAATTGAACAATGCCGAATCCCCTTTGGTTTGCTTTTATGGAAAATACAACTTACTCTCCAATAACAAAAATTGAACCTGAAAGGCGTCCTGCTAGAGGAACATAGTCTTCCAGGAGGCCTCTTTCAGGTTCCATGTTTGTTTTTGGGAGGGCAAAATTGCGGGCTGAAGCGTGGCTGGGTGCCAAAATGCAGTGTCCTACTATGTTAAGGTTGGGACCTCAGTCAATCAAGCTGGTGGATTAACTGGGGCTACCCCCCCAAAAGTCTCAGCATCCTTGCATCCTCTCGTAAGTGGAACGCCACCGCCTTACGGGTCACCCAGGTGGCCATGGAAAATCGCTTTCTTTCTAGGCGATTAAGTTAAAGGGGTCCAAAAAAGATAGGAAGAACTCCACAAGAAAGTGCCCTTTGAAACAAGCCACCAAAGAAGAGCTGGAATTGCAACCCGCTGGCTGCCTTGAAACTGCAACCCCCACCCTCTTCTTCCAAGGCACCCAAGACAAACCCAACGCGCACCCAACCTCGCTGTCCTCAGATCCCCCGCGAAAAGTGAACCACTTTTAGTGGCTGACATTGGGAAATCCAACCACTAGACAGTCAGCTAAGATCAGCTAAGAGCCTAACGAGCCGGATGGCTGGGCACCAACCCGCTCAGTGCCTACGCCTCGCCCGCGCCTTGAGCTGCCGCAGCGCCACCGTGGCCTCCGTGCGCCGCGCGCGGCGCTGGAAGCTCTCGGGCCCCAGGGCTGGAGGCACCGGCATGTCCCGCCCTGAGAGCCGCTCGTTCCGTGAAACCCTGGTGGCTTGAAAGGAAACCGCGAAGGAACACTTGCCATTTTCGAAGTCCCCGAAATCGGGCCGTAAGTATGGGTTTCCGGTGCAGGTGGGGAGGGGGGGGGTTGGATCCTACGATCCTGTTGTGCGTGTAGTCTCTCTCTCAAGCTACTCAGCAAGGCTGAGAAAGACCCATGTGGATTCGTCTTTTTGAGGATGCCCTTTATTCAATTTGCTTACGGCTTACAGAAATCAAACACATGTTTGGGGTGGTCCACCAATTTTGAGGCACCCCTCTAAGCCTACCAAGCAAAATACACTTGCATGGGGGGAAATAGGTCCATTGTGAGTGCATCCGGACACGGTGTGTGCATGACAAACTCTGGCAAATTGAAGCACGGCAACAAAACCTCGTAACGTTTGGTTGCCTGCCTGGGGAGGCGGCCTAAACGGACTCACCCAGGATGAAGGCATATGAAGGCTCTTGAAGCCTTAGAATCCATTTCTACCATGTGAATGTAAAAACAGTTGAGCACATGAAGGCACCTGATCTCAGAGAACTGTGGATCTTTGACAACGACAAAGTCTTTGGTTCAAAGGACCTCTCCGGACTTGTTCGCCAACCAAGAAGTGATTCCTCGGCAAGAAGCCGATGACCACAAGAACGCTTTACTGGCTGACTGCAGTCATCAACCCTGCTCCGCTACGCTTTGAAGTTTCTCAGCTGCTCATGCATGTGGATAGCAGCTCGTTCGGCCACTTTTGGGTGGTACTATGAGTCCCTTTCATGCAAATGGCTCCCTGTGGGATTGCAGAAAGCATCATTTCTGTGCTCTATATAGTAAGTAAGAAGACCAAAAAAAGACTTAGAGCGTGCGACTGAACAACATACATTGTCATGTCCACTGGGCCAGGTCCATCAAAGTGAAACTCACCACCACCACCCCTCTGAACGAACTGTCCCGAACTGTGATTTCAATGGAAGCCATCCCCTCGAGTAATGGTGAGAACCACCGACTTGTTTGGACAAAAGTTAAAAGTTAAAACTCCTAAGCTGTGCGCACCAAGGTGCTGAGCGGCCCGTAAGAGCCTCGGCTGGCGCCCGTTTGGACGCTCATCTGCACGCTGGGGAGGCTGCCGACACTGCTGGAGCGGCTCCTCGGCTGGACGGGTTGGGCCGAAGAACCGATCCTCCCAAAGCCCTGGTTTTGCGGACAAAGCTTTGATTCTTGCAGAAAAATGAACAGATTCCCAAAAAAGCTAGAGAAAGCAAATGCAAATGAATGCGGCGGGAGCTTGAAGTAGCTGATATACATCATGATCAGCTCGTGTTACATCGTGTTACCCCCCGAACCGGTGAGCTTGCCATAGAATAAGAGCCAAATGCTTGAAGGTCCCATTTCAGGTCATGTCGAAGTGACCCGTTTAAGCCACCTCCTTGTTGTGTCCTTTTAAAGGGACAGCTATTCAAGCAAGATCCGCTTGGTTCCCGTTTGAAGGGGAACCCAGGGTCTGGTCTTTAAAGCAAGTGCCCAACCCTGGAGGATGGACTCAAACCGCTGAAAGTTCCCTGGACCATCGTCACATCCCAGAGGTTGCCCAGCAACCCACGTCCCAACACAACCTGAAATAACCTGAACCGAGGGAACATGGCTGCAATGTGGCCGAGCCAACTCTTGCAGGCCGGCAAGCGAAGCTCCCTTTCTGAGTTGTTCAAGGTTGGCGCTAATCCGAAATGGGACGCCAAACAAACCACTGCCATCTGGCATGAAGGATCTTGTGCATTCATGTTGAACCACGCAGTGGGCTTCTTCAAGGATCCGCGCTTCATGAGGCCCCAGGTGTTTTCATGGAACACGGAAATCCCAGGCTTTGGGAGTTCCAATGGTCCCTGTCGGATCCGTTCGCCCAAGCAAAAACTCTAACAGCCACCGCGATTTTGCAAGAACCGCCTGTAGTGGGGGTCGATCTTCTTGTTCATTTTCACCCACCGGCGGCGGGGGAAGGGGGGGTCCGAGGTCAGGCGTCAAAACCCTGGGCTTGATCATCTCGTCGAAGGCCAGGACCTTCTCCTCCGGCGCCTCCTCCTGCGCAGGGATGTGTGGGGCTGGGGTTGGGTACCAGCTGGGCCAGCATCAGCTGGTTCACCCTTGTAAAGCAGGTGGTCCTTGGATGGATGTATCCTTCAAAGATCCTTGGGGCTCGGATCCTATTTTTGGTGATCTGTTGAATGGAATCCAACAATGGGGTTGATCGGATGCTAGGAAAATGTTTGTGGTTCGGTGCAAGCCGCAACCTGTAGGGTCTCCTGAGCATGGTCCCTTTCGAGCATCACCCCACCCAAACGAAAACCAACCCTAGTGAAAAGGCCTCACAGGAGGCTAACTGAGGGTTTACCTGGGGGGTTCCAACGGTTCGAACCAGTTGGCCGGCCAATCCAAGCGCGGCTGGGATGAGGTTCAAGCGTTGGCAAACGCGGGGTCCCGTGGCTCTGTACAAAAGTGCGGCTCACGAAACGAAGACATCCGGAGTCCGGGCTCTCTCAAGTGCTATCCCGCAGGCTTCTCAAAGGTGCCCAAACAGAGGCACCCCACACGCCTGTTCGCAACAAGGACTCGATAAGGGACAAAAGTGGTCACAAACCAGCCCCTTTCTCGAGTCGAGCAAGGAAAAAGACTCAAAACATGGGCCATTCTGGGACCGTGTCAAGTTTTGCCTTTTGAAGACTGTTTCAAAGCGATCCCATCAGGAAGTGTTGACATTTCCGTTCGACTTCATTGAGAACGGCAAAGATGAGTTGGCGCCGCACGCAACACCTGAATGAACCCATACTGGCCCATACCCTGTTCCGGCGGCCTGCGGTGCTTCTACAGGTGCCTCTGGCGGTGATAGCTCCTGCAAACATGAGCACCTCTCCGCAGCTTTCCGGGACAGCGTCGGCACTGAAACGATAACCTCCAGAAACAAAACTCAGGGAATGCTACACTTGTTGGCCCATGCATATTATTTATAAACTAGCCTGCGAAGAGCAGGCCTGATTAGAAAGGGGAGTGGATCAAAGTACCTCAGCCGAACAAGCTAAGCATCTTCCCAAAGCCCACTTAAACGAACAACGCAACACAACAAAAGCAACTCTTTGACCAGCATAACTCGTAAGAAAAAGCAAATTTATCAGTCAACCATGTCCCTTGACGGCAAACTTGGAAAGTACAAAGACAACCCCAAAGTGCTAGTTTACAAAGAAGCAAGCCCCAGTGCGTGTGACTGTGTGAAACATGAACAAGTCAAACTCCCGTCCCTTGAACAACTAGGCCTTAGTTGACGAGGCGTTTCGGGGACAGTTTCCAATGTGCCCTCTACGAGAACCAGTCCCCGAAACCACCAAAACTCCGAAACCACCAATCCAAACCACCAATGACAACAGGGGCAGCTTCCCTCGCTTGGATTGGTGGTTTGGTGGTTTAGGAGGGGTTTCCCATAAACCCTCTAGAACAGCCAGAAGTTCAAATCCCCAAACCAGCAATCCAAACCACGAACTAAGGGTTTCCTGAGGTTAAACCCGCAAGTAACACATGAAAACAGGGGTCACCTTCTGCCGTCTGAGACCTGGCTCGTCACGACACCCATGCCCAGTGCCCAGGACAAGAAGGGGATCCGTTTTGGGGCTGACCATATTTCGGCAAGAAGCCAAACAGAGTGGAATCAAACTTGGATCCTGCCTCTGAACAATTGGGCTTGCGAAGGAGGGAAACCGAGTTGACCGTGTTTGGCCCTCCCCGGACCCCCCCCCCCAAGAAAACAAAAAAAGGTGCCGCCAAAGCAAACTTTTGCAAAACGGGGACATCCTGAAGGAAGTGGGTCAAGGGATTCTACCTGGGTGTGGACAATTAAGACAAACCACTCTCACCTCTGGCCGCGTCCTTCAGGGGCGTTAGCTTCTCCATGGACTTCACAGTACGCGGCCACTGGTTCACCGGCCTCGGTTGGCTCTCACTGGCTCATTGGCAGGGGCGGGGTTGAGGGTTGCGGGTTGGGGGGATCCTTGGTCCATTGAAGTGTTCGCACGCCCGTCCACTAACATGGAACCCACCTGATAAGTCCTGGCAGGCGATTTCGTTACATGTATCCAGTCATCAGAAGTGGAAGCAGCTGGGGTGGGGGGAGGGGGGTGAAGACTCCCTGGTTCCATCTTCGAATAGAATTTCCTTTGCGAAAGAAACATAAAATCTGTATTCCCCAGTTTGTATTGAAGAATCCTTCTGCTTGACCAACAACCGTAAAAGTTTAGGGGCTTATTATACAGAACGTGATAACAATGCGAAGCTGGATCTTACAGAATGGCAGGTGGCAAGCCCGATTTCGCAAGGGCCCGAATATCCCAGCCCCTTTAAGTGGCCATGGAAAAAAAGGGCACCCATTCTTTGGTACTTGTGCTGAAGGGAAATCTCGTTCAACAAAAAGAAACGCAGGGCACCACTGGAGCCTGGGCAACTATATCTTCAAGAAGCACTTGTGGAGAATCTCTCCAAACCAAATATTAAGTCATCGAAAACCGTCAGCCCCGATGCTTCCCTTCAAACATTTACTGGCCCTCATCACTGGAAATCTCCAACAATAAAGGTTCCGAGTTCGGTTCATACTTAGCGTACCTTATTCAATTGTTTAACTTTGTATATATATATATATTATACAAAAACATATTTGTTCTGGATGAGACCCCGGATTTCCCTGTTTGGAAGAACGCAACATGACCCCCGTACTGGCCTCGCCATGGCCAGCATCGCCGAAGCTGGGGCACATCTGGCGGAAAGCCGGAAAAAGGGCGGGGTCAAGGGGTCCACACGTATCAAACAATTTAGAAAAGGACTCTGTTTGGTTCATGGAGCCCCACAACATGGGAAAAGCCCACAAAGAATTCAACGGCTCATTGACAATGACACGCTTTGCCAAACCTCGAGGCGGCAATCAAGAAGTGGCGGATGAGCCTTATGAGCATGAAATCTGCAGGCTCTTCGGCACCCCCAACAAACTGTGGTTTCCTTCAGGGTTTCCTTCCTTGAAACCATCCCCACATGCCTTCAAAACAGGAAGCCACCCAATACCAGGCGCTGGCCTTCTCGGCGGGCTCGGCGCCCCGAGGCTAGGAGCCGCCGGGGCCTTCATGGGAAGCCAGCCGAGGTGCTTTTCGGTGCTCGGATTTCAGGGTTTCGGACATGTCGCTGGTTGGTGTGTGGTCTGCCGTATCTTTGTGCACTTGGGGGCGTAAAACTGTAGAACTTGTATTTTGGTGTGCGGTGTTGCACGTCATGCAGCTGGACGTTGATTTCAAGTCATCCGGGCGATTGAACGGCTCAAGAAACCACCCACTCCAAGCCCGCTCCTGCTCCCGCTCCTTGGTGTCCAACTCCTGGCCCAGATGGCGGCCGCTAGTTAGTTGTGATAGTGGGTGTGCTTCTTTGAGTGTATGCGATTTGGGGTTGTTTGCCCCTGTCGGAGTTGTTTAAAGTACCCCTCTTGGGGTTGTGTAGCCTGTTTTGTGGTTGTGCAGGTAATCAGGCCCACCAAAGGAACATCACACAATTTTGGTGGTTGCCCCACTTGGAGACAAACGCTGATGGTCGTGGCAAATCATCACGAAGTGATGCTGAAGCGGTCCGCCCCTGTGACAGTCTGCCGGTTTCAATCCTTTTCAAGGAAAGTTGCCTCGGAATCACAACAAACAAGCCTCACCCCGCCTCACTTCCCACAATCATCAATGACAAAATGGACCATTGATCGTTTCACGATGTTGCCCCCATAAATTAAAGGGCACCTGCCGGTTCACAAGGTTCCTTGAGCCGCGTTCTCGGCCTCTCTCAAACCACCTTGCCTTGGAGTCGCTCTTTGCCAGCCGTTTCTCCTTCTCTTTCAGGTTCCTCAGAAGGGGTCAACCACCATTCTGGTCTCGCGTTTGTCATGTCCTAGTGAGTCATGGCTCCCCTTGACCCGACCTGTGCCATCTACATCTCGGCCGAGTACCAAACGTGCCCGAACCATGGTTGGGCAATTGGTGACGCACCACACCGAGGTAGTATAACAAGGTCCCTGGCCTCCCTGTCCTTAAGGGAGGGTGGGGTGGTTTCCTGGAAGAGGAATTTGTTGAGGTCCGTTCCGGGGTCGCAAACCCAAAAGTCTGGCGGAGGTGAAAAACATGTCCCCAAGCCTAGACTTACCCAAAAGCTGCATCCCTGTCTTCAAGCTCTCAGGGGCCTCCAAATCACACCCAGCAGCCAGCAAGTGTGCTACCCTTGTAATCCACATAAAAGTGGGCCAGGCTGGCATGGGTGCCCTTGAAGGTATCCTGGAAACAAATGGTTGTCAGCCAACACAAGTCACCAGGTTCTTCCACTCTGGCACAAGTAGCGCCCATGCCCGGGTTGGTGCCATTATTATATGTTGCTGGTGGGTGTGCATTGGCTCAACCCCCCCAAAGCTCCCTTCTGGTACAGTTGGGTGAAAAATGATTGCGCCATTCCCTAATTGTGGTTTAGTGATCCCCTTTACTCACCCACATACATACCCAAAAGGCATTACGTTGATTTGTTTGTACTACAGGCAAGGAATCCAAACATGTTGCATCTCTTCTCCAACCTCTCCTCTCCCTCCTCTCCTTTCTCTGCCTTCCCCTCTTCCCCCCCCCCCGCACTGTACAAATTCTCGGGACGCCCCCGATGAATCAATTCCAAATATTACGTACGGAGTTGGTTGCCCCATTCCAAGTCACCAATCATGCGCAAAGCCAACCCCCCCCACCCCCAACCCGAGTTCCACGCCTCACTCGATGGCCCCGAACGTCATACTTCGGAGCCTGGCAGGAGCCATCGCTTGCCAAAACGGCCATCGACGTGGCTAATCTTAAGCTTAACCTAAACAAATTGTCTATTTGTCCGCAATAAATATTACCTAGCGTCATGGCCGCACCAATGCCCAAACAAATTTGGAACCAGAGGTGTAACCTTACCTCCTTGACCCTTTGGACCCTGAAAGCTTCAAAGCCACGTAAAGACCCAGGCTCCCCGCAAATTCAATCCGAACCCTCAAAAACCCATCCATTTCAGCAGCTAACCACCCCCGTCTTTGGCTTCTTTCCATGTTGCAGGGGAGTGCCAGAGCCGGTCTGATGCGCCGAGGTGCCTTCTTTGCCTTGGCCTTGGGCTTTTTCTTGGCCTTTGGCTTTGCGCTCCTCGGCTAAGTGCCCAAAGCCCAAAACTGAATCCGAGGTGCGACTTGGGAGCCATCCCAATCACTGCCCACTTTGGTTCCACACCGAAAACCAGGCTGGAAAGGTCTAGAATGCTGGTCCTTGAAAAACTAAAACTCCATGTGGAGCCCGAAAACCTATATTCTGGCCCTGGCTTCTCAAACGTTGTTCAACGCACCCGAAGACCGACTGGTTTGCCTCTATGGTGTGAATGGCCGTGCCACATCCCACAATCCATTGACGTTGGTTCCACACCAGTTGCCAAAAAGGCTTTCATCACTGTCCTTACTACCCTACCAAGCCAGGAATAGAGCCTTTAAGTTCTATTAGCATGCGCCAACTTCGACGGCACGTGTCGAAATCCAAAGCAAGGGTTGGAATTACCACGGCCCTGGGCACCTCCAACTCACCTTCTTGAAGCAAAGGGTTTACTTCTTCCGGCAAACGCTCCAAAGAGCCTGAGTTCAGGAAGCCCCTGCACCTGGATGATCCGTAACGAAGCCGGCTGCAGAAGCGAACTACGAGCGCAGGATGTGAGAAGATGGGACATGCCCCAAACACTGCGACTTCATAACGCAGGTGGGAAGGGCACTAAAGACAGTAGCCGCCCCTTTGCCTGAGAGCAACGAGCCCGAAGACGAATCGCGGACTTAATTAAGCTGCCACAACTGAATTCCTGAATTCCACTAACATCATGCTGATGAAAATGGAAACGGAAGGAAACCCAAAAGATGCAAAACAGGACAGTTGAGTCTGGCAATGTGAACAAAAACATGGCCAACACCATGCAATAGCTTTGTGGTCGTTCCAGCTTAGTCCGCCAATTTGAAGAACGCTGCTCGCACTATGATTTGCCCGAGCTCCCTTTGCTGCCAGGAGGCACTTGCCGGCTGTCTGACCTGCTGCGCCGACCAGTCGCCCGTTACATCACCTCTTCTTAGCAAAATGATGGGTGTGTTTCCAAAACTTTCAACACTGGGAACCGCGAAAATGATGGTTTTCCCTTTCATACCAACCAGAAAAGGGTATGCTTGGACAAATGCAGAAACCGCTCAAAAAGGAAGGTCCAACTTCATTGCCTCTCTATGAGGAGTCTTCCGCTCCAGCAACACCCAACTGACGAAAGCATACATACAAAAAGGGGGCTTAGCCCTATTTGCAAAAGCAAGGGCAAAAGGTACGGACAGGGTCCCTTTCTTGTGGGCCCAAACAAAGAAGGCTCACTTTGAAAGGGCCTAAGTGATGTATCAAACCACATGGGACGAACAAGAGGAACGCTAAGGAAAATCAGCCGAAGCATGGCTTGAAAGCCCGACCAGTCCCTCGTCTCGTGCCCTTGCTCCACCTCCCCATCTTTGTGCCCTTCTCTTGAAAAGCGCTAAGACGTCTGGATGGAAAGGAAGCATGTTGGCCTGTGGCAGGCTAACCTACCCCTACACGCCCGCCATATACATCCAGCTTCGCAACCAAGCTGGACAACGGAACCATAAGGGTCGCAATCCCGCATGCCCCAATCAACCACGTTTAAAGAGGTGGGCATAGGGCATAGGGTAGCCACCAACAAAAACTTCCTGGCTCCAATGAACGCTAACTTCAGCACCGGCCTTCTGGCCGCAGACCCAATCCGGGAGGTCTCTACAGATTGCCAACCCAGGGTCCTGCCCACAGTTGCCCTTAGCTTGAGGTAAACCCACCAAAGCGTGCCGAACAACTGGGTGCCTGTGACACATCCCTTGTGCTGATGTTTCTCAGGCACCGACTCGGAATCTTGACCCGGCCACTCCAGCACGGTACTATGTAGGCCCTGGGATGCAGGGGGACTTGTACAAATAAATAGTGTCCTTTTGCCTTCCGAAGGGGTCCTTGATTTCAGGAAACATCCACCACCTGTGTTGTCTTTGCTCCAAAGAAGGGGGGCAGCTACCCGCCTGAGGGGCTATGTGACAGGCTCAAAGGCTTTTGACTTCATTCTAATCTTTGAACCATGCGGGGCTTGGATGTCCAAATGAGGGAAGCCATGAAAAATGGCTGTCGTTTTTTTGGGTGGAGTTCCCGCAAACAGCCCCAATCACAGGACACTCCTGGAGGGCCACACCAAAGCTTGAGCCCTCAAATCACTAGAGATCCTTCCCAGAAAGGGAAGGACCAAAACGGGCCAGGACTTACCAAGGCTTCCTTGCTAGCTGCACTCGCAAGGGGGACCGCAAAAACAAACAAGCAAGTGTGTCGTCAAAATCGGGGGGAACCTACAGGACGCCTGAAGGCAATTCCCAAAATCCAGTCCACCCAATCTTAAATGCCCAGTGCGGCCCTGTGGGCCTGGTAGAACAAGGGAGCGCTTGTTGGGGTTGACAATTTTATTGGGAAAGCTAAGGATGTCGCTGACCAATTGGGCAACGGTCGAATGTGTGCGATGAGCTCTCACTCATCCAATCCGCATCTCCACCAACTTCGCAGACTTGCCAAAATGAGTTTAGGCGATGTCTTGAAACCAGTTTGAGGTACAGGGCGATTCAAAATGGAGGGCTACCCAATCATAGTCCAGAATCCCCATTGAGAGGCTTCGTTTTGTTGAGGAGCCCTTTCAGCCTGCCATGTTTAGGATCCCCCTATACCCACATAACTTCAAAGGAAACACGCTTCAGGAAACCATTGAGGATTGCCTTTAGGACATCCTCAGACTCAACCACGTGGCCTTAGAGTAGGTACGGATGGAAGTGCTTCCCCGCATAGAGGCATGGCGACGGTTTTTCTGCCGCTTCTATCTCCCATGTTTGTCTATACGGCAAGACTCCAAATCCACTTCGCTCCTTTTCCATTGTTTGACGTCTTAGTTTGACGTGGCCTGCATGTGCTCTACTCGAAGGAGTGAAGAGTGTCCTTTTTTGACACCTTGTTGGAGAAGTTTGCATACCTCCAACAACAAAAATATACACTTGCATGCGGCAGTATGGATGCCGTCAGAAAGATAACCTAAAAAGGATGACCGTTGCACCCCGCGAGGGTTGACCTGGTATATCTGCAACACTTGGATGAATTTAACAGCCCAAAACACGGGACTCTGATCATGAAACAAGGGATAACCTTCATTCCCCTGATTGCCATCAGGGTGTTTATCAAAAATGGAGACTCCCCTGAAACACTTGATTTCCGTTTGGTTTCTTGTTAGTTGCTAACATGCCAAGCAAAGGGGTCCGCCATTTTGAGCAACTCCCATGACGCGATGTCAACAAACAACAGCAGTTCAACCGGGGGTGCTCTGGAAGACCTGGATATGTTGCAAGAACTGCCCCAACTGATGAATCCCTGAACCCGAAAAAGGGAGCCTCTAGTTTAGGAAAACCAAATGCAGCCCACTCGAAAGGAACAGGACCAAAAGGGCACATACCCAAAACTGCCACGAACGGATATACTTCATAAACCAGGGGACAGCTGGAGCCGTCAGCCGCTCTCGGTCCAAACTTGCAGCCCTGTTTCTGCAAACTGCGGTCGTCCAATTTGAGCTCCAGCCAGCAATGACAGGCTCACCGCCTCTCAAATCCGGCCAGGCCAACTGATTTTGTTGAAGTAACATGTATGGAAACTGCTCTTTAAGTGGCTAGGCATCAGCATGTGTTACTTTGAATGCACCACCAATCACTACCAATGACAGGTTAACTCCGCTGTCCTCACCACGTCATATCGTGTGATAGTGCGCCATGCATTGGCTGTTCAAATCCATGGCGTTCAGGCTACTTCCCTAAGGGCGTCGTGACACCTAAAACGAAGCTTTGGATCAAGATACGCCTAGACATTTCCACACAGGCCACCTGGTGGAGAAATGCGCTGGGTGTGACAAGATGTGTGAAAAAAACTTCCAGGCCCGGGGAAGTCCAACAAGTGCTACTCAAGCAATTTTGACAACGCCTGAAGAAGCACTGCTTTTCAAAATGCAGCGCCCATTTTTTTGCCCCTGGCAATGGCTTCAAGTATCCAACTGGCTCAAGTTGTGGCCAGCGGCCTATGGGAGTGAGCGATTGTCTCCTGAAGTGTTTCGGTCCTGGCTGAAGCCCTGCATCATTAGTTAAATCCATGTGCCTGCTGCCAAAACCAAAAGCAAACCACCCATTTTAGGGGTTTTCCTGATTGTGACACAAACAATGCATACGCATATCATCTATAGGTTTGCACACTATTGTGTCGGTGGAAAATCCAGAGCCTGGCAACAAACCTGGGTAAATCGGAACAACTACCAACCCAACCAAGGGTTCCCAATCAACACTTCATGGGCTTCCAGTTGGATGCCAGCAAGAAGCTGCAAACACGAAATCGGAGAACCCCAAACATGTTGGTGTTATGTTTGGTCTCACTGTTGAACCACCCTAATCAAAGAGTCAACTCCGGCACAAACCCCATCAACCTCCCAACCATTATGAAAGCTAACTCGCAGACTGCAGAGAGTACAATATACACAAATCACGCGGTTCATGTCGAGTTGTCTTCCCAAAAAACTCTGGTGCATTCCCTTTAAGCCTACGTGAAAAGGGTACCGCGGCTCAAAACAAGACCCAACTGTTTGAGCCGAGGGTCCGCCATGCTGCGAAACCGGCCACCATCGCTTCGCGAGTGGAGCCGGAGAAAAGCGATGAGCCAAGGACTGCAGGCGCGGCGCAGGATTTTGAGGGTACCAAGAGCAAACCGGAGTGCCCCTTTGAAACAACAACTAAAAACCGGGGACGGTAAGAACGGGGATGGGGGCAAATTATGGCAGACTCCTCAAGGCTGCTAAGTGATCCAAGTCTTTCAAAACCTTCTCTCATCCCTGCATGCTTTAGTCTCTGCTTACTGTAGAACAAAACATCCGCTGAAAGGAAGACGCCTGAGTTCAAATTGACCATAGCGGACTTTTGATCAACATTTGCCCCAAACTTGTAGGTTTAACATACTTCTTTTGTTCATCATGTTGATCACGGGCAAAGATGTAAGGTGCTCCATAATGTCGTGAAAAATGGGACATTTCGATGACAACTTGATCACTTTGGAGCCGATGTCATTGGTATCACGGAGGGTTGCGCTGCCCACATCGCACATGCAATGAACAGCAGTGAAGCTTCACTTGTGCTTGAGAAAACAGAAAAGAACAGGAAAACAACTAGAACATCATGTGAGCAGGAATTTTGAGCTTTTTGGCAATCCTTTTTGTGAAGGGGCCTTTACCACCAGTAGGGTGCTACAGTACGCATGTCTGGATGGGCATTGTGCATGGCATTTCTACAGATCAGTCGCGCTCACCCGCCAATGCGGCTTTGGAAGTTGCACCTCTGCAAATCGCTCTTCTATAAGTTGAGGTGGGGTGAGGGCAAACAGCTGTGACGCACAACAGCCGCGAACATCTCCCGCCAAATGGTTAGCACTTGGGCTCAACATACCTAGTAGTGGCTTACCATCGTTGGTGACAGTGGGACACCTTGATGGTTGACACAGGCTACTTACAGTCAATGCCCATTTACTGGGCCATCTCCCAGGGATCACTTTTGAACAGCTCCCACCAGGAATCCCGGACACCAAGAACTCACTCAACGATAAACTTTGGATCGATCCCTAAAATGACTAAATAGGGAGTCTGTAAAAAATGAACAACATCCATCCTCTTTTGTCGTTCTTCACGGGAAAATTGCAATTGTGTGCTATTATTTCTCACCCAGCCAGAAAAACTCTCGGCTCTGAGCGACCAGCTGCAGCGTCCAGCTCGGCTTGCCAGGGCTTGCTTGAGGGGCTGTCTGCACTTGCACCAGCATGCAGTGGTTGACCTGGACCCGGACATGATATGGGTTGTCGTCATGGGATCCCATTCCCTGATAAATTCAGCTGCCCAAGGGCCCTTGTAGGACAGCATCGCCTGTTTGGAAAAAGGGTGTCGCTGAACACAATGGGTAAATATTGCAATCCAAACAACCATACAACACATAGAAAATTACAGAGCTCCCCTGTCCCCTACTTCTTTAGGGAATCAACTGAGCCAAACCCCCCTTTCAACTGACAAAGTAGCCAATGGTCCATCTTGATATCAGTCCACTTGCTTCACTTCAGCTTGCTTCCCCAGCCCTCGCAGCCAGACATAATAAAACCAAGGTTTCCTTTCTGGGGTCAGACCACGTGATGGCTACGTATTGCCGCAGGTCATTTCTGCAAACAACTAAAGGCAGTTTGCTTGATGCTGACCCGGAAGCTTAAAAAGCCTGCTTGATTTATACAGGGGCATCAAAAATTGCTGGGGGCCCCTTCACATGTAGGGGGAGCACCCCCGTAATTCGCCGGGTTTCTGAATCCGGGCTCATCATAAAAAGGGGGTCTTTTGAGTGCAATGCCGAAAGCAATTGATTTCCGGTCGACTTATCCTAAAAAAAAGAAAAGACAAAAATAAAGTACAAAGGATTCTGAGCCTCGTTTAACAAAATTGCAGCCTCCGAGCGCATGCGGTTGTTTCTCTTTGGCTTCGTAAGCTCAGAGCTCTCTGTCTGCGCCCCTGCCTCTGGAGAGTGCAGGTCAAGTGGCTACCCAATTTCCTCCAAATCCCTTCCCCCCAAATATACATATATATATATAGACAAAACGAATGTGCTTGTCGAGGGTAAATGGGGTTTCGCATCGCCAACACCAAACCACCAATCCAATCAAATTCCCAAACCCACGGCCACCGGGAGAAAAAATGGGCGCCGGCGCTGCGGCACCTGGCTTTTAGATGCTGAGCCAAGGGAACCCCCCTCCCCAAAAGAAAAGATGCCCCCGCGCGCCTGCCACACCGCGAGGGCCTGGCCGAAGAAGAAGGCCGGGGAATACCTCGCCGGTTCGACGCTCAGAACCGGTGGCGAGAGAACCCAGGTGTTGGACATGGTTTTTTTTGGGTGTGGTGAAATCCCAAGGATCTGTTGGACATTGCCACTGAGGGATGGGATGAAGGTCCATCAACTCAATGAATGTCTAACTGTAACAAAACATTTTGTCATATTGGGTCGAACTGCTTTTCCCAATTCCACGTTGAAGGGGATGGGTCAACAAGGTGTTCCCATGAGGGTACATGGGAATGCCGCAATGCCTCCTTTTTGGCTTGACTTCAAATGGGGCATTTCTGTAAGTAGTCGAAACAGGGGGACTCCCCAAATGGTGATTTCCCCCGTTTGAGCCAACCTGAAAACACAATACCCTCCCAAAAAAGCAAACACACTTGGTTTAGCCCGCTCGCCTCGTTTTTGGCGGTTTTGAAGGGAAACCAGGAGGAAATTGCCGTTTTGGGGGTCCCCTAAAAAAGACGTACCCAAACGTCAACCATATGTGGACCACAACCAAACACCACAAACCGAACTTGGAACGGTGCCCCGACATACACGGGGGCAGGCGGCTTCTGCAGCCAAGCAGCTGAACCAGCTCAAAGATCGCCATGTCAGCGAAGAACAGCCACTCCAAGAAAACGGAGGGGATCACGACCTCCGTAGTTATTGTCAGACCAAAAAGGGTCTCTATACATTCAGGCGCCACGGAAAAATGTGCGGTAACATTGGGGGACCCTCTCAAATGACCTTGTGATTGTCCGGACGTCTGGACCTGAGGTGTCACATAACCTACCGAAGCACGTAAGCTTGCGCAAAGCCGATCTTGCATGACAACTTGGCAAGCCGCATTTCCAAACTCCCAGTTACAAACACCCACACGGATCTATACATCCCACATGCGAATTGCAACACGCGCGGGCAGAAAGTCAAGCTGAACAAAGGAGCTCTCAAGCCTGTGCCTAGCAGCCTCCGCTGCGCATGCAGCGATATTCCGAGCAGCTTCTCGTTGGCAACATGCTTCAATCGGAACACGCCTAACTAGGACCAGTCCTTGGTAAGCGTCCGCACCGATGGGCTATTTCAAGCGCCTTGGTAAAATTGGTTGACAACAAGCCGGCCTTGCTTGGGACTTAGGCGAGCCGGAAACGCGGGAAGCAAAAGCAAGGTAGGACCCATCAAGGCAGAAACCGTCAGAAACCCCAACCGACAGCTACACGGACAAACTACTGTAACCCACGAACGAGAGATAAGAAATCCCCAAAGTAAGGCAGCTTCATCATCTCACCTCCCCGAAAACTCTTCTTTTTGCCTTGCCACTCAAACGGTCTTCCCAAAAAGTATTGAGTTCAGAAACTCGTGGAGTGAGTTAGGGGTGAGCTCGTTTTAGCCCAGGTGAGCTCAAGGGGGCGGAGCTGTGCCGCAAGGAGGAGTGCTGCTGCGCCGTAAAATTCTCAAGTTTTCAGCCAGTGAGTTGTCCGGCAGTGTGAGAAAATATGGCTTACCAGCCCTGGGGGGGAGTGGCAACCAGGATAATAGTCGAAAGACTTGTTTGGATAACCAGGGTGCATGTCTTTTGCCTTTTTGCGGCATGGCCTCGACATGGGAATTGCGAAGGAACAGTGTTCTAATCAAGTGCTATCAAAATGTTTCCCTTGAGTGGATCATAATCGTTCACTCCAAATAAGGGTTCTGATGCCGTGGTAATTTGCAACACACCTGGAGGTTTGCCTCGGCCAAAGCCTGGTGCCGCTCCCATGGCTCACCTTTGCGCCGGGGGCCCGGCAGCCGTTGCCTGAGATGCGGCGAGTTGGGCCCGGTCGTGCGAGCTGCTTGCGGCGGGAAGGTCAGGGTATCCCGACGGTCCGGCGGTCCGCAGTCCAACTCCTGAACTATGACAATGGTCCCTTGGAGGGGTTTGTTTGAAGGGAAGCCGTTCAAGGGAACCCACCACATCTTGTTGGAGGTTGAGTGTGCTGGTGCCTTTTTCATCTAAACCGTGAAAACACTCAGGCCTGCCGCCACGGAGAATCTGGGATTAAGTAAGCAACCTTCCCAAGGCTGCAGCGAAATCAAGAACAACCCCCGGAAGCTGCCTGATCGACAAATGAGATTGAAGACGTGTTCTTCCTCAAATGTTGGGGTCCCAAATTGAAGGCATCTGCCGCCGAAGCTGCGACCACAAACATGGTCCACAGCACGGAGTCGCCGCTCGGCTTCAGCACCATGTGCATGGGATGCCAGCAAAGGGTGTAGGCCTCGGGCTTGGGGGATGTTGTAGGGGGAAGCTAAAAGGCAACCGCCCGCGTTGGGGGGTTCCCCTTATTGTCGCACAAACCCAAATAGCAGTCATGGACACGGACCCACTTGTACTCAGTGAACGGTAGAACAGGGCAACCATGTTTTTTGGGGGCTGACCATCTGACCATTTCCAGGGAAAATGGCCAAACAAAACGGATTTGAGAGTGCCTCTGCACAACTGGGCCAATCCATGGAGATGCTGAACTTTGTGCAAACGGATACGTGAGCTTATGTGGGTTGCATGCTAAAGGCCGTGCGAACTGCGCAAGCACACTCCTGCGAGGACAAAGTGCCCTCAAATAAACAAGTGCTCAGCTGGCATTTCAACCAACTGGAACATGTGGTTCACAGAAGTGCGCCGAAGCACAATTCTTGCAATGTCACTTGCCCTCCAGTCAGCTTCACGCAAGTTGGATTGACTTAAAACTCAACATGCTTGATGTAAGCACGCGTAAAAACTGATCTATCATATATATATATATATATATTGTGGATTCATCCCAAAGTTCGGGGGCCCTCTGGGCAGGTGCTGTGCCTTTGCTTCACTTTTTCAACCGGCCAAGAAGTAAGAAAGCCCCCCCCTGCTATTTGGAGAGACACACTAATCTGAAGTTGGCGGAGGCTTGCCCCGAATTGATGGTTTGGCTTGGCTTGGTGGTTTGAGGAGGGCACCTTTTGGCTTGAAGAGGAATTGGGGGTTCCAGAGGGGAGCTCCTGGCCTGGGCTTGCCGAACATATCGTCTCTCCAAATGTGGGTAGCTTTCCAAGAAAAGACACATCCATGTGTAGAGGGGCTCCGTTGCCTACAGAAGATGACATGTCCATATATGACGGAACCCCTGTTGGTTCTAGAGGAATTCTCTGCGTGAGAGGTTCAACTCTTCGCTAAAACCGTGTCAGAAGCGGGTCAAAAGCAAACCTGGCACTTGGAACATCAGAGTGGTGGATGACCCAGGTCCAAAGGCGAACCTCTTCTCTCCAAGACAGGGGTCCCACTCCCAAGCCAAAAAACCCAGGGTACACATAAGAGTCAAGATATGGGTTGGTCTCAAAATTGGGGAACCCACACAATTATTGTTATTTTCTGTTGGCGTCATTTAAAATCCAGCCAAACTGGGGGTTGTAATTTGGGGAGTAGTGGAAGCAGCCTTAGATCCCCTAACAATCCTCAAGTCTTGTTGTGCTGGCTCACGCTGGCAAGCTTGAAACGGAAATCCCCCTTCTCCCGACAAAGCTTCCCGGGCGGTACGGTGGGACAGTCGACACATCCTTCATGCAATGATGTCTAACGTTGAGCATCCTAAATTGTTTCTCTTGTCAAAGGCAGGGGGGACCCTCCAAACGCTTGGCTTCATTGTTTTGTATTACAGAAAACTTGAAAGATCCTGAAAGGGCGCCCATAAGATTGGGTTTTGACGCACATTCAGGTCCGAAGGGACTGGGGCCACTGGCTGCGAGGTTGCTGAACCACCAGCTGCAGGGGAAGTAGGGGAAGGTCGGCTGGCGCGTTGCAAGCGGGAAACTCACGCGCGCGGGAAACCAGGGCTTGGTTGGGAGATGTGAGGGGAACAAGGCATGTATAATATATATATATATATATATATTCATATATATATATATATATGTGTGTGTGTGTGTGTGTGCGTGTGTGTGTGCGCGTGTGTATGCCTGAATGTACTGCATGTGTCACATGTTGGGTTGTACTTCTTTACCCGTAATCACATACGTCATGCAAGCAAGGTATGTATGTCACCCATGACAAGGCTGGTGGGGCTTCGGGGATCCCAGGACACTTCTAGCGCCTCAACTGTGCAAATGGGTTCTTGCGCTGTTCAAGTCATTATGTCCCAAAAGGTGATGTTCAAACCATCCGGACAAATCTATATATATATATATATGTATATAGATATATAGATATATGGTGGTGTTCGAACTATACAGCAAGGGGAGCAGGGGACATGCAAGCACCCCTGACCCATTTTACCCACAACAAAACACCTCGGCTACATGCCACCCCGATCCATCCGGCCTGGTTGTGATCCATGACGGCGCCGTTCACCAGAAAGACTTGGCCCTTGGATTCCCCGGGCCCGGGGAAAACGGCTTCCCGTCCCTGACGCTAAGCAACCATGTGTGGGGTTGCACAAAAATGTGATCCTTGCCAGGGACCGCCTTTTGGAGTAAGTTTGGACTCCCAAGCTAGAAATAGGCAATTATCCCCGAGTCGGTGAGCTCGTTGCAATTTTAGTGAATCAAAGGGTCTGGGAGTTAGCTGGGTGATTGGTATCTCTAGTTTCAAGGGTGTACAGTGGAGTAAATGAGAGATTACTACTCACCACTAAGCAATCTCCCGCACCATCAAAACAATGCCCATGTGGGCATACGTCGCCAAGCTCCAAGGAGCGAGAGTCACTCCCGCGAAGTCCGACAACACTCCGCTGGTTCTACTTGTACGTTTCTCAAGGAGCACAAGATCGGACAACCCACTATAAGGGCCTAAAGAATGGAGTGGGGCGCTGACAAAACCAAGCAAAGTCTTGATCATAAGGAATACCGTGCATGCATAGATAGATGTAGCTACATATTATATATAGATATGCAACATATATATATATAGATATATATTTACAAATATACAATTACTACCTAAACCCTTTTATCACAACCAACACCATCAAACACTATTCAGCTGCGCACGCCATAGTATTGGGAAATCACACTATAGGCTACATGATCCCTTTCGAGGAGGTTCCCTTGGTACAGGAAGTTGGCAGAAACCAAGTTGTCCAAATCTATGGCGCGTGCTGCAAAAGCTGTCATTTTGCCTGATGTCATTTTTCACGGCCTTCTTCTGCCTTCCCTTACGCAAGGGGTCTCAAAGGCTGAAAGTATGAACCCGTGCATGAGCCACGGCCTGTTGGATGCTTGCTGGTTCAATAACCACGTGTAGCTTGATTTATGGGACACTAATCGCTAGGGCACGTTTCATGGAACATGGCCCCATGCAAACAAAAGGTCACAACACTAGGCCCACTCAACTAGTCGTCGAAGCGGAACCAATGTCGCAGAGCACTTCATTTCCTGCATGGGAAACGGCCTAAACCAAATAGCAGAAACCTGAATAAGCCATGCGACTGGCACCCAGCAAGGCAGAATGCTTTCCAGGGCCGTCTCTCAGAGTCATTCCCTCATGTTTGCTTGGTTTGTCTTCTGTGGCATGTCCTTTTTCTTGCTTCTGGCGGGGAGGCAAACGCAACGGAGGGAAGCAGGGCGCCATGGGTTGACATTGCGGCACCCTTGCTGTGATACCAAAGTGGATTTACCATCCCAATGACCACCTTTGTCGCTTTAAGGGGGTTCCTTGACAAACTAGAGAAAGTGACTGAAGAAACAAACAAAGCATTTGGGATTCAGCGCCTGTAGGCAGAAAGGCCAGTCTTCTGGTCCCGCAATGTGTCGGGGTCCAAAATGGGCGAGATCCAACGCGGGCAAAGCAACAAGCAAACGGGCAAACCAGCAAGCAACCAACACACAACACAGAACGACTGCATCAAGCAAGCAAAACAAAACAAACAACCCAACGTTGACATCAGGGGAAGCTGCAGGGTGCCCGGGGAGCCAAGCCTTCTTAACTCAGGGGCCGAACCTGATGTTCATGGGTGGTTTTGTTGAGGTACGAATTTGGTGCATCCCTACTTCGAGACATCTCCAAAATTATCAAACATGTCTATCAGACGATTTTGCGGCCCAGCCTTGGTATCCAAGGAACAACTTGGGATATCGCCTCTTACGGACGAGGTTCAGCTTGAACCAACGGAAAACCCAGACTGCAAGATTTGCAAAATCCGAAGGGCCGGCAAACGGTCCACCGGCCCTTTCCCGCTTCCTGTTCCCGAGGCCCGGGCGGTAAAGCTGGTCCAATCCCACGCGGAGAAGGAGAAGAAGAACACGGACAAGAAGATCAGCACGATGATCTGGGCCCGAGACGAGTTCCCGTGTGGTTTCCCTAGGAAGTTTCCCTGAACCAAAAAACTACTGACCCCATATTTGTTGTGTGGTTCAAAGGGAGTTCTTTGTCTCCAATCAAAATCGGAGTTGCCACCCGAGCGGCGCCCATTCCTCTCCAAACAGCAAAACTCGTAGTGCTTTTTTCGCGATCCGCCAAGCTAGTGTTTGACCCCTTCTCACCTTTTGGCCGTTTGAGCATTCCCTGCTTTGGATATACAGAAATTCCCCGCAAACCATAACAATTCGAGGCTTGCTACACTCCCAAATAGAGCTTCATGATTTGTTTCAGCCATACAGGGGGAAAAGGCTTGGACCCCCACCAATCAGCTCATTTCCTGATCCCTGGGCTCGTGCCTGTGTGGGTGTGTGTATGTGACAAAGTGGCCTCCAGCTCAAAAACTGGGAAGCGAGCCAACAACCTGCCCCATCCGAAACACCTCCCCCGACGGGTCCCGTTTACAAAGGCGACAAGGGGCACGGCCCCCGAGGAAAATTCTGAACTGGACATCCACTAGGGATGGGTTAACCCACTGTCCATCTGAAACCAGCCATCAGAAACCAGGGCTTGTTGAGCACCAGGCAGTGGCCATGCGGCAAGTTGTCTAATTGGGTGCGTCCTCAAATGGAACCGCCCTTTTGGTCGGTTTAAAGGAAGCAAGGTGAACCAACTAAGCAGGCCCCTGTTCTTGGAAGCACTCTTCCGGTCCGGTTGCCCAGAAGTTGTTTCCAAACTAAATATATTCAGATAGCGGCTCTTACTGGCTTGCGCAAGCTTTTGACAGGAAGATAGCTCGGCTTCAGTTACTCCATGAAACCCATTTGCAAAGCGGATGCGCAAGAGGTGTGAGAATTACAGTAACCATGGTAAGACTTTACTAGTTTGTCACTTTATAAGGGGCTCCCTTTGAATCAAAACAACCCTGGACTATCTTCCACGACCATGGAATGCACCTCCTACTGGGCAAGGCCTGCACAAGGAAGCACACCACGCAGAGTTACCCATTACATTGTCTGCACTTCGCCAGCCCATGCTCATGTAGCCACTCAAGTCCGTTCAGCTGACACCAGCTGCAAGAAATTGGAAAGGGCACCACCTTCGATCCTGACGCAGCGACGAAGGCATGCAAAGGACGTTTGTTATGATGCAGTATGCAAATCTGAAGGCATCACACGAAAAACGAAGCTGATCACATGCCAGAACTCAACAATTTCGTTGGGGTTCCCCACCTTCAAGCCTTCAAGCCCATCAGCCGGATGTTCTTTTCAGGCATACGGTTCGAAGCAATCAGCCACCAGCACAGCCACAGTTCCAGGGACCTGAGGTATGGGCTTTAATATGCCCCGTGCTCTTTGGGGAAATGTTGGGGCAACGAATGGTCAGACATGCTGCGGAAGAAGGAATTGGGAAAGCTCCGCAGAAGGCAGGGCTACCAAATGGTACTGGAGCAAAAGCCCGTCACACCCCTGCTCCGATCACATCCCTGCTAATTGTTTGTTTTTGTGATGGTTTGGGACTGTCGAGATGATCCCGGAGACTTCCCAAACGAGTTCCACTGCTGGCAAGCTCCAGGGAATGGCGCAGGCGCTGCTAGCGGGGCGCCCCGCGTAGTAAGGATACCACGGCATGATCCGAAGCACCTGCGAGCCATTTGGAGAAAGTGTTTGGCAAACTGGGGGCTTGGAAAACTGCCATGCCCCATGTTTGGCCAAGGCATGCCAAGGCTATCGACTAAGTGTATCTGAACATATGTACATCAATATATATATATATAATACATATGTGGGGGATATAGCTTGAAGCGGCTGTAGGGGTACCACAACCGTCAGGCCAATGCAGGAAGGCCCTTTGACCCAATGAATGTCATGATGTGTCTCCGGCTATGTGTGCTGAACTTGAACGCTAACATGTTTAACCTGGATACAGTGTCTTCAACAAGCGGTACGAAGCCCAAGCTAAATGGGATAATAAAAAAGGGCACCCTATCAAAGAGGATGCACGAAATATTGTTGATTCTTGCTGGTTGCTTGCCATTTCAGCCGAAACCGAAACTCAGCAGCAAAGCATCCCATCAATCCCAAATGCACAATCATTTAGGAGGAAAGCCCCTAAGTATGGTTGGGAATGTCTTTTATGACCCTTCGAAAGGTTCTGCTTGTGTGCCATTGGGAATACGATCTTCCTGAATGGATTTGCCAAACAAAATACCAAGCTCTGTGTTTGCAAATTTCATCGATGTTCCGCAAAAAAGGAGCCCAACAAACTTGGACAGTGAAAGCACTCGCAAAACAGCTGAACTTGTTGTGTTGCACCACAACGATATTCCCTGCTCGACCCAAAAGCTTCAACATTCAACACTTGGAGTTCCACGAGCACGTGTCTGAATGAACCTGCTGCTTAGCACCAAGCTAAGGTTGCCAAACAGTGGCGTTTGTAAGGCCAAGGAACTTGGGAAGTATCGGAAACTTGACCACACTATGCCAATTCCGCCGCCGTTTCATACTGCAGATTGCTTCAGCTCGTCCACACCAGACCCAGTCACGCTGCCAGGTTCACATTTGGCTGAAGGTGCACATCTTCGCTTGGCTCAAGAAGTTGATGCCCTGCGCGTTCGCGCCAAGGAGTCCTCATCGTGCATCTCAACTCATCGCAGGAGGCGCTGGCCCTGCCAAACTTCTTGACTGATGTTCGTATCGTATCCCGTTCAGCGTGGCCTTGGTATACCTGGCTGAGCCACGGGACAAACTGTCCAGCATCACCTTCGTGCAGCTCGCCAATTTTGACTCGACCATCCGGGGCTCAGTTTCCGAAAAGTTCAGGCAAACCTCAAGTTCTATGGAGGGTATGGTCACGTCTTGGCCAGCAGGCCTTCGGACAGGTCCACCGGACCCTGGCAGTGGGATGCTCAAAGAGGAGGATTTGCCAGTAACACTTTGCTGGGTCCCTATCTGGCAACCATTGCGAGGGGAACCAAACCCTCTTATACCCAAGAGCATGTTGTAGGGGGTTGCCTTTGAGCAGCCTGGATATGTGTGCTTTCTTCGGCCTCATTCTGGCAAAGGGGCGGGGTAGGTCGGCAAACCAACCCACCGCCTGCAATCATTTCCCAACGGAGCCACTAACAAAATGAAAGCTACAAGCTACATGGCATGACGACGCCCCTGCAAAGCCAACAGTCGCACACTCCTTTCAAATGCACTTGCTCGCGTCAGAAGAGGCATGCTCGTCTCCACATGATCTGACAAACAGGCTCGCGAACACAGTGGGGTCATAACATGAGTATGGGCTGCATCGGCCAGAAGCAGTTTGTCAACTTGTTGGCCCTCTCCTGAAAGTCATAGGGGCGTGGCCCCAAAACGCCCGGAAGTTCCCCAAGTTGATAGGTAGCGGCTCCATCTTTCTGATTGAACCGTGACAACCCGCCAATCTGGTGGATGTTCGGCCGCGTAAGTGCCCTCAGTTTACTATGTCGAACTTGCGGTCAGCCCCTTACCTCAACCCTCGATGATTCATTCATGGGCACCCATTTCATTTTGAATGGATGAATAGGGCCTTATCATCAGGAAAAGGATGGGCCCATATTTGCGATGTCCATAAGCATGCACCACCAGAACCTGTTTGGGCATGACTGACAGTCGGAAGCCTTTTGGGGAGAGGTCCCTAATGCTAATCCGTGATCTGCACTGGGACACGGCTTTTTAGCATGGTGCCATTCACTGCACCCCAACAACAACGCTGCAACTTTCTCCACCTCACTCTAGCCTAGCCGCTGGCCAACAAACATGTTGGTCAACGAATCGTAAACAGGGTTGGTGGTGGATTCTCTTTTGCTGGAACGGCGGCCAGCCCAACTGTTGAGTTTCTGTTGCAGGGTCGGGGAAGCCACCGGGTGCCCAAAACCAATACCAAAAAAGGTCTTCTTACAGCCTCGCAAAGTTCTTGATGGCAATAGTCCCTCCTGCGAACCTGAGAAATGCAAAGCCCCAAACGCGACAGGGGTCTGAATTTTAATTCGGGACCCAAAATGTGGGACATCAGAATGCGGTGGGTCCATGTCCACCGACCACTTAGGGGGGTCCAACTCTTAAAATCCACTCGCTGGGGGTCCGGCCATGGAGCTCATCAAATCCTCCTCCAGCTGCGCCTCAAAAAAAAATGCCGCGGGTGTGGCTCAAAGATCAAGGATCCCCAAAGATTCTAGATTTCCTCATTGCTTTCCTTGAGAAAGAACAAGAAGCAAGGGGATTCACTCAGAAAAGACACCGCAGTGAGTAGGTGTGGGTAGAAAAAAAGTGTACATGACGGTGAGAATTCCCCAAGTATATAAGACCAAAGTGCAAAGTTTTCTGCTTCGGGTCTGAAACAAGCAATTGAAGCTGGGCAGCAATTGAAACTTGGCATTTGTAAATTGCTTGTTAAAGGCACGTCAGAAGGAAAGCAACCATATTTTTCGGGAGCACCAGTGGACACACCCGCATATAGTCATGGTCAAGCCTCCTCCTTACCCCTTGCCCTGGGAGCTTGGCTTCTGCGAGGTCTGCAACAAGACAACCCATGCAGCACGAAATGCCTATGGACATTCGGGCTTCCGGCAGTTGGACACCTCCAACATTATTGGCTTCCTCTTCGCTTACCCCATGATACACCTACAGTACCTACATGTCCGGACATAAACCAGACTGAATGCCACAAACACCTTGAGGGCCTGGGGTCAATAGTTATTGTGCCAAGCATGCGCTTTGGTGCCCCCCCTCTCATCGGCGGAAACCTCTGATGTGAGAAGGGGATTCTTTGTGCTAAGGATTGATTACTGGTCAGTGGCCAGCCAATTGCGTGCTTTCCCTTCGGAGGAGCCTCGCAAAAACAAAACGATCTAAACGGGTAACTTCTCTCGAAAAGAACACAAACAAAGTGAGCAACAAGGGTAAACGAATCCCAGTCCACGACTGGGACAGCACGGCTGTCTTTTAATCGCTACTGCACTGGGGGCCAGGCCAGCTTTTGCCGAGCTCTGTCGAAAATCATTACCGGAGGGCAAATCTCTTCGTGCTCTGCTCAACCGACAGTGTCGCCCGAAAATCGCTTGCAAAGGTGGAAGCATAGTGCCAAGCAAGACAAAACATCAGTTGACTAGTAGCGTTTCCAGCTGAAAGACCCCAAGATACAAGCCCGCCAACTCAGTAGGCAAGAAAACATTTTAACTCAGGGCCACTGCTGGCTTCAAAGCCCAGAACCAAGCCTGTGGCCTATCGAAAAAAATAAACTGCTCAACACACTCATCTTGGTACAGCATAAGCATATGCGTGAATATATTAGCTTTGGTCAAATTCGGTCACGCACTAAACACTGGGCAAGCACAGGGACGTTGCCCTCAAAATTGTGGTTTCCCTTTCAGTCTGGCGGCAAGGTATTGTTGCAACAGCAAGGTTGTAGTCCTTGTGACAGGCTCGTTGACCTGCAAATGCCACAAGCTCAAGTAGTGGATCCCCAAGGACCTTCATCTTGGGTCAGCTCGTTACACCTCCAGATGGGGGAAGTAGTTTGGGCAAGAAACGGCGATGACTAAACCCCAAAGGAGGAAATGTGACATCTACTTTCACCGTGGATGGACCAAATCCTGCGCCAGTAGTTGGATTCAAGGGGAAGCGCGCCCCGGACACTGGCAAATGAGCATAACGCGCCGCGTCAGCGCCACGGGCGGACGCCTGGAAGACTGGCTGCATCAACTTGGTCGTAGAAACGCTCGTCAAGGGGCCTGGTTTCCAACAAAAGGGGGCAGCCTTGTTTAAACACCTAAACGCATCTAGGTTTCCCTTGAAGAAATAGTACAGCCAGTTTTGCGCAAGGGTGACCATAACTACGATTTGACCCCTGCATGCTGTTTTCCACCCAATCGGAATGAACGGAGCCTACAAAATAACGAACCAAAAGAGTGCTGGAGACAGGGACGACCGCCGCTCCTTGTTCTTTTTGTTTGCTGTTTGCGGACTTGCATGGACAATGGACCCTAAACCTGGTTGCTGTTCTGTGGGATTCCCTGTGGCTCTAAATGCCATCCATGAGTGCTAAAGAGGAGTGGAAATTCGTGAATTCGCAATCTGCGGTGGCTTTCCTCCAAGGGGAAGTTTAAGCACATATATACGTACATACACATACGTAAAACAATATAATGTGTGTGTTTGTGCGTGTGTTTCCGCGCGACGTTGGCGCTCAGCATCGACCAAATCGCTGATGCTTCTGCAGGCTTTGTGCTCTCACCCGTGGCCAGCAACTCGGCGCACTAGAAAACGCACACGTTTTGTGCCATGCCTCATCCTGCAAAGGTGGCCATTGACCTGGCGCAATCGCCCCGAACTGCAATAAGCACAGGGAAGGAAGCATGGTGTTGCCCTCCCTACGTCCAATACTTCTTCATAGCTAATCATGAACAAGCCCAAAGTAGGGCTTACATGGCATAGGTTTACTTTTGGGGTCCGGTCCAGGGGCTTGTGCGGGAAATTGTTGATACAACATGCGCCCCCTTTCAGGACCAATCAAATTTAATGGGTCTAATCGGGTAACCACGGCAAAGAGTGCGCTGCCACGTCATGAAACTGGGGAGGTCCCCCCTGCCGATTGAAAATCGCTCGGACAGAACCTCCCCCCTCCCGGGTTGATCAACTTGTGCAGGCTTAATGGAAGCGTGATTTGTTTGCAAAAGGTCCGAGGGCCTAAGGGCACATCAAAGACCAACCATGAAGAAAACACGGGGTCTATGACAATGTTTGGTTTAACCTGCCTCGTGCTGAACTGATATATAACCCGTACATCAAAAGGATAGGGTAGCGGAAGCCAACTGTTCAACGAAGGATCGCCAAAGCTCCATGGAATCATTACGGACGATAACTGCACAACCATCCCTATTGGAATGCTTGGTGCGCTAAGCAGCCCGGAAACCTTCAGAAAACCTGATCGTTGGCAAAAAAGGAGCGACTAAGGTGAATCAAAGGTCTGCCCCTGCACAAACCAAACCGCTTTCCATTGATGACATGTCCCTTCCAGAGAGGAAACCAAGACGTGCTACAACTCTCCCATGGCAACAGTGTGGGATTTTGTCTGGAAAACACTTAGGATATTAGGATATCTTTTTGTTTGGCAGTTCCCTCCTGAAGTTGTGCATGTTCAGTACTCTTCTTGCAGGCTACTTGCCTGCATTTCACCCTGAGTCAAAATGCACTCGCACGCTCGCAATGGCTCTTGCTAACATGGCTCATGACCTGAATTCACTGCATGGGAAAACATGCCGAACTGGAAAGAGAACAGCATTATCTACCGGACCGCGCATCCTAGGATAAAGGATCATGTGCCGTAGATTCATGCCCAAAAAGAAAGCCGAGCAGCAAACAACTTGGACAAGCAGTGGGAACCAGCCTTGGGCAAACACATATCATACCTGTTGCAAAGGCAACCGTTCTTAACGCGCAAAAATAAAAAGAAAGACAGTGTGATCTACAAAAGCAGCATCCAAACCGTACCCTGGAATCCTGAGCTGAAACTACCAAGCCCTAAAGAAGCGCCATTGCCCTGGCGAGTTGTCATGCGCACCTCTCTCTAAGTGAGGCCTGGCCCTATGGTTGTAACATCCCTTGGAGGGGCGGGCATAGCAACTCAGAGGTACCCCCCAAGCTTTTAGCCTCCTCCAAATGGTGCTTTTGCTTCATGTTGGTCTTATGGTATTGCGACAGCTCCTTTTCGAGGGCCACTTGTTGCGGTTTCACGTGCCTTCGCCGATCCACCCGCGTGGGGCCCGTCAAAGTCCACGGTCTTTGCCTCCCACCGAAGTCCCCTGCTTTCATACGGGTGCCACCGAGACAATGGTATCATCATACATTTACCAGTCATGGCCATTTCCCCTTAAACACGTAGTATAACATGTATTGCCAGTCATGGCCATTCCGTATGAAAAATTATTCTAGCTCCGCATGTCACCGTCTGGTGGACAGTGACAGTTGCTCAACCAGGCTGCACGTTAGGACAAATGCATTCACTGATCGGGAGGTCCTCTCTGAGTCAACTAGACCCAACCTGAAAATAACGGTGCCCCAGTCCACAGTAGTCTAAGAGAACATTCAGTTCCACTAACGGGTGCAAGGCATTGACGGCCCATGAGGCACTCCCCTGTCTCTCCCCGAAGGCCTTGGCCCCATGCGAAGGGCAAGGCCAGCACCAGCGGAGCGAGGCCCATGGCAAACAGCACCTGGAAACCCAGTAACCCAGGCCCGGTGGCTATCAAAGGACCGCTCACCAAGAGAAAAGAAGACAAATGGGAGGCGTCTAAGTTAGGTCAGCATGGACTCCAGAACGCCATCCATTTGTCGAGGAATCTGCTGGGGCATTTTCTGGTTGGATGGCAGGTTGAGTAGAGAACCTGAGGAGTAGCCCTGTGGTTTAATTGTGGTTGTGTGATTTTGAGAGGGGATCCTTCACTTTTGGGGACCTCCCCTGAAAGCGGACCTTTACGGGGCCCCCTCTTGTTTTGCCAGAGCTAGATACAATTTGTGCACTCTCTGAAAGCAGCACCCCATCGGCAACTGTCCACCTTGCCTTGGGTTTTAGGGCTCAGGTTTTGGCGCCAGGGAACTCAACCCAACCAATATCCAGGCAAAACAAGAGGTTGGACCCTTAGGGAGAATGTATGGGGGGGTCATTTGTTGGGCCACCCTTCCATGGGCAAAGTCGACAAACTAATAATTCATCCCAAAAGACCGTGGAGCTCGTTTCTGACCAAACACGTCTCGACTCGAGGCACCTGCCGCCATCCCAGGAACTCGCTGAGCTGCGAGAGGTGATGGACCGCCTGTGGGAAGGCCACAGCTACCCGAAAATGGGCTGGTCCCCGGATGGGGCCAACATATGCCAACATGATTGGTGTCCCTTTTGGAATTTCCTTCAAACTCCGGGCGGCTAGCCTGAAACAAAGGAAATGGACCCAAAGCTTGGGCAAACTTCAGAACCCCCCCACAAGGCATCCGTTTTCACGGGGCCCCGCATGCTCCCATGTTCGGATCATAGGAGTGTTTACCAACCACAGAAACCTGACACGACCTGATATGGGCCTCTTTGCATAGCAACATCCGCAGGAGGTCTTCAGCTTCCATGCTTGCTGGTGGTACTACCGCCAGAAAAAGGTGGCACTGGGGCTTATTGTAAGAGGGCATCTGTTCCAGTTGCCGCCCAGCCACCAGCAAGCACTGCACACCTGAGATGACACGAGGAAGGGAGAGATGCTGTTTAGGGGTTTCCCGTATTTCGAGACAACCCACATATGCTGAGCTATGCAGCAAGGCTCTCAAGAGTTGGCGCGGGGCGGGCGTAAAACAGCGCGGCGCATTGTCACGCGCAAGCCCTGTGCTATTTTGCCGTTCGTCACATTGCCGATGGTGGCAAAACCATGCAGTAAACGGTCCCTTTATGGTAAACTGGGTGCAACATATCCCAGAGCAGCCACTGACTCTTCAATTGTTTGGTGCGCAGAGACAAGACAATGTTGTTTGCGAACATCCGCGATGCGGTGGAAGCTGTTCATGGGGTGTCAAAATATCCTGCCCAGTGGCTTGCTGCCCAACTCATGGGCCCTTTGAGTGGGTCTGACTGAGACACCCCGATGGCGCAGCTTCACTTCGTCGTCCTGGAGAGCCTTTTCAAGGGAAGCCCACCAAACAAAAGCGTGGAATCCACGAACAAGACATCTTTGGACACTTTTTGGTGACATGTGCCGCCATTAGCCATCATTTTGGCAAGTCATGTACGTCGCATTGCTGACTCCTTGCTACCGAACATATAGCCGCTGCAAAAGCCGTAAACCAAAAGGGAAAGCGCCATGCAAAAGAGGTTCCCCGTTTGAGACAGGCCCATCAGCTCTCAGCTCTCGGCGGGGAGGGGATGTGAGGCAAGGAGCGAAGGTGGAAGTTCAGCTTGGCCAAGCGTCGCGACGCAAGGGCGCCGCCGTTGCTCGAACCTGCCAGCGGGAAAACCCGAATGCCATGGGTCTGTAGGGGAAACCTTGGGCCGCCCTCACAACCCAAGACGGGTTCTTATAGCCTTCTTTGAAGATTTCTTAGATTGTAATAACCCATTTGGCGCCTAGCTTAGGCAGAAACATGCGCAATTAATCAACTTGGAACGTGCGAAGGGAGATGGTAGAGTCATAGTCTTGGAAAAGAGAAAAGAAGTCATCCCTGCTCGTCCCCCATGTCCGCTAAACGTGTCTTCTAGTAATGTGCCGGTCAAATCCGGTTAAGCAAACACAAGCCAGTGAAAGTACTCAAAGGTATATAAGCTTCAAAATGGTGGGCTAACTCTTGATGGAAGGCCTTGGCCCCACTTGGTTGTGTGCCAAATCTTGGGACACTTCCAAATGGTTGATCATTGTTGATGAAGGAACAAACCACCTCCAAGTTTGCTGCAGGGTGCAAAAGAATCCGATGGGAGGGTTCTCAATTTTCTTGGGAGCTGAGGCGGGGAGGGGTCTCTCCTGAAATTTTAACTAGATGTTGCGGTTCAGAGAGCAAACCCATCTGTTTTGATTCATGTTAGGGTGTTCCTTTGACAAGCCCTCATTTTGGGGGAACTGATGTCTGGAGAAACCCCTCATCTGGAGACAGCCGCTCCGTTTTCGGAAGCCACTTGCGAGGGTAGAAAGAAGAATGGGGATGTTAAAGCCACATTCAAATTCAAGTAAAGTCTTGATCGACAGTGAATCAAAGGTGGAATGATTTAGACATGTACACCAGGTTGGGATCATTTTGACGTACCCTTTGACCGTTTTGGGAGAAATCACCTACTGCTTTAGGGGGGGGGCCACTTCGGCCTTCCGCCGCGCACTCCGCGAGGATGGCCACGCGATTCACCGCGCTGCCGAGGGCAAAGTTGGCGGAGCGGATCATGTTGAGACTGCGGCCCACAAAGAGGAGCCTTCGATCGTGGGGGTCTGGGTGCCTTTTCTTCGCTCGGTGATCCCTTGCGAAAAGTTACCCTCCCACCAGAAGCATGGAAGTGCATAGGCCCCTTAACAAAGAAGTCGCCTTCTTAAAGGCCTGTGCACTTCCAGGCTTGTTGGTTGGAGGCGTGGCGGTTGTGTTTTGGCCCATCTTGGTGTCGGTTTGAAGGACGCGAAGGGACAAACAGGGACCCGACGTTGCCTTTCCACTTTGCGCCCTGTTTGATGGTCAAGCAGAGAAGCAGTGGCTACCAAAAAAGCGCCTTTTGAGCAAGTTTGGGAAATTCAAGTTGGTCGCAGGAAGGGTTCCTACACAGAACCAAAGGGCAAGCCCATGCGCCATGCCCACGGGCTTAGTCTTCCAAAAAATATTTGCTTACAGATGCTTACAGGGGACTCGGTACTCCCAAAATCATATTTTCTGCATCCCTAAAATCTAACATAGCTCTTCAGGAGACCCCAAACACGAACTGAACATGGAATTCCAGGGGCCACCCCCGTCCCAAAACTCCACTGTTAATGGGGGCAGGATCGTGTGCCCTGCTCTCGCAGGACACTCCACCTAAATTACACCTCCATTCTTCCGTGCCCGGATTTCTCCGAGGCTTCTCTGTGTTCACAGCGCGCTTACGCTTGGCTTCATGAATCCCGTTGTTTCCCAGATGAAAACTGGGAGCCATGGAAAATGGACGCGCAGGATGAAGGAACCCCTGGCTGATTCATTGGGGGTGTCGAGAGAGAGAGCCCTGCACATTTCCCAAGTAGCAAGTAGGTTTACTAGACTTGCCTGCGTGTTATGCATGTTGCATAGGGCACCTGCAAAAAACAAGCATCAAATAACAATTCCCTGTTCGATTTATTTTGCAGGACAAACATGTGTGCTACTTAGCCACCAGCCACTGAGCACTCACTCCCACTCCCCTTTTAAGGGGCCAGGCTGCGTCCCAAGCTGTTTTGCGGCCAGGCAACTCTCTTGGGAAGGCGGCCGTATCGCCCAAGACCTTCTTGGCACGAGCCTGGCAAGGAATTCAGAGCGCGTGCCCGAAACGTCTTGCGCGCTCTGTCAAACAAGGAGTCGGTGATCACATTTGTTTTGATCAGTAGGCAAAGCGTTGTTGTCTTGATTCTTAGTGGTAGGTCCGAGACCCACAACATGTTTCTGTTTAACATGAGAAGTAGAAATACTGTCCAACAGCAAAGGAGATATTCTGTGAAGCCCCCCGGCTCCAAATCAACAGAGAAAACAAATCAAACAAGTGAAGCACATACAAAAACAGTGCCAAAAAGACCCCCTCGCCGCAGGAAATCGGGAGAACTGGGCGGTCCTGTGGTGATTATGACCATGCATGCTGCCAGTGACGTAGGTAGAGCCTACAATTTCCTCTTACAGCTGCCGTCGATTTCCTAATTTTGAAAGTACGCTGAAAAACTATAGTTTAACCAATTACTATGGTTTGCGTTGCTGTACTTGCATGCATACTGAAACCAAGTGCACCTTCTGAGAAACAGTGTTGACACTACGAGAAAGCATCGTCACCAGGATCAGGAACGGGCCCCTGCCCACTTGGCTATTATTTTTAGCGGGCAACATCCTCCAACATGGCCGATGCACATAAGCTCCTGTATTTCTCATGTCCACATGTTGTGCAACTACCCTCCTGTCCACCAGGATGAACCCGACAACCTCCAAGAGCCTTTTACTGTAACCGAATCTACTATTCCGAGATCCTCATTTAGGTTTTCATTCTTCGGGTCTATGACAAGACGATGCCGCTGGGAGTTCTTTTCCTGCAAGCCAAACCAAACTCAAAATGCACTTTCAAAGCGGCCTGAGAAAGGGGCATGGTGTCTTTTTTTGGGGACTCTCACGGGGTCTCACAAACAGGTTCCAGCTTGCAACGAAAGTCAATCATGTGTGTAGCATCCTAAAACCATCTTTTAGAACCCGCTTAGAGGCACCCAACAGGACCTCCTGATTTATATGATCCTCCTGATTTACATCAATTGGTGAGCTGGGTTTCGCTCCCCCCCCCCTGCCCCCCCCAGGAAAAGATGTATTGGTGAACTGGGTTGCCCTTCCCGCCCGAGCAAAAGGTCTAGTCTAACCTTTTGTACGTTCCCAAAAGGCCTTCAGATGTCTACAGTAAGGGGCGATTCGGCCACACAAAGGCCAGCGCGCCCTATCCATGCGCCTTGAGCTTCATCTGTGCCTCTGCCAGCTGCTTGGCGGTGGGCCTCTTCCGCGGCATCTGCCGTACCTTTCGGCAGAACCGTCTGGTTAATTTGGGATCTCCAATGTGATATGCCCTTCCTGTGGTACAAAGCAGGCCATCCAATTCCATGACTGCTTTGACACCTCAAAGGGAGTTCCTTGACACAAGCTGCTTAAAACCGTATCTTTCACATGAGCAACACCGCTTCGCGCTTATGGAGTGAACGGAAGATCCCCCGCCCAACCCTTTTTGACTCAACTTTTTCCTACCTACTTGCCCCCTGCCCAGTGGCCCTGGGAAAAACGGCGTGCTGCTCTTTGGCTAAGGGGAGCTCCCTTTTCCAGGGTGACATGGAGCATTCTCCTGATACCATCTGACGCACATGTTAAATTTAAATGCCCTGCTGGCATGCGAAGGCTCAGCCTCATGGCAGGCTTGTCACCCAGCTGCTAAGTCAACCTCGCCCAGTCCCTGGCCCGTGCCCTGTCGAGCCGAGCGGCAAGGTCTGTGGAGCCCGGTGGCCTGAGATCGTGTCACAGTGCCTCAAGATTCACAGTGAAGAAAGGAGCCTTCGCCGTGGAACACTTTGCTCACCATTTGTTTTGGAAAGCGTGCTGAGTCACTGAGGCTTCCAGTTGCCATTGCGCACTATGTTGGGTGGCACGCATGGGAGTGGCGATATCTTCGCCGGCTGCGGCCTGGATTGACAGAAAGCAATGCGTTGGGGCAGTTGGAGGCGAATCTGTTGCCCTGGACATGTGCCATGTCTTCACACGAGCAAGCCAAATTTGCAGGCGAGCACGTAGATCTGGGTCAGCTTTGACTTGCGAATCCTACAGGCAAGCGTGCCTTTGTTTGCCCGGATTGAAATGAGCGGGGGTCGTCCCAGGCATTTCATGGGCTACTGTTGAAAGACATCAGCATGCCCAATAATTTGCCAGGCGTGGCACCACAACGCATTCCGCCCGTTAGGTGTGCTCTTGCGTTTTGTGAGCGGTATGGTTGCCCGCGGGCAAACAGCATGTTGAGTTCACTTTTCCAACAGGGGCAAATGCTGAGGGGTTCCCCTATTTCCAGTTTGGAGGACATTGCCCGAGGGAGAATGCTGGCGCATTGGGAAACAGCATGGCACATTTGTTTGAACCGGGAGCCAAATGGTAAACCCTGGTTCTGAAACTTTGTAGCGGAGCTTTGCTAGTGGAAAAGCAACGCCTCTTCAAACGCCAAAGCCCATTTCAAACAAGTTTGCACCCGCCGTTTGTAACCGAAGAGAGAGACGTAATTACATAGGAGACTCTTAGGTAAGAATCATATCGGCACCTGATCCAACCCACAAAACGGTCCCCAGGAGCACTCAACCGACGGGGGTGACTCCCCGGGCTTGTTGCGAGGCTTAGGCCCGCGCTGGCCGTAGAGCGCCGCCAGCGCCTGGAGCCTGCCGCGGCCCAGGCGCACGCGCCGGAACTGGGACACCGAGGCGAAGAACTCCGCGGCGTCCTCCCGAAGCGGATCTGGGTGCTAGGGCGGGGCTCCCTCGGGTTTAGCAACATGGTGTCCTTGTTGCCCAAGTCAACAGTGTTTTTCCCTTGTTTCCCCCACAGCTGGAAGCTTTGGGGTCTCAGCCCAGATAGGCTCCGGGGTGGTCCGGGGCGGCCCTGAGGTCAGGTTCCACGAGGGTTCCACCAGGGTTCCACGAGGGTTTCACGAGGTTCTGCGAGGGCTGCGGGGTGGTGCGAGCACTAAAAAGAGCACCGCATGCTGTTGGGGATATCACCTGAGCTTATTTTAACTCCTCAAGGCCTATTTAGCACTGTGAGGCGAACGGGTTGAACCCAATGGATTGCCCAAGAAGTGTGATGAAACACCGGGGTTTAGTTTACGAAATGGGGTGAAGCCCAAAATTGTGATGAACCGCAAAAGGGAATGTACAAAGGGTATGTATGTAGAAACAGCGTGCACATAATGACTATCGTCCAAATCTTGTTTCGATTTAGTTGATGACTTCGAGGGGTCAGTGGCACATAGCCGCCGACTGGTACATGCGGCCTACGGATCTAGACCCTTGGGGCCACCCAAATCTGCATCAGCTTCTGGGGGGCATCGTTTGCTGCTTTTTCCCACGGATCTGGAGCTTCTGTTGGCTGGGATGGCCTTGTTGAGGCTTCAGCTGCATCAGTATATGGAGGGAGCGCACGGTGGCGGTTCCACCGAGCCCAAACTCTACGAACCACTTTGGACGAACTGTTGATCTGCGGAGTTCACCCATTCCTCCCCCTCCGTAGGCACGCTTCTGGCATCAGAGATTTGCTTGACAGCGCGGTGTTACAACAGCCCCTCATGAAGGCTCAGTTCCTTATGGACCTGGCGCTGTCTCCGCCGTGGTTTGGATGACCTTTGACAAAGACTGTTCAAAGTCAAATGTAGCGTTGAAGAGTTGTATCACGTAGGCGGCCAAACTGGGATTTCAACAAGCTGGCTTGGCAAATCCGATTTGCCATCCTGATTGGGAAACGGCTGCCAAGGGCCAAATCCCGTTCGGAACCCACACAGCATACCTATTGGTGCTTACATCAAGCCCCCAAACCTAAGGACTCACCCTACTTGTGCATCAAACGGCACGTGCCAACCCACCCACGTGGAACCTAAGTCGCGCTGGTTTGGACCATGTTCCTCGAAAAGGGGATGGGTCTTGGCCAACTCAGCTTTGCACGGCAACCAATGTGTTCAGATTCTGGTTCGGATCATTCGACCCTAAAACACAAATCTGGAGGGGAGAGCCACTCTGGCTTCGATGTTAGTCGGTAATAGGATAGGTCATCCAAGCGCTAGCATCTCTCCTGGGTTGCCTTTTCCTCTTGGCAAGAGGTTGATCACAGTTTGCAGGCTTAATGGAAAAGCCATTTGTTTCCAAAAGGGCATAGAAGGTCTTGCAAAATTGCCTCACATCCAAATTCCCGAGCTAAGGGACAACCTAGTAAATGACCTGCATCATGGGTGAGCTCCTCTTTTTCCTGAATCTGTGAGCTCGCTGCACCACCCATTTTAGAACCTATTTTAGCGGGGGTTGGGAGATTCACTGGGGGTACGATTTGGGCTTTGACTCATGGCCATGTGTTTCGGTTGACACATCCCATCTCTCCTGATCCTTGATGCCCCAGCCACGGCAGATCTCCACGGTGGCCTCCGTGTCCCCCAGGGCTGCGGCCACCCAGAAGTCCGCATACTCCCTACCTAGACCCCACGGGTCTGGGGCAAAAACGGATCTTTGGCACTTGGCACCCGGCTTTGCCCAGCAACCAGCGACCCTGGTTTCAAAAAAGGGGATCATGTCTTGCTTTAATTTTAAGGAAGCTACCAAACAAAATGGGATTTGGAGGGAGTCACTGGACAACTGGGTTTTTGTTGGTTGCCAAGTCTTCCCCATGCTTTGTTGGCGGTCCTTTTTGGTTTGTTCGTTGTTTTTGGCTTCACAGGAAATCCCTTCCCAAAAAAAAGGAAACAAGTGGCAACTGGGGTGTCTCAGCAATTTACCTTTGGGGGGTGGCAGCATGAAAATTACGCAATGGATGCAACAATGAAATGTGATCGTCTGCGGGATCTCCTTTTGGAACTGGGCTTCTTTTCAGGCTATCCATGTGACGCTTTGCAATCTGTTGCAAGGTGGGTTCGAGCTGAAAATTGAGCGCGTCTTCCCTTGAGCAAACAAATTGCCAACAGACCTGAGGGGTCCAAATCACTCCTCACAACATCACCCCTCCCAAAGAAACTCGCCAGCTCAGAATAGTAATGGGGTCAACACTGTCCCCAGAAATTGAAAGGCTGGTTTTTGGCCCAGCCAGTCATGGCCATTGCCCTCTCGACCATCCGCTCAAGGTGACGAGGAAAGACACCTATGGCTGTGAGTCCTAAGGCACGTCTAGCTGTCACGATCACGCATGAATATGGAGCATAATTCTGCTTGGTCAGTTCTGGAAGTACCGGACCAATACCAACCACAGTTGCCAAGATGGGTTGGCCAAGTTCACTTGCATATCAATCAACACTAAACAAACGTTTGGGCGGGATCCCTCGCAAATCAGCCAAGCAAGCTGTTGTTTGGGCATGGTTCCCTTTGGCAACTCCTAGTCACAGTCAAAGGTGATGTCTAAAGTTTAAAGCCACCCAAAGCTAAAAACAGGTACCCCTGATTTTGAGTCCAAGAGCTTGAGAAGTAAGTTGACCGCACTCCGGATCGATGCCGGCAAGGGGCGGAGCTTGGGGCTCAATTCGCAGTAGAGGCCATGGTCCAGAAGTACCAGCTGCCACCTGCCCATGACACAACGACAACAAGCAAAAGGCTGATTGCGTGGACCAAGTCAAATAGTTGACATATATATATGTCTGTAATATATATATATATATATTTATTTATTTATGTACATAGTTGTATACATACATATACAGTATATCAATTTGTACATACATATATGTGTGCACTATGTGTATATATTTTACATGCACGTAGCTATGGACACATATGCAAATACATGCTTAAATCAATGCCAAATATATAATACAAATATGTGCATGCGATACACACAAAAATACTTAAACACATACATAGATATGTATGTCTGCATGCATGCGTATTTGCATACATATGTATATGTATACATGAGCACACACATACACGTGTATATATATATGTGATTATATATATATATATACTAATACATATATGTATATACACATGCGTGTGCTTGCGTGCGCACATGCGTAAGAACCCATGGCCTGGCCAACTGCCTGTTTGGGCAGCTTGGCTGTTGCCTTATCAAGATCGAGCATTTTTGGGAACTCAAATGGGTTGGCACATTCAGTCGATTGAATCAGACAGACCCCCCTTGCAATACAAGGCCTCAGTAATCAAAGGGTAATCCTTCGAAGCCTTGAAGGCCTTGGCCCCTGCAACCAAATGGTTGACTGGTTGATGCGCTACTACCGAGCGACTCAAACGCAGGGCATCATCCGAATTCTATCGAGGGGTCAAATACGGGAAGCAACCAGGCGCAACACTTGGCAGCCGAGTGCTATAAGAGCTGCTAATTAAAGTTGGACTGTTGACGGGTGCTGCCAAATCTGTTTGATCCAGATAATCATATGAAAAACGTGCAACGATTATCTAGTCCCCATATTATACAAAAGGGCCCGTAGCTTTGTGCAAACTCGCCACTGACAGCTGCCGCTAGTGACTAGTGAAGCTCTGCTTGCCAGTCAGGCACATTGCTCAAATTCCCAGCCAGTTCCCTGCCCAAAGTGAAAAGCAGAGACTACAGTCCTACAGTGAAAACATTCTTCAGTTTGCCCTTGCTTTGCCCAGAGAGTGGTCATGAAAACGGACAAAGATAAACTGAAAGAAGCAAAGTAAGCGATAATTTCACTCGGACCATCTGACCGCTGCGTAACAAGGCTCCGAGAGACGGAAAGCAAGGATGCAAGCATTGTCGAAAGCAACACAATGGCACTCTCCGCGACGCCGAGCGACAAAAATAAGAAACACAAACAAAAAGGCACCAACAACTCGGAAGAACCAACAACAAATCGAATACCAGCATCACACATTTCAGCAACCATGATTTTCAGCTGTGTAATATCATTTCTGAGGTTTGATGTGTTATCCTTTGCCAGTGTGAGCGTTTTGCGAGTGCGAGCGTGCTACCGTCATGAACAGCTTGGGTGAAGCAAGTCCAAGCTTATGGTTGCCTACTCAACTCATCGTAAACCTTGTCCGTGAATGTCACTAAATTGGCGAAGTGAAGCTGCGCTGTGTACAAAGGCGAGTACTTTTAGACACGCTAAAGCAAAGAACAGCAAACAATCGCGACTGTTTGCGTGGATGACAACGCAAAAACAAGTTTCTGTTTTTTGCATCGCTCAGCCCGGGCTGACTTTACAGGGCCCGACAAAGCTTAAACTGTTTAGGCTTTGACTGACATGAAGGCACCTACCAACAAAAAGGTAAGCCAATGCCAACTCAAAAGGGAAGTGCCGGGGAAAATGACTGGACAAAAGTGCACGGAGCTCGCTGCGTGCGACTGATTAACTCAGTTAATCAGTGGCTCAACATTTCAAGAGATTCTTCCGCCGTTGTTGGGCAGCCCCCCACCCTCGTGTGGCGGGGGGGGGGGAGGTTCCTAATACCCCTTGCGTCGAGGCAATCCTTGTGTTGCTTCGGGGTGCCCGAGGTGAACACCCCACGAACATCTTGAGGGTGCTCCCAACCCTAACCTGGTACTGGGTCGCTCTTAGAGTTCCTAGTGTGCTTTGCTTTTTCCATTAGTTGCTTGCTTTTGTTGACAGACTTACCTGTTAAAGGAAAAGGTTGAACGTATGAACCTTGATGTGCACAGAACTAACCTGGCTCATGCTCTGGCTGTTAATTATGGCTTAAGTAGGCAAACCGGTCAGGTAGGAAAGACCAAAACCGCCAGGCAGCAGCCAGTTGCCCACACCCATGCTGCCAAACATTTGCAGACACCCGGCAATACTGTCTTCTCACAATGGTGTATGCATTAATGTTCCTCCTCAAAAACAGGTCACCCAGCGTGCCCACCGCACTTGTGCAAGCGTCGCTATGTGGAATAAAACCAACACATTATGAGTGCTTCGTAAGCCTGTAGAGCGAATCACTATAGATCATTACTTGATAGCTGGAGCGCCCTACTTGGAAGAAGTACACAGAGCCGCCAAACAACTGCTTAAGGTTAATCCGACACAAACAAAAAAACAAAAACAAAACGAGTCAGGAGCCGTTACGCTCAAAAGTCCCCGGCTCGCCTGCGCGGGGAGCCGGGCGGGCACAGCTTCACCAGCAGATTCCCGGGGTGGGGGTCGCAGTGCACGTGCCCGGTACTGAAGATTTGGTATCCGAAGACCTGCCGGAAGGTTTTGCTTCCTGACCCCCCCACACAAAACAATAAAAGACGCAATTTTGCAACCCCAAGATCATTTGTCACTTTAAGATTGGTTTCCTAGGAGGGTGTTGGTTTATATTTGGAGGCTCGGTGCATGTTTTTCGGGTTGGTTCAAATGGACCCAAAGTAAAGCAACTTGATTCTGGCAGACAATGTCATGTCAAAAGGGGTCTCAAATATTGCACGTGGAAGCTAGAAATCATCGCTTTTTAGGTTCCGTGTTAATCTGCAGGGGGTGAAGGATTTTTTCAAAAAATGCAAAGGAGGGACTCAACCAATATTGGCCCACATTTGTGACGTATTGGCCCACATTTGTGACGTTTGCAGCACCAACCCGTCAGCTTACACTGATATTGGTGGTTTGGATTGGTTGGGGGCATCCTTCACTCGAGAACAATGAACGGAATATATCCGCTCTAACGCGCATGTCGGCATATGTGTGGCCGTTGCCGTCGCCAAACCTTCAGCTTGTTGCCGGCTCGCGGAGAAACATCTGTTCCAAGAACGTGACGACTCGACTCCAAACAAACTCCAAAGGGATTCTCCATTCAAAGGGTTCTCGTTTCCCCACTCCACTGTATGGCTATCCTATCCCTGTGCCAAAAATTTAACCATCTAGCCCTTGGTGAGGAACAAAAACATCTCAATTCCACTAAAAATCCAAGCCTAGAGACCAAAAAGACCAAGCCCCCCGCAGGTCTGCATCGCCGGAACCGTCGCCGGAACCGTGGCCTCCGTGGCCGTGCGCATCACCTCCTCCGCGGGGAGATGGTGACGCAAGAGCTGCGCCTTGTCGCTGACCGCGCCCACCGAGTCCACCCAGTCCATGACCAGCACCCGCTGACCCGAGACCTGCCTGGGTCTGGGTTGGTCAAAGGGCACCTCCAAATGCTTGGCTTTTTTTTCATGCTGGACCCCAAAGAGTCAGAAGGGCTTGGTTTTTGAATGAGTCGGTTCCATGCCAGCTTTTCTTGGATTGAGGTTGTTTCCCTCTAACAACAAGCCGCAAAAGAAGACCCCTTTTTTCGCCATGAATCTCCACTGGGGGTGGAATTTGTTGGGTTCCATGTGGCGGGGATGTCCCCCCCCCCCCCAAGCGACCGGTGCCCCACAGCACCTATTTGACCCATTTAAGGCAAGGTTCCCTTGGTAGGGTTGATGCTTTGAGTCGAAATAGAGGGAACCTTGACCCTTTTGGTTCTCAAGGTGTCCCGATTAGTTTCGGAAACATTCTGGGACATATGGAGAACTAGAGCTAAGCAGGCACCAGCACCAACCTCTGTGGGTTGTATAAGGGTAAAGGCATATACCCGCCCAATTTATATGGAACCCAAAACCCTCAGTTTCAAGGACTATCCTAATTAATAGCATCTCTTGTTAGGAAGCGGACCCCATTTGGGGTTCCGAATCAATTTGCAGGGGAGCAAGCCGGACAAACCCCGCACAAAAAAGGCAAAACAGGAAGCACAAACACAAACGCAACTAAAAATGGTTTAGAAGGTCTTGTTAGGCATCTGTTTGTTGGGGCAGGGACGTGGAAAGGTCTAGCACAGGTGTAGAATTTGAAAGGGACCCGGGGGAGGCCCCTTTGAGCGGTTAGGGGGTACTATGCTTTTGTTGTTGGGAACAAGTAATTAGTATTAGTGGACGGTTGTGGTGATGATTGATGTTGTTGTAATGATGATGACGATGACGATGACGATGAGGAGGAGGGAAACTGCAGCCACTGCCTTGACACGACTGGGAAACACTTTGCGGCCCCAATGGTAAAGAGGGTATTCTAGCATCACAAAAGCGAGGGTTTATCCCCTTGGTCTGAACAAAACCGGCCTTGTGATAAAGTGCCCTTCATAGCAAAGGCACGGTAGACTCGCGACACACCTCGACTGCAAGTAGAAGCAACGGGAACACAGACCCGATGTGCTTTGCATTCCCTTTGCGATGAACCGCCTTCGAAGAGCCCGCCAAAGTTGGGAAATATTGAGATCTGAGCCGCTCCGGGTTGGGAGGTCAGAGCGTTTACCTTCCGTATTTTGAACTTTTAAAGGGTGAATCGAATCCTTGCAAGTGACCCTGGCCATGGATCCTTTCCAATCTAGAAAAAGACACAATGCATGGCAAGGTGAATCTATGTGCAAGGCAATCAGGGATGCTTGATATGACCTGCAAAGAAAGATGCTATGCAACAAATGCGATCCTGAGTTGCTCAGTGGCCAGGCTTCGGCTTTGTTTTGTTGCGGTTTGAGGGGGTTGGACTCTTGGACGGGTTTGCCAAAGCCAAGCCATTAGAATCCACAAGAGCCACACTTTGGGCTGGAGCCTGGAAGTGCCCCAAGAAAAGCAGGGCAACCTCTCATGGGAGGGGCAGGTGGCCTTTGGGAAGCCGCATGAAAATGTGTTTGTATTTGGTTCACGGCACAAAGACGGAAACAAACTAGCAGGCAAACATGTCTGCTCCTGCCGACCCCGCCAACATGGTGGATTATCAGGGCTTGGTTGCCGCCCATCCTGTTGCTTTGTTTCCAAAACTGCGGCCGAGCAACTCCCTCACTTTGGGCACAACCACTTTCCCCTTGAAGCGGGAAGCGTCCTGGGCTGCGCATCTCTCAACGCGACAAAGGCAGGCAGCTACAATGTCACCCCCCCCCCTTCAAGCAACGTGTTGCCAACCATGAGCGAAAGCCATTAACCTAACCGTAAGCTTGTTATGGACCTTGTGCATTGCCCTACCAAAAAGCTGAAAGCAGTGCAACTTGCAATGCCTAACCACAAATGACGGGGTATGAATAACACAATCAATGATGTGATATATAATATTCGTTATACATTTCCTCCTGTTTGGGGCCACTTCAAACTAAGAACTGGGCCATGCCGCCACAAAGGGTGCGCTCACCTGATTCAGGCAACACATCTCGCTTGCTCCAAGTACCTCGTAAAGCCACATTAGACGTTACAACTTGCAAGGCTGTCTTACTTGACATCGCAGAAAGTAACGCCAAAACCCAAGCTGTCACCATCTGTCAAATCGACACACGGCACTTTTACACACACACACAAGCAAAACAAAACAACACAAAAACAAAACAACAACAACAACAACAAAACAAACAAATAAACAAACAAACCTGCGAACGAACGAACAAAACAAACACACAAACACACAAACACACAAACCACACAAACACACAAACACACACCAACACACAAACACACAAACACACAAACAAACGAACCCACTAACACACGAACACACAAACACATAAACAAAGACACACAGAAACACAGAAACAAACAAGTACAGAAACACACACACAAACAAACAAACAAACAAACAAACAAACAAACAAACACACACACACACACAGACACACACACACACAAACACACACACACAGACACAGACACAGACACACACACACACACAGACACACACACAGACACAGACACAAACACAGACGCAGACACAGACACACACACACACAAAAAATAAATAAAACACAACACACAAACACAAACACAAACACAAACACAAACATACACACACCCCAAAAAAGCAAGAAAACAATAAACAACAAACACATGCGCGCACGCAGCGTGCACGCACGCGTGCACGCTGCGCACGCACGCACGGACGCAGGCACGGGGTGGCCATTTCGTTAGCTTACCTCAAATTGGGGAGGGATTCGGCGCTGCTCTTGGTGTCCTCTTCAAACCACTGAAAAAGGGGCAAACCACGACACGTGTCACCATGGGGGAACTAATTGGACTGTGGTGCTTTTTTTTCCAAGCCTTCGGAAACCTGCCCGGAAACCCACCCAACCGGGGTTGATGATGCCCCTTGCCTGAACAAATCGACTTCTTGCTGGCTGCTGGGAAAACACACGTTCCCAACAAACATATGGTTGCCTTGATCCAACCAAATGGGTGTGCGTTTTGAGGGTATCCTTCTTGCGGTGGCTGCCCAGGGAACACCAACCGGAAATCCACCATTTTGGCGGTCCCCTACTTCTCCACACGCCCCAATGGCTTAAACAGAGGTCAAGCAATTCCCTCTTCTGCGCTGGGGCGCCAACTCCGCCTGGGCCTTTGCGCAATGCATCGCCTCCACTCGGAAGTCCAGCTCGTCTTCCAGCTGCTGCCGGGTGTAGTCATAGGTCCACACCTGAGCGAGCCGGTCACCTGTCAAGGGAAAATGCGCAAAAGTTGGCTTGGTTTTTCTTCCGTATCTGGACAAGAAACTGTAATTCACGAAAGCGGCCAGGAAGGAATCCAAAATCACGGTAATATAAACCTGGCGAAGGGAACATTGAGCTGGCATAGTTTGATATGAGAGTCCCAACCACCAACCAAGATAGCCCTGATGCATGCTAAGTATGAATGTGCGTAGGCATGCCTACATGTACCATACAATATACATGATGATCCATGCATAGGCCTGTGCGCCATGATTCTCAATGCACAATGGTTACACGAAGGGTCTAGCAAGGGAACCTGCCCTGGGGTAGGTCGGCGATCCCTCACAGGCGCCATGTTCAAATCACCGGTTAGTTGCACGCAGGCAGGACGGCTGGTCCCCCAGAGTCGTTGTTTGCTGTTTAGGGCATGATAGAAAATATTTGGCCTGCCGGTGCTCCAATGCAGGCACTGAAAAGGACCGCCCACAAAACCAAGCAAAACAACACATTTCAAGATTGAGAATAGTATCGCTCCATTGGTGTCTGTTGCTTTGGTCTTGCTTGCTGTTGGATGGCATGAATTGCGGGAACTTTCTAACTCACGGCAGTGTTTTCAAAGGAAACCAACTGGTTACTGATTGTGCCTTGACACAGACACACACAGACAAACACAGACACGCAGACACACACGCACACAGACACGCGCACACACACATACACATACAGAGAGCGGCTTTTATGCTGTTGTGCTTCTAGCCACTGGCATAAACACAGCAAACCGAGTACTGCAAGACTGTATTCACCCCTGTGTTCTTCGACGACGGGCGACGAACCAACGCGCCCACGGTCTCGCGCGTTGTAACATCCATGTTCATTGAGACTTGGGTGTGTCCGAAAATAAGAAGACCTCCTTTCGGATGGACTTTGACTTTGCGCAACTCAAATGCACACTCTACCCCTTAAAGTTGCCAATCAAGTTCTCTCTTGCACCTTGCCCCTCCCCTCAACTGGGATCTCCTCACGTAGTGGCATCGAAGAGGCTTTGCTTGAGGCTTATTGCGAGGGGTGGGGGGGGACTCCTCCAAAATGGTCTGAAAATACACCCTAACTGTGACAGCGTCCAGAATAATAAATCAAATCAAGGGTACACCTTTTGCCCAGGCCATAAACGGGAAGTGACTACAAATGGGACTCCCTTGGTGACCCAAGGCCTTTGCATCTGGCACACAAACAAAAGGGTGATGGGGGAGGAGGGGGGGGGAGAGGAAGGAGCCTGCCACCTTTCCCATTTCCCAGTCGGCCCGCTCGCTCCATTTGGGCCGGCCGGCCATGGGTAGGTCAAAGGCCTGCTCCATGACAAGCAGGACCACTTTGTAAAGCGTCAGGTCCCAGCCGTTCTGCGCCGGGATGTTGGGCTTCCTCGGCTCATCTTCAACCGAAATCGCAATCCGGGAACAGCGCAGGTTCTGCCAGGCGTAGCTTCCTTGATTCACTTAAAACCGCAAAACAGGTACCCAAACAAATGGGACGCCCATATCAAGCTACGATCTAGTTGACCGGTTGATGCATACTCGGTGTCCTGGTTCAGAGTGGAGCCTAACTTCCCCTATCCAGGTTTATCAACCCAGGAGCCAACACTGGGTGCCGAATAGGTACCATCACGTCTCCCCTTGTGTTTGCCCTGTGGGTCAAACATTCAAAGCCGTGTCAAACACGTTCACCCTAGTTCCTTTCGGGAAACACAAGATCTACTGGCAAATGAAAAGCCGAAGCCAAAAGCGAAAACAATACTATCCTAAAAGAATACCCCTCCAAGTGCCATCGAGGCTCTGCACTTTCACCGCCACAGGGATCGCCTGCCCCGCCTCATGCAGAGTGGCGCGGTGGACCTGGGCAATACCTCGCAGGCCGATGCGGGTTTTGTGTTTTTTTTGAATTCCTGCAAGGGTAGCTTCCCCATTCTTTCGGGGGCTCTTGTTTCTTGAAAACCACCCAAACACGCAGGCGAGTCGATGGGTTTTACATAAGAAAAATGGTTCAAAGGAATGGGGAGCCAGCTCTTGATGTAGGACGTTGTTTCAAGAGCTGTAGATCTGCCTTCAAGAGTTGCCTCAACGAGGGAGGCAATGTGTCGCATCCAACGTCTCCTGGATTCAAGAAATGTCTTCACCTAAGCAAACAAAAGCGCAAACACAGGGCCATTTGTCTGCAATCCCTCCAATAGTAGGCCCTCATCTCCACTTCCAGCCCCTTCGGCTTCTCTCCGCGGCGCTGGCCGAGGCCACGGGCTGCTCCTCGAAGTCGCTGAAGACCTCCTCCAGTGGACGGCCCAACTCCGCCTCCACCACACGCCGCACCTGGCCGAAACGCGGACGACGTGCCGACGGCCAAGTCGACGCCCCATTTCCAGGACCCTCTGGTGAGTTGCGGCTTAGTCGGAGGCATTCAACAAATCGATTTAGGCAGAAAAGGACGAATACGTCTAATAAGGTGAATTGCAAAGTCAGCTAAACAAAATTTACCCTAGAAGGGGGGTTATACGAACAAGACAGACCATGAGTGAGGAACTCTACGGCTGCCTGACCGAAGAGCAAAGAGCAAACATCTGCAATCCATAAGGGCTTGTCAAGCCTCAAAATGGGTGGCTTGCCCTTGTCGGGTACCTTCTTGTTCCTGCCGGCTCGGCCCTTGAATCGGCCTGAGGGAAGTCGAAGGTGGCGGCCTGATCGTGAAGGGTCTTGAGCTCTTCCTTGTACTCATCTGGCAGGATGACGTCCTTGTCATGATGAAAGCTTGGGTGTTGTGAGACTGAAGTGGGGCTTGGCCGATCCCACTTTACGTAAATAAATAAGGAGCTTTTGAAGAGCGTCATCAGAAGCTTTATTCTAAAAATACGAAGAAAAAAAACTGTCGCAAGCGCCTTAGAACGAGGATTATAAAGAACCTAATTACGCTGCAAACTCACCACCAAGGCTCCATGGTGGACATGGCCTGCCCGAATTTCACGTAGAGGCCCTCGTTGGTGCGCAGGCAGGCCACCAAGCGTTTGGCCACGCGGCCGTGGACTTCGTCGCAAGTCTCGGGGGTCCAGTTCACCTTGTACCTGGGACGTGCCAGTCAGGAGGGTTAAAGCAGATGCCACAACCGCGTTTGTGCGGGAGGGGATGACTACACAATAGAGGGTCAGGAACAAAAAAACATTTCTCCCTTTGTTGGTTTCCTTGAGGGGGAAGAACATCAGATTAGCTATTCTCCGCCAGACAAAACAGTTTGGACGTGGGATGATGTAGTTTTCAGGTGGGTGATAGCTTGCTTTCCAAAACATGCCTATATTAAGCCATAGAATGTCCCATCCCCTTCTGGTTTGCTAGAGTTTGCCTTGGAACAGCATTCTGTTTTTCCTGCTGCTCACATCGGGAGATATAGGGGAAGGGCCCGCAACCAAACTGTTTCCCTTGGTGAGGGTTCAGGGTTGGGCAAGTGTGTTTATACAACCAAGGACATCAATGGTTCTTCGTTGAAGAACAATATGTTCTAAGCAAGGTGGGGGTCTCGCTTTGGCTGCCAAATAGTCTTTTCCAGAAACATGTTTTTCAGAAACCACCCTTGTGAAATGACGCACTCTGGGCTGTTTAGAGCCAATATGAGGTCTGACAAACATTGCCGGAGCTGCTGCCACAGCAGGTAGAGCCCTGTGTGCACTGTTCGCGCCGAGCGTTGCAGCACCTGATGCCAGCAGTACTCCTTGGCTCCGAGCGCGGCTTCCGCGATGGGCAGAGGCAGGGGTCCTTGAGCCTTTTGGAACCTGGACTTGGAAGCCCAGCGGATTTCCGCGCAGAAAGAGCAAACTTTTGTTGTTGGTTGATTCAAAAGGGAAATGATGGTGAAAGCCTTTGCCATCCGGACTGGATTTGCTCCTGAAGCTTTTGCATCAAGCGAAAGCAGCTACCTCCTGCATCTTCCTGCCATCTGAAAAATCGATTCCCAAAATTGCATATTGGCGTGTTAAGCTTTCTTGTCTCGATGGCCTTTTCAGCTGGGCAAAGATCCACCAAAGTTGCCCACTCAGGCCGGCTGAGGCAAAACCATGCCACCGGGCGTTCTACTAATGACGGCGAATCAAGTCGTTTCACATCTAATGTTGCACCTGGTTTAATATCGGTAGTCTGAATTATGTCAAGTTTCCCCGGCTTAAACACGACCCCCGCCACTGCTTCGGTACCATGATTTATGTCAAGTTCGAACCCCAAAAAACCCCGTTGAAAAAAATATGACTCAAAGTTCGCAATATGGGCAACTGATTTCTCCTCCCAGCTTCCTGGCTCAGTCCCAGTAGTGCAACTCTGCAAACCTTTGGTTGCTCAACCTGAGACGCTGTGGGCTTCAAAATCTAAAAGCTTAGCCACGGACCAGGCCAAGACCTGAGCCTCTGAATTCCTGATTTGATCCTAAGCCCCAACCATCAAAAGTCTTTACTTAAATCCATCCAAAAACAAGCCCCAAACAGTCCTGCAAAGGGGGTTGCCCACAAGGGGGCCTGATCCTCTTTAAGGGGCACTGTTTGGGTACCATGTTTAATGTCCAGTCTTAAGCGTGGGTGGGTTAGGAATCTCCAGGTCATATCTTAGCCTCTTGCTTTAAAAGGGGCTCCAAATCTAAAAGCTTAGCAAGGGACCAGGCCAAGACCTGAGAATTCCTGATTTGATCCTAAGCCCCAACCATCAAAATTATTTACTTAAATCCATCCAAAAACAAGCCCCAAACAGTCCTGCAAAGGGGCTTGCCCACAAGGGGGGTTGGTCCTCTTTAAGGGGCACTGTTTGGGTACCATGTTTAATGTCCAGTCTTAGGGTGGCAACCCAAAAGGACGTGCTGGCAATACTAAACCAAGTAGTGGCAGCCCAAAAGGAAGTGCTGGCAATACTAAACCAAGTAGTGGCAACCCAACAGGAAGTGCTCGCAATAATCAACCAAGTATATAGTGGCAATACCAAAGCAATACTCAAGTCACCCAAGCCCCCCGCCAAATCCCTAGTAAACAAGGTCCAACATTACCCGCGGATGTTGAGGTCATCGTTGAGAAACGGCTCGGAGCAAACGTGGTTCATGGAAGCCATGATGGCAATTGTCCCCTGCCCAAACAGCTAATATAACTGCTTGCAGGTTTTGGGGCAACGATCATAATCCCGAACAGCGAAGAGCTAAAGATCCAACTTCAAATGACATTCAAACGGACAACCGTTTTCCGTAAGGCGCATCTGCCGCCCACAGCGCCCCCAAGCCCACCGCCGCAGGCAGCGCCCGCCGCGTGGCACGCGCAAGGCGTGGATGGACCGCCATGAGGTTCCCCTTTGGTCAGCGTTGTGGTTGGTTGGATGGCTGTCAGCTCTCGGTTGTTTCTTGTTTGGATGGTTGGTGTTGTTTGCAAAATGTTGGTCGTTGCTCTGGTTGCTTAGTTGCTTAGTTGGCGGTTGTTGGTTGTCGGTTGTCTGTTGTTGAATGGTAGTTGTTAGTTCTTGCGTGTTGACAGTTTGGTCGCTAACTACTGAATGTCTGTTGGCTGTTGGTTGTGGCTGTTGGTGGTTGGCTGATGGTCGTTGAATGTTGGTTGCTGGTTGCTGGATGTTGGTGGTTGGTGGTTGGTTGTCAGTCTTTTAGTTGTTGAATGTCGGCTGTTGGCCGCTGGTTGATGGCTGTTCCTTAAAGAAACTTGGCTTTTGAATCGGGAACGTTGGTTGCTACCTGTTGGTTGTTGAATGTGTGATGTCGCTTGCTGTTGCTCTTGATCATGTTCTTGGCGGCAAAATGGGAGCACGCGAATTGCAAGCTGGACAGCTAGTTGCTCGGACTGCTCATCATAATGTCTTGTTGCTCCACCATGGTCAACGACAAACCTTGCCATTTTGGCAAGCTCTGATGAATGGCAGCGACTCGATGTTCTGCAAAGCAATTGGCACATGAGGCATCAAAACTGGTTTGGCCCCTGTTGCGTCGCGGGTGTGTCTCAAATGTGCGAACCTCAACGACTTCCTCGCAAACGCTCCCCAAAGAAGGAAACCTTGGATCGAAGACACAGCCACGTGCTTTCTGTTGGCGTGAAGCAGCGTGCAACTTAATGTCAACAGTTTACGGAAGGGCAAAGAAAGGTCTTCTCCGGAAGCGCAACTCTTAGCAAATCCCTTTGGCCATGTACAAAAGGACGCCCTCTGATGGGTTGGTTGAGGGGCCTCATTTGAAAGGGACGAATGCCTCAATGGCACAACAAATTGGATTCCTCAATGCCCCAATGGCACAACAATCAGTCAGTGTATTCATCGGTCAAAATTAGTGGTTCCCAAACTGGGCCTGGGACATTTTGTAAGTCCCCTTGTTCTTGTGGGACTTTTACAGTTACAGGGTCGCCCTCCCATAAGTGCACTGGCCCCCTTCAAGGACAGAAGTCTTCTCTAACTGGTCCTTCTATTTGCCCATTTGCTCATCTGCAGCTTTGATTTGTAAAATGAAGGAGGGCCATCCCCTCCCTCCACTATCCGGTCCTTTCAGGAAGTTGTTCTTCCAGGTGCCCTCCCACGGGTGCTCTGTCAGAGCAGGGGTATTCGTTTGCTCCCGGGAGCCTGACAAACCCCGCCCCGAGCCCAAAAAACCCAGCAGGTCACGCGCCTTGGGTCCCACCAGTTTGGAGTAGGAGTGGCAGAACCCGCTCAGGGTGAAGAGCCTCTCAACCCCCCGGCCCCCGGCAATGCAAAATAACCACAGCAATTCAGCAGGGGACCCTTGGGATTGTGAAACTGCAAAGTTTGAAGCCTCAAGCTGGGAGAAGATACCAGGAGCCGCGTATAAAGGCGCAAGAAGGCTGCGGTCTCGGATGGGGGGAAATAGGGCGACAAGGGGCGCCTCTTGCTTGCTTGAATTCGGGAGAAACCCAACGACAAAGAGAAGTTGTGCAGTTGTGCGACTGTACAACTGCAATATTTTCCAACCAACACTGTCTTAGCTGTACTGCCATTCTACTCGCCAAACGCGAGCAAGATTGAAACCCGAGCATTCCCTCCTACAACTTGGACACATTCATTGGCAACTTCCACTAGAGGTCATCCACATTAATTGAACATGGCCTCACTGCGCAAAGGGGCCAGCTTGCCCAAAGGGGCCAGGAAGCAACAAATGTCCTCCCTTTGTCAACGGCCCCCCAATGGTGGAATCACAAGAGAGCCGCCCCGAATAGACCCGATTCATTAGGCCCCATTCGGCGCTGTTAGCCCTCATGAGGGCCCTTTTACGCCCTTTAAGGGTCCTTAACGACATGCTTTGGAATACTTGCCCAAGAAGCCCAGTAGAACAAAAAATAAGGTCAGTTCGTGTTGGGTGAGCCAGTCACAGGGCTTGCAGGGACGCGCGCATACGTAAATAGATCTAAGCGCCAATGTGCGTTGGTGTAATGGTGAACGCCTCAAAAAGCGGTGGCACTCCTTTGGCCCGTTTGAACGGCTATCAAACAACCACACGCAAAACAAGTGACATGCAACTGCGCCAGTTCTTTCCTGCATCCACATCTCGGGCAAGCCTCACATTTGGTCCAAATGATGGCTAAGTGGCTAAGCCCCACTTGATGCCTCTCTAAACCCTTCTGGCCAGATAGGATTTCTTTCATTTACTTTCCTACTAACCCCTATGACCATCTGAGTCCGAAGGTCAAGGGCAGTTCCAGGCCAGTGTTTTGGAGGTATGGATCCTGTAACGCGTATATGATCCTAGCACACGTGGCACATAACCTCCATACCAGCAAAACCTATCCTGGAAAGTCCCATGACTGGTCCCTGCCACCGAGCCCCTGGCAGAGGAATGGCTAGCAGCCCCCAGCTGGCAAAGACCGCAGGCAGGCCCTCGGTCTGTGCAAAGCTCGAGCCCCGAGGAATTTCTGGGTGTCTGGTTTTGAGGGTACCAGATCTCGTGGTTTGAAAGGGAACACAAAAGACCACGGGGGGTACTTGGAGAATGCGGCAGGCATTCACATGGTTAGAGCTTCTCGGGTTGACCATCGGCAAATGACCCACGGCTCTTTGCAGCATTTGGGAAGTTGAGAGTGGGGGCTCTCCTTCGTTGCAATCATGCGATGCAGCCTTTAATGCTGCATGTGGAGCGCAACCTCGTGACACGGGACAAGGCACAAACCATGGACCCTGTGCTGCCCCGCCACACCTGAGGAGAAAAACCCTGGCAATGAGGCTTGGTGATCATTCGTAAGGCCATACTTGGGCAGTACTTCAAGGGACTCCACCGTGCATGGTTTCATGCATCGCTCGAACAAAAGTCAGGCAACAATCAGCCAGGCTGCCCTACAACCAGGTGGGAAAATGGAAGGGTTCACTCCGAAGGGAGCATTACATGGCATTGCCTCGCGACCGAGCAGCGAGCACTGGAAGCCCGTGGTTTTGCTGCGGTGGCAGACAGTTCACATGCTTGTGCCGCATGCGTACACATGCCCACATGTTTGATACCATGTCTCTAGCAAATCTGCGTGCATCAGCAAGCAGACTTTGAAATGGCTTTATGAACGTGCACTTGCTTGTATCTGTGCAACTACAACTAGATTAGCATGTGCCTAGATGTGCAAATTTAGCAGCATGCAGTAAAATGGATGTACTTTGATGAATGTAGTTGATGTATATCCGCCAAATGTTACAGCTACACACAGCCATATATTTGGATTAGCTCCTCACTGGGCATCCACTTCAACATGTTTGGGGCTCCCAGCGGCTTCCCGGCCTGGGCGTGGCCCCACGTGTCACACGGTGACGGTCATGATTTACACAAAGGGAAAGGGCATTGAGGAGCCTGGCGCAGTTCCTGCGTGAGCTGACTTTGTTCCAAGCTTGGGGATTTCGCGCGGGCTCCTAATGTTTCTCCTGAAAGGTGAGCTCGCGAAAAGTTGCGGGAACACATGACTACACCGGTAAGGCAAGGTCCGCTTCCGAGCAACAATCCTTCGTTTGGATGAATCAAAGGGGCTCCTCATGGAGCATGGAGTGATCTGCTTCAGAGAGGACCCCCTCCCGCGACTGCCACTTTCCTCGGGATTGATCTGAAGTGAACATTTACCTTGCTGCCCCAGGGAGCGCGCGCGCGCTGACGGTGTCCGGAACTTGGCTTATTTCAAGTGGAAGACGCCTGAGGGAACACTTGGGGCGTACGCGAAAGTCGATGACGGGCTTTTGGACCAACTACCACAAAATGCCCTTCCAAAAGAGGATCAACGAGCGGCGACGCTCAGTGGCGAGGGAGGAAACACACCAAGCCAAAAGGCACCCGTGGGATTTGGAAGGGAGCAAAACAGCAATGCGAAGCAAACCAACAGGGAAAATGGTGGTCCCCTTGGCAAGCTTGGCATACCCTGCACATTCTGCGGGGGCAAAACGCATTCTGAGCCTAGAAATTGCAAATCGGGTAGGAAATCGCCCCGTGGCCCTGCCGAAACTCTCAGACGCGTATCAAAAGAGGTAAGCATGTTCTGTCGATGTCTACATCCTTGCCTGCAGATTGTCTAAGCAGGTGTGAGAAACATAACAACAGAGAGCTGTCAGTGTTACGGCTGATGCCCTAACAGTGCAAATAAGCTGACCGCAAACTACGGCTGACAAGGGATACGCGTGGCAAACGCAACAAACACAAACAACGGAAGAAACAGCGTGAAGCAAGTTAGACATCAGCAACATAAGTGACCACAACTCAGTCAGGCATCCCTGAGCAATAAGCGCCGCCCTTCTTTCAACGCCAGCTGCGTCTGGCTTTGTTTGCAAGCACGCCACCGGGCAAACGATTCTTTACACCAGCGCGACCGTCTGCTCCGCAATGCGTTAAGACCTGCTTGGCCTTCTGCAGGCTGCCTTGCGCCTATGTTCAATGATGCCGACAATGATATCTGAACAGAACACTTGTGTTCCTCAGTCTCGTCTAGTTGTTTTCTACAACCCTCCGTTGGTGAGATCCCCAGTTAGAAAAATGGGTTGCCGGATGGGCGGGTGGGCGGGCGGGCGGGCGGGTGGGTGGGTGGGTATTAGTGCAAAAACCAGGAGAAACGATTCGTGAAAAACGAGGAGATGTGACTTGTGAGAGACGAGCACTTCCTACCTGAGGCCCACCTTGCAAGTCGCTGCGTAGGCAAGCAGGGCTTCGTCTGAAGCCCCCGGTCCACTGTTCAAACGCTCCAAGCACTCGCAGATTCCACCAGCAAATGGCCGGGGACTGCGCTGTACAGGGGTAAGCCCACTCCGCTTTTACTCGAAACCTCAGTGCATCATACTCGAAACCTGTGGAAAAATCAGGCTTTAAACTGGAGGACTGGAGGGTCTGATTTTGGGGAAACATGGGGTTTGAACCTTATCCTTCTTTGCATCTTTCCAATGGGTTCAACAAGCTGAACAAAGGGATGCCCAAGTGAATGACCTATAGTGAGCTACAATCGCAAAAGTAAAGAACCTTCATCATGGTGCTCGTTTAACGCCGGCTGAGCCTGCTACAATTTGCCCAGCAATGCACCAAATGTACAAGTTGCGTGGCCAAAACGAAGGAGCCACGCCAGGGCATTCAGTCCCTGGGCAGCAATGGTACTCTCTTTTCGGGTTTGTCTGAAACCTTCAAGGGCTTTTATAGGTATGGGTTTGGATGATTCTATACCACCAATCTAATCTTGTAACTCTATAGGTGCCCTGTATATAAGCTCCATATAAACCTCCATACCTCCAAACCCCATACCTTAAAAGGGCCTAGGGGAGCGCCAACTAGTTAATGTGGGTGTTTGGTTTGCCCACAAGACCCACCAAAAGGGGGGGGGTGCGCCCTAAAAGCGACACACCCATCCTTCTGCGACGGAAGCTCAAACACCTTGGCATCACAACCAAGATAGGGAATGCCTTTTGAGTTGAAATGATTCACCATTGTTGGTGTGAAAACCGCCCATGCAAAAGGATGGACTCCACCAAACTGGGTAAAACTGAGGGGGATCGGGGATGCAAATACTTTTCGGACTGATCAGGCTTGTTGAACCTGCCGTGGAGGAATGAACAAACATTTGGGGGATTCCGATTAGCATGACCCACCAAATGAATGTGATTCATAGGAATTCGACTTTCATTTCATCATTACCTGTCAATCTGAAGGGGGTCCTTGGGTTATGTTCCCGGATCAACGCACACTTTACTTCATTCATTTCATTACCACCTCACAACCAGAAGCAGTACGCCTCGAACCAAACATGGCTCCGAACCCTGCACTCACCCAGACTGAGCGGCCTGTCCGCTTGGGACCGTTGGAGCTGAGCGCTTGTGCTTCCAATCACTACATGTCGGGTCTGGAACCAAAAACCACCTCTTGTTGGCGTCCTTTGGCATGCACGGCAACAAATAAGTCAAATAAGTGATCTGTAGCCTCAGCTCTTTTCGCGCTGAAACGGGGGCAAGTCGGCGACAGAAGGGAGGGGAACTCGCTTCAGGCGAGTTTGCTGGCAATCTGCGGCAGGCATGCATGAGAGCTGTAGCTACTCAACAGAGGTGACCACGGAAACTGGGTAGCATGCTGTTGTGCTTGAGTTCTGTTGGCTGGCGCTTTGGACATAGCCAACTTACCATGTGTGTAATTGCTTTATTGAAATCTACCCCAGTCTTTTTTCAATGGCATGTTTGGATTCTAGTTCACATTTAGCGAACCAGCAGCTGTCCGAGCGATGGACTGAGCGCATTTCAGGGGGCTAAATAGCCCAGAATCAGTCAGTTTGCTTCAAAGGGGAAACTACAAGCCGTAGATTTACTCTCTTCCTGCAGGGAACATCGGCTTGATTTATGTTCATCCCCTCAAATTAAGGATGGGGAGCTAGATGTCCTAGTTCACTCGAATCAACTGTTCAAGCACAATAGCTGTTGAAACAGAAACAAGGACAACAAGAGGTTGGCCTGGCCCAGGGTTTTGAACGCCAATCCAGGGTTAGTGCTGAGACAGCAAAGTGGACGCTCTAAGATTCGATTTGCATCGCGTGCCGTTTGTGGAGGCCTGAGGCTCGGATGGTCTCCAGGAACTTCCGATGAGGCGCCCTTGCCCATCTGCATTGCCGCCTGTCCTGAAGCCAAGTCGAACCCAAGTGAAGCAATCTTGAGCCATGCGTTGGAGAACATGTCGTGGAGTCATGCACGCAGCCCAGAATTTGCAAATACGGTCATGAACACAGCTTCAACCAGACCGTGTAGAGCAGCAATGATCCAAGCATTTTGCAACTTCAACGCTTTCACTCTACTCAAATTCCTATTTGCCATTTGCCCCACCCTTCTGTCGCGTCTGTCGCGTCGGAAGGTGCGGCCATTGATAAAAAACAACGTGTTTCCAGAGCTCTCGGTGCGGAACTTGGCTGCCTAGGAGCCTGGAACTGACCGCCGCGGGCTGGTGGCCATGTTTCGCCCCTCCGGAAAGAGGCAACGATCTGAGCAAACTAGATCCCTACCAAGCAAGCCCATAACAAATCAGGAACCCTAACAAACCAAGAAGCTTGACACATCAAAGCAAAGTACAGGACATTCTCAGTACAGGATTTTCATCATGGCTAAGCTTGACCAAATCAGCTGCCCCTTTGGCTTGGATGTAGGGCACCTCTCTTTTGGCTTCAACTCAAAGCAATCGCAACCATTCCACCGATTGAGGGTACTTGTCCCTTGGGACTGATCAAGATGTCGCCCCGCTTTTGGTGACAAACTGCATGCCATTCAAATGAACTGAAGTTGGGGGGCTCCTTCCTCAAGGCAAGGTCTGCCATGGGACCAGTAATTGAACAAACGACCCCCTCGTTACCCCTGCCTTCTGTGCTGATTATGTCCCTTGCCCAAAACAATTAGCGCTTTGTGAGGTGAAAGAATTTGCACTTCCCCCAAAAGTTTTAGCTTCAAGGTCCCAACCAAACTGGGTTTGCCCTTCACCCCTAAGCAAAAAGTCCAACATTTTGTTGGTTTAGACAAGGCATTTGTTTCAAAAATGTCTAGGGGGCGGGTCGGTCACACCAAAACGAACACTCAAGCCTTCTGAGTCCCAGCTCTTCGAGGTAACGACTCTGACCACAGCCGTCGGCACAAGTCGCACCAACTCGGAGAGATTCCATTGGCTGTACCTTTTCGCCGGGAGCCGTCGCAAGCGAACGCGATGTCGAGTTTAACAGACATGATCTCATGCGTACTTGTTTACACATTCCTACCGTCATGCTCAGAACTGTGATTTTGCTTTTCCTTGCACTTTTGATGGGCAACTCTGCCCTCGGGGCCACCTGCCCATTTCCATACATAGTGCCTCCCAACCCCATTCTATAGCTAATTAGGCCCTTAGACCCATGCTCCAATCCCAATCGCTTGGGAATGAAACTGTCGGACTCGGATGACCTGTCCAAAAGTAAATCATTCCCTCGAGAAAATGCCGAAGCCAGGTATCTGCTCATCCTCTGGTTAACACAAAATCTATCCAGCGCTCGCAACGACTTAGGCCTGGCACCTTCCTGCGCCTTTGGTTCTGTCGGAAGTCGGAAGTCGCACGTGACGGCCGCTTCCGACTCGCAAAGCTCGGTGCAGCGGTCTGCGGTCTAAGTGCGGGCTGCTGCCCGCATATTGAAAGATCAGGTGTGCCCTTGCTTTCAGCCATCGCCTTCTGAAAATGTTGGTCACGTCTGTGGTAAAAGCGACCTATGTGAGCCTTGGCATGGCTTCCCAAACCCATCCAGCTTCCCTTTTCAGCAAGCGCCCCACAGGCAGTAAATGACTGGACCCCAGAAAAGGAAGAATTTGCCTCCGCAGCTGCAGCACATCACCGGTCAAGTGCCAAATGCTCTAGACATGGGTTCCCTTAGTCTCACAGAAATGGCACTCCCATGACGCCCTGGCTGACGGCTCACAGCGCAAAAAGTCAGGGTTGAGTGGTGCATGCGGGATGATGAAACCAGCAGAATGGCCGTTTGTCGGCGAGTCGTCCAATTGCAGCTTTTCAGGGGCTCTGGCTTGGCCTCACCTGGAAACAACCTAGGGGCATAGCGGCGTTCCCGCCAGTGCCCCTTACGCAAGCTCGGGCCAGCGCGCACACGGTCCAGCAAAGAGCTAAGTCATTAATTACTTGTTGTTGACTAAATTGGCTTTCAGGTACCCAACAATCCATTCTATACACCTGTTTAGTCGCTCATGCTTTTCTGGGTCTGAGAGATCAAAGGTGAACTTTCAGTTTGTGGCGAGGGTGCTCTTTGCAAAGGATTCCTTGTACCCATGGTCACTTTTGAGCTTTGTTAGGCCAAGGGTCGCCACAGGCAAAGGGCACTGAGCCAGAAACTTGAGTCGGACTTGGGAACGTGTATCTGTCCTCTACCTCTACTTTGTCTTATGGCAAACATGTCAGCTCTCCTCGGGTCCCTCGAGTCCCTTGATTGAATGGCATTGCTACCAGTCCAAGACCAAAAAGAAAAAAGAGGATAGCTTCGTTAAGCTCCACAGCCTGGGGGGCCCAAATTGGTCCGTGGTCGGAGCTCGGCCGCCTCGCAATCGATTCCAGGGCTTGCCTGTTGCCTTTCGTGTGGCACAAGGGCTTCGATTCCACAACACTGCCTACTGGGTGATGCAATCAGAGGCCTGGAAACAATGAAACAATTACCAGTCCCTTGTGGTTGTCTTTCGAGAAAACCATTCTTCCGACCCTGGCAAATATCAAAAGAAAAGCGACTGGCAAGCCCTACTTGCAAAGATCTCGTCATCGGACACGCCGTTTCAAAGCTTCCAGGGTTGCCGCTTGCAGCCAGTTGCAGCCCACTACGCAAGGCGGCAACTGCCAGGCTTTGGCTAGCCGCCGGTCTAAATCGGACATACTTCTGGGCCAGTTGCAACAATCCACCAACCAAACAAAGCTTCCTATGAAAGCAAAATGCATCACGCGTGACGTGAGGTCTGCAAACCAAGTAAAACGTCTTTTGAGGTCGCTATGTTTCGCCACATTTGCGCGTCTGCCCTCCTGCAGCTTAACAGGGAAACAAACAAGCAACCCCTTTGCATGCTGCAAAGGAATCTCCTTCTTGGGGGGGGTCCAATTTCAGAAACTAGGGCTCTTCTCTGAAGGGAGTTGGGTCCATACCAATAATGTGGTTACGCACGGTGATAAATAGGGTTCAAGAAAAACATAGTTTGCTCGGAGTTGCATGCTTTTCGTAAGTGGGGTCGCAACACTGCAAAATTACACTGATAAGCTGGAGCTAATCCCCTTTTCCATCCTTGTCGATCAGCAATCCAAAGCAATATATACATATAGTGCCATTTCTTCACATCCTGTCCCAAACAAACTTTTGCCTACCCCTATCTAAAAACAGGAACTGCCCAGGAAAGGGCGCCCTTTTGTCTGGAGAAAGAACAGGCTTAAGTGGCAAGCTGAAGCCCGGTTGTCCAGTGATCCTGTTGGAAAAAATGGAACCCTTTTGGGGTTGACCACTTGAACAGAGAACTTACCAAACAAAAAGGGATTTACAGGGTGCCACTGAACAACTGCATGCTTGTCAAAAATCACCCTCTCTGTAATACAAACATGGGTCATTGCCATGGCTACTTTGTCACCTTCAAGGGGTTTCCCCTTGATATCAGAGAAAGTGGCCCAAACATCTGATGTTCACAAGCATGGAAAGACTGGGAAAGGCTTTCAACCAGGGCCTTGGCTGGCGGCTCCCCTCGGGATGGGACTCAAATGCCCGGGCAAAGCTTCCAGCCGCGTCCCACTGTTCTGCCATCAGACACCCACCACAAGTCCGTGAAGGGGGTCACGCCCTCGGGGCCCTTGACCCCTGAGAAGGACTCGCAGTTCACCTGAGCTCCAACATTGATTCAGAGCGACGGGAGTCGTGACGGGAGTCAAAAAAAGGCTATGACCATTGGTTGTCCTCCTATCGGCACTCTTAGTCACTGACGTAGGCTGCAAAGGCCTCCTGGTGGCTGTGAACCGGCAAATGATGAGCAAACGGAAACTGCAGACCCAGGTGAGGTCCTGCGGCCGCGTCTGGAAGAGGACTGAAAGAAACCCACTTTGAGAATCGAGGCCAATGAGTACCATGATGGCTGACATGCCACACCCACGCGTTATTAAAGATGTGCCGGCCGATGAATTCTATGAAACACAGAGAAAGAACCCAACAAAAGGGTTCCCCAACAGAAGGTTCGCCTATGAATGCGTGCTTTTAAGTTCCGCATTGTTTGTAGGCACCCCACTTTTGCACTAGAGAAAAACATATTGGAAGTCCAAGCACGGGGTCCCTTAAGGGGAGGCGCCACAAACAAATGCTTCAATCTTTCCATGCTGCCCGGACACATCACCAAAACTAGGATTCACATGTTTCATGAGGACCCCCGGGTGACATCGAAGGAGATCCCCTCACGCCTGCGATCCTTACAAAAGTCAACATCGATTGCACTGAGAAGCGTTCAGAACCAAACTGAAGCCAAATGAAACAATTGCAATATATCCCCAAGAGCACAAAGCCAACCGAAACCAACTGAAATCAGTGGCATAACAAGGCTGAAACAAGGGATCCCAAGCAAAGGCCCTACATGGGAGTTCGCCTGTTTTGCCCCTGAACTGGCGAGCTTGGGATACAAGCAGCTGAAGCCAAACCAGTAAGGGCCTCGACTCTCATGCGAATCGGAGAACACGCCGATTGCCAGAGGTGGGCCGATTTTCTGACACGTGTTTGAACGCCTGCTTCAACAACCTCCTTCTGGCTCTCTGTCAAGCGGTGACCCTCCCTCCAACTTTCATGGACAGGAGGCTTCCTTTTGGGAATCCGGTCCGTCCCCTCCCACCCCCCCGCCGGAAGCCGAGGGGCCAGCAGCTGGTCGTAGGCCGGTTCCGTCGAGAAGTCCTCCACCAGGATGGGCCGCGCCCCGCTGGTGTTCACCGCAATGGCCTGCTGGCGAGCCCACGTATGCAACAAAGCCTGCCAACTGGGGAGCCCTCCCTCCAACCAAAAAAAGAAAGAAAGAAAGAAAGAAAGAAAGAAAGAAAGAAAGAAAGAAAGAAAGAAAGAAAGAAAGAAAACACAAACGTAGAGGCAACTTCTTTCTAAGTGGCGAGGGGCCTTTGCCAAAGGATGGCTCTTGTCTTCCGAAACCCTCCTGCCTACTAAAATGTACTGGCCCTGGACCCAACATCTTCCTGACCTTGACACATGTGACTTTGAGCCCACACAAGCAGACAAACAAACAAACTCAAGCACGGACACACGCAAAAACAACATAAACAATAGCACACGCATGCACGCTCACAAGCACGCACAGGCAAACAAACTAACAATCAAGCAAACAATGGATAAACCCACGCAAGCTACAACGAGCAAATAGCAAGTAACAAACACAAAAGACACCAAATCACACGAAAGGCGCGCAAACACATACATACATACATACACACATACATGCATGCATACATGCATACAAACATACAAACAAACATACATACATACATTACATTGCATGACAGTACATAGCATTACATATATGAATGCATACATACATACATACATACATTACATACATCACATATATCACATACATACACATGCATCCATCCATCCATAAATTACATTACATTACATTACACTGCATTGCATTACATTACGATACACTACACTACATACATACATACACTACATTACATTACATTACATTACATACATACATGTATACATACATACATACATACATACATACATACATTACATGCATGCATGCATACATACATTCATTACATACGTACACACATACATACATACATACATACATTACATACATACGTACGTGCATACATTACATTGCATTGCATTACATTACCTACATACAAAACATACATACATACATACATACATACATACATTACATACATACATACATACATACATACATACATACATACATACATACATACATACGTTACATACATACGTACATTACATACATACATTACATACGTACATTACGTACGATACATTACATACATACATACATACATACATGCATGCATACATACACACACATTACATTACATTACATTGCATTACATTACATTACATTACCATAAAAATGCATATATACATACATACATTACATACATCACATACATACACACATACATACATACATTACATTACATTAAATTACATTACATCGCATCACATCACATACATCCATACACACACATACATACATACATAGAAACATACATTACATACATTACATACATTACATACATACGTCGTACGTACATACGTACGTACATACATACATTACATACATTACATATATTACATACATACATAGATACCATTGCATACCACTGCATACCAATACATACCATTACATACCATTACATACCATTACATTACGTTACACTACGTTACGTTACATCACAATACATTACATTACATTTCATTACGTGCATGCATATTACATACGTGCATGCATTGCATACATACATGCATATATACATAAATACATCCATCCATCCATCCATACGTATATACATTACATACATACATACATACCTTACAAATACATACATACATACATACATTACATACATAAATACATACATACATTACACACATACACACATACATGCATACATACATTACATACATACGTACGTGCACACATTACATTACATACATGCATGCATACACGCATACATGCATTACATACATACTTTCCTACATACATACATACATACACTCATACATTACATTACATTACATTACCTTACATTACCTTACATTACCTTACATCACATACACACACATACACACATACACACATACACACATACACACATACACACACATACATACATACATACATACATACATACATACATACATACATACATACATACATACGTTACATACATACGTACATTACATACATACATTACATACGTACATTACGTACGATACATTACATACATACATACATACATACATGCATGCATACATGCATACATGCGTACATACCATACATACCATACATACATACATACATACGTACATACATACCTATTATTACATACCATTACATACCATTACATTACCTTACATTACCTTACCTTACATTACATTGCATACATACATACATTACAGGTAAACATACATACGTGCATACACACATACATACATGCATACATTACATTACATTAATGTTGACCCCGTATTGAAAATCCTCCTATTACGGGTGACACCCCCCAATACTAAACAATTCATAACTGAGAAATTACCACCCAAATAAGAAATTGATCTAAACATCAGCAGCGTCAGCTAGCACCTACAAACAGTTTACGTTGTAATGGGCTCAAGAAGCAGTGGAGAAAATAAGGTAGCAGCAGCCATCTGGGGGATGGACCGTTTAATTGTTTTTTGAAGATTGTGGACTCATGCTGCTTGCCATGCTTTCTCTGGATGAGGTGCTTTGGCTCAAATGGGCCCATGATTTCTTTCGATACCTTTCTCTCTTCATGCTGCTGCCTTGCTTAGGGCTCTCATCTCCACCTCCGGATGAGTGCGGTCCATCGGCCCCACCCCCCAAAAAAACAACAACCTGGCCTTCTCAATACTAAATCAAATGGAAACTCAATTCCAGATCTCAAAAGGAAGCTCCAGCAGTACTAAATCAAATGGAAACTCAATTCCAGATCTCAAAAAGAAGCCCCAGCAATACTAAATCAAATGGAAACTCAGTTCCAGATCTCAAAAGGAAGCTCCAGCAATACTAAATCAAATGGAAACTCAATTCCAGATCTCAAAAGGAAGCTCCAGCAATACTGCATCAACTGTAAACTCAATTCCAGATCTCAAAAGGAAGCTCCAGCAATACTAAATCAAATGGAAACTCAATTCCAGGGGGGGAGGCAACAAACCTTCCAAAATCTTGCCCCCCCAAAACCTTCTGACCTTCAGGGGGAGGGGGGGTTACATACTAATATGGGGTCAACATTACATTTCATTTCATCACATTACAGTCTATTACATTACATTACGTTACATTATATTACATTACATTACATGAAACATTACATCAAATTAAATTACAGTACATGATTACATTACATCACATTAAATTACAGTACACTACATCACATTACATTACATTACATTACACACATGCATACATACAAACACAATGCAACGGCTCAAGATGATCCCTGGCAAGCGGGCGAAGGCCCTGCTCGGCCAATTCACAACTCGATCGACACCTGGGCAAATTATTCACAAACTGGAAATCAAGCATCCCCAAAGGATCTCAATGGGTGAGCTCATTTTGCTCCCATGATGTGCCCAAATATAAGATCTGCCAATTCTTTAGCACGGATTGGTGAGCATGTTTTGCCCACAGGTGAGCAAATAGATCCAAGACGCGCAGTAGGTGTCCACGGAGTAGTTGGAGGGATAGTTGGGTGTGGTGATGCACCCTTGGGCGTCCATGACGCAAGCACCCTTCGTCACAGCCCACATTGACCCGTGAAAGTCCACCTGCAGGAGCAGTCTGGGGAATAAAGGGCGTTTTGCTCACCAACATAGAGTGGATGGACAAAATCCTGCACCAGTTGGTAGTTGGTTTATCTTAGCTTGTAGGGTTCAAACTGGTGCAACAGTTTGTCCATCCACAGTAGGGGTGAATACCAAAGGTTTGTATATGGGCTATATGGTTCACACCGCTGCGCCAGGGTGAAAGTGATTGCGCACTTCCGCCGATCACGAACCAACATGGAGGACTTGTGCCATACACTTTCATCCAATTGTAGGGGGGTCATCTCAGGTCATACACGCAACCTTTGGGCCTACTGAGGGGCAGGGGTGTCCTTAAATAGCCAACGGGTAGTTTTGAAAGTTTCACGTTAATAGACCCGCTTTCCCACCCGCTAACAGACAGGGAAGTCGGCAAGTGGTGGGATGTGTGTGTGTGTGTGTGGGTAGGTGGCTTGGTCAGTCGGTTGGTCCATTGGTTGGTTGGTTGGCTGGCGGGTTGGTTGGTTGGCCAGCTTGCCTCAGCCATCAGCAGGTCAGTACCTGGCTTATCCTTTTGATTGTTTGTCTTTTGGTTTTCATTGGTTGCCCCTTGTAACCAGCAAGCATGTTGACTTTCTGCAGTGACGGCCCACTTTGGTATTGCAATGGGGTATTCACCGTATGTGGCGAAACTAGGGATGATTCCATGAAACCATCCATGTAGAGTTTTGCTCTTGTCACGTGTTTATTGCATTTCACAGATTGCGCGGGATGTTTGAGCGACTGACGCCACGTCTCGGATGACACGTTCAAGAGAAAGGCTGGACATGTGTGTTGTTGTTAACATGCTAGTTTGGAAGTTGCGCACATCAAGCATGACTCGCTTCGGGTCCCTGAGCAGGTCATTATTGTTTCTCAAAGAAAGACGGTTTCACTTTTCGACTCCAACGAATCAAAGAGCGCACCAAATTTCAGCTGCAGCTCCGTTTAACTTTAAGGGAAAAGTGGTTTCTTTCCAACTAGACGAGACACAAGCACAACTTCCTGCGCAAAGTGACGGACCATCTCAGTTTCTTGCTGGGCAAAATTTCCCGAAGCCCCCGCTCTGGGGTGTGGGGTGGTGGCATACTGGGTATGTGCTTTTGCTTTCCTGTTTAGGTGCATTAAACGCTAGGCTCATGTGCGAAGGCAGAATTTGGATGGTAGTTTGCCTTCAGCCTTGTGCCACTAGGGGGTGATTAAGCGTCTAGTAAACACCACTTTTCAGTTGCCAAGTGTGGAGAAGTCTTCTCTTGGGCGGAAATGAACACAGAAGGAGCCCTTTGACGGGGGACGCCCGAGAATGGGTGGGGGCCGACCATCACCCGTGCTCACCGCGTGCCAATAGATCCCTGCACCCTTCAATGAGCATGCCGACTCAACAAGGGGCTTTGCTGGGAGCCATGGGTGATTGTTACTTGTTGTATATGGAAACGCCCTCCGGGCCACGACCGAAGTGTGGAACCACTCAAAGAGGAACTCACAGCTCTCTGGCCGAGGGTCCCCAAATCAGAAAGGTGACGTTTCAACTGGCTTGTACCTGGAGTCTCCTTAACCTTTAAAAACACAGAAGGGTCTCTTAAAAAAGGGGGTCATGAGTCTTGACGCCTTCTTTTGGGCAAATGGAGACTGCATCGCTGTTTTACTCGGCCCCTGATCGCACGCCCAATGCGGCGGATCGGATCGCCTGGCCCACGTCCGGCTTGCTGGACATGGCCTCCCGGATCCAAGGCATCGCGCTGGTGACGCGGGCGTAGACCTGCGGGATGCGCTTGGGCCCCAAAATCGCTGGCTCATTTACCCTCCCACCGACTAACATGGAAGTGTACAGACCCATAGAAAGACTACTTTCCTCTTGGAAAGGGTGTGTGTGTGTGCACTTCCATGTTAGTTGGTGGGAGGGTAGGCCCCTTGAAAGCAAGCACCACTTTTTACCCCGAAGGAGTCTCGTGTGCCAGGGTGTCAATGGGCCAGTATCGGCACGGAAACATGTGCACCTGAATTGCGGGAGCCCTAAGAAACCAACACCCCAAAGCTCATGCTCCAGGTGAGCTTGGGATGCTTTATGCAGATCTTTTAAGATTCATCAGAGGTTTATGCCACCTTTGAAACCAACCTTTCAATCAACCAGGTCTTTGCCAAAAAAACTCAACAGGCCCCCCACACAAGGCCACCCCCACCCCACCCCCGCCCCACCCCAACTCCGCCCAGCCGAGGCGCCCCGGGGAAGCGCTCAGAGGCGCAGCCGAAGCCCCAAGAGGTCACGCCCCGCACCACGAAGGAGGCGCCCTCCTGGCAGACCAAGGGCCCGCCACCTCAGTTCGCGATCTGGGAGGCCCTCGCTTCGACTGGCCCTCTGTTTGAAAGGCCTTTCCGAAAGGCGCAATGAGGCACGGTCGAAATCAGTCCCTGGCAACATGTGGGTGATCTTTAAACAAAAAATGGTGAGTTCCCCAATGCCCCTCCAAATGGACTATGGACTAGCAGCAATTCTGCCCCAACCTCACCCAAAAAAAAACATGTTGATGGATGTTCAACTCTCCGCAGTGCTTCGGGGGATACGGCATCTTCCAGAGTAGGAGCGGCTTCTTGACAAATGTCCAATGGCAGGCAGCACCCCAGTGATGTTCGGGTGATGGCTTTTGAAGGTCCACATTCTAAGCGCCGTGGTCCCAACGGCCCCCTTTGGGTTTGGCAACGAATGGGGCTCTGGCCAACGGTTTTGGTCCGTTCGTGTGGGTTCCCAGCAGGGCGTGCGGCAACCGATAGCCTGCCACAAAGGCAGCTCTACTCAACAACAACCTTGGGCCTTGTGACACCTCAAAAGGCTGCCCCACGACTACTTCATCACTTCAAAGTGGTTCTGAAGGAAAACATCGTTGCACAAATTGGTGCTACCCCACCATCACTTGGCTGTTTCGCCCGGCCCAAGGGAGCATCTTGACAAATTCCGTGGGTTTAACAAGTGCAAGGGGTTCACATGCCAGGCCGAAAGCATTCAGAGGTCGTCGGTTTCGTCCCCAAACCGCATATTTTTACGCAGAAGACTAAGCCAGTAGGACATTCTATAAGAAATCCTCGGTGGGGTGTGTGGCAAATCTCCGATATAAGTTCCTCTAGGAGAAGCCCAAGTTGCCAAGCACCAGACTGTATAACTATATATTAATGTGTGTTAGTCATTGTTGCAAGGAGTATGGGGTCACAATTGGCTCACCAGCTTCCACAACCATGCTTGAAGCAAATAGTGCAGGTTCAGGAGAAGTTTGTCCGTCAACAAAACAATTAAACAATTTGTTATTTAAGTATGGCTAACACTTTCTAGCAGCGCAATACACTTGAAGAAGGCGATTCTGTTTGGCATGCTTCCCGTTTGGGGCATCCACAGTAATGTGACATGTCCGTTTCGAAACACCTTCTGGGTCTCCCTTCTGCTGGCGAATTAATCCATTTCAATGAGCTGTCTGTCAATAAGCCCCTCTGATCCGTCCGGGCACGTCCTCTGCTGGGTTCTGGCAGGCCGTCTTTACACCACTCCCAAGCGGTCTGCGCACTTCCATCTCCGACCTACCAGGTTGCCCATTTCCATCGGGGAAGCCACCAAACCAAATTTCAAAAAGGGACGAAGGATGGAATCCAGTGAAGAACTGGGAGAAGTACCGCCACCCAACCAGCCCCTCGCCAACCAGCCGTCTTTGCAACTTGGCGCTGTCGCCGTAGCAGGCATCCGTAACGCCGCTCTCGGAAAGCCCAGACGCGCACATCATGGAGGAAGTGATGCCTAAGGCCATCCGCGCGCGAGGTTCCAGTGGGTGCAGATTTGGAGGGCTGAGTTTTGGGCTGACCAGAACCGCTAGAACCGTCTTGATTGGACCTACCTACCAAGCAACTGGCTTGCCAGTGCATTGCCACCCTCTAGGAAAAACCACGTGAGCTGGGACCCATTCTCCGGGTTGCGCACCCGACATGTCCCAGCAAGCCCAAACATCGAAAACTGCTCAGCAAATCATCAAACTGTGGCGCATACTCATCCCCGAAGAGACAGGCCATGCAGTTGCTTGCTGGGAGCTGTTTGCAGTGATGAAAGGGATTTGGAAAACAGGGTTCCCCTTGTATGACCATGACGAAATCTTGAAATCAGCCAAAACACAACACCAGAAGGTCGGATCTGCACAAGTAAGGCTTTAAACGCAAAGTTCAATATTGGCGCATGCTTCTGAATGATCTTGCTGCTGCTTAGAAACACATGCCGGGGGGGGTCGCTGTTCCGAGCGGGGTCACAAAAGCAATCAAGAACAACTGGACCCCACACCACCAACGCCCAACCAACAGTTCCAACCTCGGCCCCACATCATAACAACCATCACGCCCCGTAAGACCCGACAACCAGCCCCAACGATCAGCCCCAAACAGAAAGCTGACTGCCGGGGCACTGGTGTTCTGCTCCGCGTAGCGTTTTGTGCATAGGTCGGAGGACAACGTCGTAACGGAGGCCTCCTGCGTCCATGTTTCAAATGCGTGGGCAAACAGCAGAACGTGACACTTCTTCTTTGGGTGGGGAGCTTCACGCCGTGATAGAGGAGGACTTGCGCCTACTTAAAGGCCCAACCAACATCTTGGGCTTCCGATGACAAACCCACGGTGAATGCTGAGCCAACCGGAATGCTCCATACAGGGGTGTTGTTTTTCTTCCCTGGGGCAGTTGCACGGGGAACCAAAAGCAACCCATCTTGCGGATGGGCCAAGGGCTATAGCCGCCCAAGCCATAGCTCACGTCGCCCGCCTGGAGGGTCACGGGGTGCTGGCCGCCTCCCACTGTGCCCCAACCTGGCTCGTGGGGCTCGAAGAACTGCCGGAAGGAAAGGGAAATCGGTCGCCCCTTCCGTCAATTCCATTGGGCATGTGTCAAGAAAGGGGGGCCCCAGGAAAAAAAAACCTCATTGGCTTCTCTTTGAACCAACCTCCAAAGAGTGCCTTCGAGAAAAAAAAAAGAAGAAAAAAACTGGGCCACGGCACCGGTGATGCTGCAGCTCGTCTCCGTGAGGTCGGCGTTGCTGGGCAGGCACGCCACCCCGATGCACTCGTTGCTTGGCAGGGCCTCTTCCAGCTCCAACCTCGGAGCGCAAGGAGCCTGCCAGGTGGGCCTCTTGACTGGGTTCGAAATGGGTTCCTGTCGGATGCTCGCATGATGGTCTTTCTGTGCAAGCTGCAACCTGTTTATTACCTCGGGTCCCCTGATTGCTGTTGCCCTGGTGGGCATGGGACTATTCAAGGCTGCTGGGTGTTAGTGCTCTTCCCGGATTTGGAGAAATCGGAAACCCAGTTGATGCAAGACACCGTTGATTCACAGGGAGAGTTCTGCTTTGGAGGGCCCTCTTCAATTTTGTGAAACGGAAACACCCTGCTGATCCGTAGTCAGGCGGCGCTTGCATTGTTGGCAACGGTTTCCCGCACTCAGCAAATCTATACCAGTGCCCGTCCAAAAACTAGGGACCCTGGCGGGTTCAAACTTCAAAGCATACCAAATGCCAATAATATGTAGAATCTACTGACTGTACATCTGGCTTTGTTCAATTCCGTTGCTTTATCTTTGCCGCAAGTATGACGTCAAAAGCCGTCCATGTTTACAATAGATCCTTTACATGGTGACCCCTTTTTACCTCCAGGTGAGCTCATCAAGTGCGCACAATGCCGGGTAGGCCTACAAGCCTCCAAACCTTTCCAGCGCTCTCATCACCTGGCGCCCCGGCAGGGCGAAATCGAAGTCGCTCGGCGCCTCGCTGCAGTACCTAGGGTGAAGCATTGGAAAACGAACGGAAATCCCGGGATTTTCAGCCTAATTCACTCACCATACCAACCCAAAATTCCTGCCGTACAGTATCCACAACCTGGTTGAAAAAATAATACCCCCATTCCCTTTCGAGGAACGAAGCAGCGCTTGCGTGTGCGGAACATCCCTCTCTCTTAGGATCGACTAAGCCATGTCCAATTGCTGTTCACATGGAACCCTCAGCCTTCAAAGTTCCCAATTGAATATTTGCTACTACCACCAAGATCTGCACCAGAAGCTGTTTCGCTTAGGCACACGCCAAACCTTCAAGCACTCTCCAAATTCATGTGGGGCCCCACCATGTGCGTCATTCAAGTCCATTTCCCGAAAGGAGATTCCTCTGCACAACTATCTTTTCTGAAATGTTGCCACTAGCCATCCCACCCCCAGAGGTAATGTGTGGATGGGTTGCCGGAATGTGGGAACCGAAATCTGCAGGGGGCCCATTTGAAGGGACTCTCCTTGAGTGCATGGACCCTTTTTGGGTGTTAAGTGATTGATCCACCGACAAAAAAAAGAGCGACCGGTTTCAGAAACTTCAGTCATAGAATGGACATGCTCAACGAACCTAAAGGAGCAGTCGAAAGGTGGCCTGGGTGTTGGCTAAGGGCTCCGGAGAAAATCACCCATATATCCTTTGGCTTAACTTTAGGAAACTAAACGTCGTGCGGCTTAGCACCCCTCCAAGCTTTCAGCATGTCGCATTTGTGGACCTCGAGGAAACGACAATTCGATGAGTAAATTGGAATCCATGTGATAGGATCCGCCCCTGTTCGATGGCTGAGGGCCGCGCTTGGGGTGAGTTAGGATCCTCTTCACCTTGCGCTCCATGGACCGCGCTGCGCCGTGCCTCCACTCGCCGGCCGCCACCGACATGAAGCGCTGGTCGCACCGACCTTTGGTGTGAAAATCCGAGCTGTTCAAACGGCAGGTGCCACACGGGGGTGGCTTTTTCTGAAAATATGCCTTGACTGAAGATGGACCAACCGTAAACTCGAAAGGTCGATTTATGCACAAGTTGCAAACGACAAATAAACGACAAGGGCAGAAAGCAAAAACAAAATTGACACCATATTGCCAACAACGACTCCTGGGGTGACGCGAAACGAGCTCCAGCAACTTGGTTTGTAGGATGCACTGATGCACGCATGACTTCAACTTAGTGCAAGCCAGAACCTGGAACTTTAGGGTCCCCTGAGTGGGCGCTGTTTGTTTGGACGGGCGCTTTTGACCAGAGGCCAGGTGGCATCCCCAACAGCAAGCCCCGGAACTCATAGCACCCCAAGGGAATTCATGGGCCAGGTCACCCTCCCCTGTGATTTGCTAGAACTTTTGAAGGCCAAGCCCTCCAACTCAACTTGCTCAGGCGCATGTCAAAGCCAGGTGGCACAAAGCCCACCTCACTCCCTCCGCCCCCTCCCTCCCTCCGAACCTGCGATGTTTCTTTATCAAAGCTGCTGTAAGAGCCCACGCAGTGCGCAGCTGTCAGCACCCATTTGGGATCAATCAGCGTTCCACCGCAAAAGTGGGAGGACGCATTCAGCCGGCTGTCATGGAGGCTCACCTGCCACCTGCCGACGATTGAAAAGAGACGTAAGGCCAAGCGCCATTGGCATAGGTGATGTTCCAACGACACCCTGATGACTGATGACTTGCCCCGCAAGAATCGAGCGAAAAACGCAAGGGCCGGATTCCAGAAAAGACGATGCGACCGAATCTGACTTTGGGCTACAGGTCGCCCTCCCACTTACATGGACATACATGGACGTGACCTGGGGCGGGGGGTTCCTGTAACACATGTCAAACCATGCCCTTCCATAAAAAGGATCTAAGCATGCTAGTGGGTGGGAGGGCAAGTTGAGATCACCCTCCAACCAAAGTTCCTTAGCATCCCTTCAATTCTCGCTTCGAGGTTAAGGGGCCACTAGCCCTCGCATCGACCGGCGAACTGGTACTTGCCCAAATGGAAAAATGGGCCACTCGCCTCCTGAAGCTTGACTCATTGACTGAATCCGCCTAAAACTGTCGTTTGCCTTGTCCGCAAACTGAAATCAGGAAGCCCCCCCCCGCAGTAAAGAAGCTGAGGTATTGAAGGTCCAACAACATCCTCCCGCACACAAGTTGCCATGCGTCATGCAAATGGGTATGGCACTTGCCAAAAAGTGTCCTGAGTGGAACCGCAGCATATGCTGGTCCAGGGTCACTGGAATATAACAAACATAGCTGGAGACCTGTCAAAAGTTACAACTGCTGCGATATCGCTGCCCCCGAAAATGATTTGTCGCACTGCTTCCAAACCTCGGCGTTCGCAAAACAACACACGATCATGCCATGGCCCGGCATGGACGATTTCCCAAACTACTGCACACGCCAACATCAGGGAGCCTTGTTTTCAATCACAGGACACCAAACCACGAAACCTCCAGGAACCTTATAAATCAGGAGTCGTACATCACATTGGGGGATGCACAGGGCGGCCAACCACCTGCTTGCACCTCCTTCAGCCACTGTTCTTTAAACATCCGCAAATGTGGTTTCCTCTAATGGTTCTAATCTTGCCGTGTCCGGCTCATTATGCAAGTGGACGTTGGATTTTGGGGGACTCAACGGGATCCTTGCGGAACCCTCACAGGAAAGGACTTTGTGAGTCACGAAGTTTCCCATGCATTGTCGCCAGCCCCAGATTTGTGCCTCCACTTGCACTCCTCCGCGCTTTTGCCATGCCTAGCTCCGAGTCCCGAAAAGCCGCAGGGAGGAAGGGAAGGAAACACACACACATACAAACAAACCGGGGTCCAGGGTTTGGCCACTGTTCGGCCAGCCCTTAGAATACTGAAAGCGCCATTGTATCACTGAACAGCCTCTGGGCTTACCTTTGAAGAAACATCAGGGTTGGTTTTATTCGAATGTTGCCCGACCCTGCCTACAAAATAGTGGTTGTCCGAGCTATAATTGCTCAGAGGCAAGCGGAACGGGGACACGTTCTCTTCGTTCATGCTAGGGGAAATCCCATCTCAATACACCCCTCCCTCGCTTTAGCTCGGGGATGAGCATTTGCAAACTGTCCATGGTCTACAGCTGCATGTCCTTGCCCTTTGATATGGCTTGCTTGGTCAGTGGCTACGACAAAACACCTGCTATCGGGACAAGCGTGGACAGCCCTCCTACGTAGCTGTCCTTGTACCCACAAAGGAAACATATGGTAACATGCATCAGAAACGGTCCTTTTTTAGCGGGTATGCCCCCCTTCCACACATTACTTAGGGGGTGGGTGCAAAAAATGATAAGGAACCCACCCAGAGGTGTCACCGAACAAGCTGGCTTAGCAGGTCGGCCTCAGAGCAAGGGTATGTCTGAAAAGTATGGACCCCTTTGGCATGAGTTTAAGGGCAAACCAACAGGAAACCATCACCTGGAGGGGTCCGTTTTAGTTTTGAGAAATACCTGCGTTTGGCTCCCTTGGTTCCAAAGATGGGGGTACCCGACTGTACCGCGACATCTACTGACTGCAAGGGGTGCAATGCAGGCAATGAGCAGAAGGAGGTTGGCGAATGAGGGTCCCTAGCCACGAGTTGGGAACACGTGGGGCTCTAGCTCCGTGCATTGTGCAATGAATGGGGATGGGCTGCTTTGCTGGGCTATGCCGCCCCCCCCGCCCCCCGCCCCCCGCACATTGCTTGTTGGGTAGGGTGTTACTTCTGGGCTGGGGATTGTCAATTCTCCCTGCAGGCAAGAGGCATGATGCGCTCGCCGTGTCTCCTGGCAGTAAGAAAGAAGTGACATCCCGCAAAATCCATAATACCAGTATCGCCGGGGAGGACGTGAGGCAGGATATTGAGTGAGCCAGAGTTCGGAATCAACCTTCTGCGTCCACACTTGCAGTCCTGGGCGCCAGGTCGGCATACAAAGAGCCACGCCATGTTTACAATAAGGAAATGGCTGCAACATCCACATCAGCAAACCGATTGCTTTCTGCAATGCGCGCTTTTGAACACGTCCAGCTCGCATTGCAGCTTTTGAACACACTATTGGCCATGCAACCGGGTCCAAATCAACAAAGCAAAGCCCAATCCCCCATCCCCACCCCCACCACCCTCACCATCCCCACCACACCGCGCAACCCTGCATACATCACGAGTCAGCCACCTCCAAAAATTTCGGCGAACTACCGCTCGCACAGAGAGAGAGACAGAGAGAGAGAGAGAGAGAAACAACAACGTCACACGTGCAAGCGCAGGCGCACCAACACCCACACCCGCCCACACCCACACCCACACCCACCTCTTGCAACCTGTTTGGTGCAAGTTTCGCACAACTCGCGAGGAATTCCTTTTGCTTAAGCCACAGGAAAAATAATAAAATATATGTCCAGTGGTGATAAATCCCCTTTGAAGCCAACAAGGGAAGATAGGAAGTATTCTTAAGCAACTGGATTCAACGGCAGATGGATCCCATCGGTCCTGAACCCCGGCACCCCGCACTTCAGCAGATCTCGCGGCAGGGGCTCGGCGCCCCGTAGGTTGGGCTCTCCAGATGCCAGGCCTACGGGTTTCCGAGAGGCCACCCCCAAAGGGCACGGCCAGTCAAAAGACCCGCGGATTTTGCGGATCCCACTTTTTCGAGCCGGTTTCTGGATGTCTTGAGGGAACCGATCAAGGGACGCATCCCGAAGGCCATCGCTGTGAAAGATGGCCCTGCTTGCAGAAAGGCATCCGGCCACCAAAAAGGGACCCCGCCTCAAAACAACAAAAATGCAGGGTGTGATGCTAAAGTGTTTGAATCCCAATGTTACCTCAGCTTCCCGCTGGATTATGGTTTGGAGGTGGGCAGCTTCCCGTTTTTCCTCGAGACCACGTTCAAATACCCCAAACCACCAATCCATGCTGGGTGTTCATTCGGCCCACTTGGAAATGCAACAAACTCCTGTGGCAGTTTGGGATGCCAGTGCCAACAAAACCCCATTCTGAGTGTCTGCGTGTACATTTAGGCCCTGATTGCACTTGGATGCTCAATCCACCTCCGCCGAGGTGAAAGTAGATGGCACTGCGACCTTTTATCTCCGAAAGTGAAGAACTGAATGAAACCTAAACGGTTGTGCCATCTACTTTCATTGTCTTGTTAAGTGAGTTGAGCATCCAAGCCGCTCTTGGTTGAGTAAGGGGGCTGGCAAACAATGGGAGCTGAACAATGAGGCTGAATTATCCGGACAAATTGCAAATAATAACTCACACATTGGAATCTCAAAGATCCATCATTATGGCCCCCAAATGAGCGCAATGCAGTTTGTGCAGACTATGCACATGAAATGAAGGACTTGCCAGGTAAGGGTTGCTCATGTGCGTGGATTCGCTGAAAAACAAGCTGAGCAAAATCTGTGGCTTGGAAGGACAAGCGAAAACTTTGCAAACGCGAGGGTCATTACCAAACAGAGCACCATTTGAGGAGGGTACCCACAGAATCCTAGCAAATTTATGGAAACTATATATCTGAGGCGGACAGTCGAAATTACAGTAAACCAAACGTACAGCATTGAATGTTACCATGTTTTCAGGCCAAACAGCCGTGTGTGTGTGTGTGTGTTTATAAACGAACATGTTCACAACGAGCAATGCTGCCGCCTCCGCCACCCCGCTTCCCCCCCAAACAGCACCATTTATTTGCGGGTGTGACATGTCCCTGCCCAACATGGCATGCATTTGCATACCGAGCATGACTCCGTTTCCGCCAAGACAGGCTGCAAAATTGTGTTTCGGTTTGGGGTAAGCAAAAAAAGCAAAGAAGGAAAACGGGGTCCGACTGGCAAGTCGAGTCATGGCTGAACAGCCATGAAAGGCAAGCCTCCGGACAGGGGGTGCCCCAATTCGACTTTTTCTGGTTCTCCCCTCATAAAAGCAGAAAAAAAAGAAAAACATGGAAAAAAGAAGAGAAACAAATACACACACACATAACTGGAGATCTCCACGGGTCTAAATCCCCCAAGTCTATGTCTAAGGGGGTGGGATATGCCTAACGGTGTCTGAGGCGGAGGCTAAGGCAAATCACCAGCAGCGACAGCATGGCGTGCAGGGTCCGATTTGTTCGGAAGTTGCTCCGAAGACGATTAGCTTAAGCGTCGAACCAGCCACTTGCCTCACTGGGTGTCACTGGCGTTTTGCTTATCGATCAAGCCATTTCCAGCTTTGATTGGTCCTTCGGAATCCAGAGATTGGGAATCCTTCAGGGGCCACCCCAAAAGAAGTTCAACCAAACGTTCCGGGCCTTTTTCAGCCGAACATGTGCGCGGCCCCCTTTTGGACCTTCAGGGCTGACCCCTTCAGAGCAACTTCCCGCTGAGCCAAAACAGCCGATCCGATCGTCGGGGTTCAGACTGAGGCCAAGAACACCGCCAAAGCTTTTTCACATGGCACCTGCAAAGATGAACATCTCAGGCTGGTTCATCCATCCTGGCCATTGAAAAGATAATGCTCAGGCCATTGAAAAATCCTGGTTTGGCCTCGGAACCTGTGGTTGCTCCCTGTGGGCCCGGGGTGGCAGGGCCTGAGCGATTGAGCGGCAATAGACAGGAAGTACCGGTTGCCCGAAGTGGCTTAGACCAGGTGGGAAGCGCCACTGCCTCTGCAAATGGGAAACCTTCTGATTTTTGCCCACTTACTGCACAGGGCGGGGAACGACTCCCTGATGTCACGCAATTATTCTTTTGCAAGCTTCCCAAGAGCCTGAACTGGTGGCAGGGTCCCATTTTATTGTTGCCCCAGGGTAAGCTTAAACTTCAGTGGCAAATGTTTCCTCAGAAGGGACGTCATCCAGCCCCGATAGAAGCACAGGCCCGGCTCAAGATAAGCGCCCCTCCAAAGAAATTACAAGTTACAGCGTCTTATATTGCAGTATGCTATGCCATGCTGCGTTATGCTGTACCATGTGCTGTAGATTGCCACACTGTACAAGATCATGCCGTTTTAGGTTGTGAAAATAAAGCATGGTGTATGCACAATTATACAGAACAAGAACTATACGAGATAGACGTGTCATATAAACACATGTATGCATATTGCCAACATGACTTCCAAATACATAATCGTACATCTAGACGTCCTTGCTGAAACAAATGTAACAATATTAATACCCAAAACCGGTCAAAAGTTGAAGTTGAACTTTACGAGTACCTGGTTGTCGCAGGCGTTTGGTTTCGAGGCAGTGGACGCCGTCTCCATACCGCTAACGTGTTGAATGGGTCAGGAAAAAGTGATCCATCGCCAAGGTCCTTGTGGCTTCCGCTGTTCAGTGACCCTGGTAGAAAATGGAGCTGGTGGGATTGACAAAGTTGAGAGGGGAGGCCACTAAAAGCAAAAGTGGACCCCAAGTGCCACTGAACAAGTTTCAAAGGATGAGGTTCCGGAAGCGCTGGGAACTCTCAGCTCCAAACACCTGGCTTCCTGCAGGTTCTCCTGCAAACCATCCCATTCATATTCAGTGCTTCTTTTTCCTGGTGTACCTCTAGTGGACTTCCTTCAATGCCTTCCTTTGGCTCCATAAAGCAAGGATCCAGGATGTCCAGCGCCTCGACCCAAGGGCTGCAAGGGGTGTTCCCCACAACATGTGGTTTAGACTTCTGTTGGCGCCTAAACATTCAATCAGAATGTTTTTGTGGGGAACAATTAAGCAAAATTAGCTCATGATCGCAGCATGGTGTGTTTATTTGGCCCGTGTACGTTCGTCGACCCGACGTGTAATCCACTAAGCCCCACGTGAACCTTGTGGGACTTAGGCTTGCGCGCCGCACGTCATTCACGGTCCAAGGGTAGAAGTTGTAGAGCAGAATCATGCACGACCTTTGTCCGTGACTCAAGCGAAGGACGCTCGCGCTATCGCGCACTTGGAGCCCATTGTTTGGTTTCACACCTGGAACCCCACATGTGAACATCCACTCTTCTCGGGGACCTTTGATCCAACTGCTCAATCCTCCACCACAAATTGGGAAACCACTAATGTGAACCACGGAATAAAGTACCGGTCACGCCAACGTCATCTTAAGCACCTATAAAGCCCTGGTTGTGGGAGCCTCCCCTTCTGCTGGGTGTCCCTTCACTTTCGTAGGTGACAACCCGCCTCTCAGTGGGGTCAACATTAAGAGGGCATGCCTCCAAAGCCAGTTGGCCCATTCAAAAAACAGGCTTCTCTGCGATTGGCGTCCCTTGTTCCTGCGAGGCATTACTCAGTCAACGACCCAATCGATCAGGGTGTGGCAGAAATGGTGCAGTCAGAAAGCAATCTTGCTGAGGAAACTTGCCCGACCCCTCCTCATCCCACATGCATCTTCACTCTAAAGATTCCTTCTGCCTCGCCCTGTCACGCCAAGAAATCTTCTGGCGGAGTTGCCGTGACACCGCGCAGTGGGCGCATTTGCGCATCTGCGCAAATCTCACGTTCGTGAGAGCTATCCGTGCAAGCCCATCCCGGGCGGGGCAAGTCATTCCGAGGATTTGATGATTCATGCCTTCACTTGCTTGAAAGGGAATGATTAGACAAGGGCCCCGAGAAAAGCAACTTTCTCATCTTGGGGGGACGTTCTCTATGCCATTGTGCGTAGTGCAGGGGGCGGCACCCGGGTAGAGAATCAAAAAGAATAACTCTCAAATACTGGGGGGCAGGAGGAAAGCAAGACGAAGGCAGGGTGGCGGCGGAAGAGCTGAATTTCTTAGGTTCGGCGGGCAGTTGTTTTTACTAGGTTCGGCATTTGCGAACAAAATGCGCCTTTTACACCAGCACTCCCAGCATCGTGTTCAACAACCCCGGCCACAAGCTTTTTCAGACTGAGTTTGGGGTGGGTAGGCTTTGGTTACCTAGGGTGGGTTTACAACTTGCTTTGGTTTAAATGTTGAACGGTTGAGGTTGGTTTAGTGCTGGTTAGGGCCTTGCGGGTGTTGGTGATGGTTTACGTCGGGTTTCGGGTTCTTCCATGGTGGGTTTTAGCACTGCGGGTTCAAGATTTCCGTAGGGTTTCTTTAGTGCGGGTTTAGTGTGGGTTGTGCTGTCGTTTAAGCAAGGTTTAGAGAGACTTAGGTTTAGGGAGACTTAGGCAGCTTCTAGTGCTTGTGTAGTGTGGGTTTAGGGTGGAAGGGTTGGGAAAGGGGTTGCCAACCGCCGAAGAATCTTAACTTGTTCAGGCTAACTGGCTCTCCCCACCTGAAAGGGGGGAGGGGGCGCTCTTCCGCCTGTGCATGCTTTTAAATGATTTATTGTTTTTAAAGATCCTGAAATACGGTGCTTGTGATCCTGAAGCTCTCTTTTTTCCCCGAATCCCGGGGCGCTCATGCGGGGTCAATTTGTAACTCGCACGTCCGACGCAAATCCTCGGGCAACTGCTCAATTTTCCGTGCTTATGACTTGGTCATGCGAGCAGCACAAGAACCCTTGATTTGCCGAAATGGTCCAGACCCCCAGTTTCTTTGCGCTGGGTGTCTGGTTGCTGCATGTGCCTCGCCATCATCGCAGCTTATAAACAAAAAGGAGTCTGTTGCTTCTGGCCACAAAAGAAAACAATGGAAACCCGAAGGACAACGAGTCAAGTGCGGCAATGAACTGCTGGCCCAAACGGCCAACACAAGACGGGTTCTTGGGCACTGCTCATTCTTGTTTTTGGCCTATCTGGAGCCCTGGGAGTGCTGCGAGCGGTGGGACCGGCGCGAAGATGTGGAAGAGGGCCGCGACCCGATTGGAGCCACAAGGAAATCCTGACAGGATGAGGCCAAGCACCTGGATAGAGGATGGCCCCTGTGAACCATCCCTGCTTCCTTTAAAGAATCCCCAGGTTCTTCCCCAAAAACACCTCCCAAAAAATAGGAAAACTGCGTTGCTCAAGGGCGGATCTGTTGAAATGGTACACCGTCTGACTGCTTAAACCTGTGCGCCTCACTTTTAGCTCAAAAGTGGGACCAAACGGAAAACAAGCACACATGTTGGATGCGTTCTAGCCAGCATTGTGCTGGGGAACGCCCTCAACAATGGTTGAGGGACATAAACCCCCATGTGTATCTGATGTTCGCTAAAGGGTCCCGTATCATAAGTTGTCCATTCTCAGCCAGTTGGCTAAGTCGGCGGGTAGTAAACCCATGTTAGCCTTCTTGCACCTCCTTTGAAACTCCCCGTGCTCCTTTGTAACTCCTTTCCAGCTCTCTCCTGTGCAAACCCTTCGAAAGCCCTTTGCACACCCTGTGTAAACCCAGTGGGAAACCCTTTGAACACCCCTTTGTTTTGCAAAGGAACCCATTTGCCGTATGAGGGTCACCGACTGCGCCCAGGCCTTGAGCTGCTGGAAGGTCACCTGTCCGCTCCGCAGGAACCTCAAGCAAGGCACAAAGCTGGAAGAAAGCTGGGGCACCCACCCCCGTCCCCCCGGCGGCAAGTCGGAAGTTCCTGGAAGAGGGTCCCCAAAAAGGAGGGTTTTGGGGTTCCCGGGTTATAATCACCTCACGAGGGTTTCAAAGAACTCTCCAGCATTCATTTTGAGCCTGCCAATGCTCAGCCCCCATGATAAAGATCCTCTCATAGGGTGTCCGGGTCTGCTCAAAGTAACAACCCCAGGACCCAAATTATGGAAACGCTGGTGGTAAAAGCCACCCGATGAACTCATATGCAACTATCCATCCCTGGGGAACTTCATATAAATCAATTCCAGCAAGAAACGGAGCTAGTAACAAACGAACACTGGAATCAACCAAAACTAGCAACAACCAACAACAACCGCGACGTATGCTTTTCTCAAAACTAGGGCCCCAACATTGTTGATCTGTGGTTTCCCAAAAAATGACAAACCCAAATGGAAGTCTTACAACCTTAACTCCATTCAAAGGACCCACCCACATCATGGAGAGCTCGCTTTACCTCCAGCCAAGCAAGCCATAACATTGGGAGACCCCAAACATGTGTGTTTCCTGTTGGTTTCACTCTAAACCAAGGTGGACATGGTACCCTCAAACGAACACAGACCCACATAGACCCACACTGGCTGACCTTCCCCGATCTCAGCGAGCCCCTGCAGGCGAGAGGCCCCTCAATCTCTCTCGAGGATTTGCTCCCCAGGTCGGTAGCTGCACGCACGCTCTGGAGGAACTCTTCCGCCTGTGACGTTTGTCCACAAACCAATCACTTTACAGGGGGGGGCTGGGAATCACTGAAATGGACCCTAAAACTGAAACCATGCTTCCCACAACCATGCCCAGTTGCAACCAATGAGCCCGGAGAAAACGGCGATTGTTGGGGTTGACCTGACTCAACACACTGAGCAAGGTGTTCACTGCTGCAATGGCTACCCTCCTGCGGGGCAGGTTGGGAGCGGTCCATGAATCTAAGGTGGCGCCCCGCCTCGTCCCCGTTCAGAATGCCGTCGTTGTCCTTGTCGCAGCCGGAGAAGAGGACGTGCAGCTCATCTTCCAGCGAATCTTGATAGAGCAGCAGCGCACCGGAGGTGAACCTCGCTTGAGCATCAGGCAGCGAAACGGCTTTCCAGTTCTGAGCGAAAAAGCACGGCCTTAATTCAGGGTCCCTGAAAGTGGCTGCACTCAAAATCATGTTTCGGGGTGGTGTAGTTTTTGAAGGGAACCCAAAAGCAAAACTTCCCCTTTGGGGGTCCCCTAACAAAAGACACACCCACCAATTGGCGGTTTGGATTGCCTTTGAAAGGACCATCTTGAGGATGCCACTTCAATGGACGCCAGTGACCAACTCTTCACTCGAAGGGGGAGGTTCCCAATATGGGAAGCGCCTCCTCATTCCAGCGCGTGGCAATCGTTTGGGGCCAAAGTGACACATGGCTCCAGGGAAACCGTAGGAATCCCAGTCTGCGATGGGCAAATGGCCTCAAATCGATACACTAGAAAGCTTCAAAGTCGACGGACTGAGCCTTAGCCCTGCAAAACATGGTTTTTGCGAGTGGGTGCAAATTGAAAGAAGTCCAGAACGGGTGGCTGGGGTGCACTTGGCTTTTGCAGTCTTGGGGGTTCCTTAGGCCCGAGGCGCGTAGGGAAGCGCCCCGAAAATCCATGGAACCCAACCGCCAAAACATGCTTTTGGGCGTCCTCCTGTTTTTGTTTCCTTTCCGTTGCCAGGACAGTCGGGCAAGCCCAGTTGACTACTAGCCACGCCCATTTTGCAAAGACCCAAACTGCGGGACCCGCTTTTGGCCGATTCCATCCGCGGCACTCGCTGAAGGAGAGGGTGCCGTCCTTGTCCACGTCCAGTGCCTTGAAGGTCTTCGCCAGGTCCAAGTGCTGAACGCCTGCGGGGTTTTGGTTGGTTGTGGGGAGGGGGTGAGGTTCCCCCCTGTGTGTCATTGCAACATGAGATTCCATATGTGGCAAGCCACTTGCAACCTAAGAGCTTGTGGAAAGCAACCCTTTTAGAACGAAGTGGTTGGCTCCCACACAGCTTTCTCACGTTGAAGGGGTTCCCTTGAGACCACAGAAAGTGGCCCCAAAAACCATAGTTTCCACAACCATGGAAAAGGTGTCGACATGGACCCCACCCAAGAAGAAAACAGAATGATGAGGGGCAAGCTCTTTGCGGTCAGTCCGATTGGCTGGTAAAATCCTCCGCACGGGAAGTCTCTTTGGTCCCTAATATGGATTCGAGTTTAACACTACCATGGAATTTTGAGTCCAAGTTGCTAAAGCACCTGATTGTAACACCAACACCTGAGTTTAAGGCTAACCTCGGGCCAACGAGGTGCCAAGGCGAGGCTTGTTCTCAGACTCCTGGCCGTATCTCTGGAGAAAGTTAAGGGAATCCCCGCAAGGAGGGTTTCTGCACCTGTTGTTGCTCTCCCTATTGCTGTTTTTTGAAAGCAAAGGTGAAGGCGCAGAGCCCGGGCAGCGGCGGCGGCAGCCAACTGAAAACGCTCCCGCACACACGATCAGCTTGTCTCCAGTCGCCTATTTTGTCGAAGTAGGACGTGAGCTCATCAAGGGTGATGGTGCCAGTGCGATCTTGGTCCACCTCTGCGAACATGCCTTGGTCTTTGAGCTGCAAAAAGCGACATGTGGTGCTCTCGCGTGACTAGTGGTCAAGATCGTCTCAGATCTGCATCTAACCAGAGAAGAAGAGTCAAACGATTTCTGCCTGAAACCTCATGCCCCAAAAGAGCAAAGCACATGAATTCCATGCGTGCCGTTAAGGCGTGATGCCTGCACTAACGGCCCAAGACTTTAGGGCCAGACCTTAACCTTTCTTAAGGAGGGCAGACAGGGTTGGCGTCAGCAAAGGGCAAAGGAAAAACGGATACAGGGTTAAAATTCTCACCAAAGAGTAGTAGTATTCGGCCCCCTGCAAGAAGTGTGTTTTGTGTGTAGTGAGAAATGGTCACGTTCCAACATGTCAAAAGGCTCAAAAGGCCGCGCCTACAAGACCAACCAAGTTGTTGACTAGTAAGGTTGTCTTGGTGAGAATGATGCGTCCCAAACAGTACGGTAAACAAGTACCCTACTAGGTAGGTTGAACATCCAAGCCCACAATTTGTCTGCTTCGCTCGCACCAAAGGGGTCTGAGCCTTGTCTGAGAGTACACCACTATGATTGGTTTCCAATTCAGGCACATACCCAAAGCTTGGCCCACACCCAGGGCACACAAACAATAATCACTTCTCTTTCATACCCAGCCCACCCTGAAATCTTTTCCTCAAGGAGACGCCAGGTAACCCTGGATTTGTTTCTTGAACCTTGGTTGCTGTTGACCCCCCTGCAACAAGTTTATTTTTTTGGGGGGGTGTAGTGGAAAACGCCTTTATTTCCCAAGAAGTTTAAGTCTAAAGATCCAACCCAATAGCAATCAAAGAAGGAGGCCCCAGCTTGACAGGTCAGCCAAGCTGCGCATAATTTCCCCGGCCCGCGAGATGGGCAACCTGGAGGCGATCTCTAGGAGCAAGCCTTGCCGCGCCCGGTGCATCTTGTGCACACTCAGGAAGCCGGCGTAACCTTGGGCCGATCCCCCTTGCCTGAAGGGGGAGGGGGGTGGGGGTCCCCCAATTCCATTTATCCAGTCTTTCCCATAAAAGGGAAAATGGAACCAGAAATGGAATTCCAGCGGTACCCCTGTCCCCCATTTTTAAGGGGGTGGGGATTTGGGCCAAAACGTCGGCCAGTCAACCCCAGAGCCACAGTCTACATAGGTCCTTATTACACGTGGGCGTTCAATCCACTTGCACCTGCGTGAAAGTCAATGGCACAACTCCCCTTTATGTGCGTAAGTGACGAGCACGATAAAGCCAACATGGGAAGGTTGTGCCGTCTACTTTCAACAAGCTGAAGTAGCCAAGAACTGTTCATGTTCTGGAAAGAGGCAGAAAGAAGGTGAAGTGGGACTGTATAGGGTTTGGGGCATGCAGCATCATGCAACCATGCTTAACACCTATATACTTCGATGAGTTTGGTTCGAGGCCCGGAAGTGACGAAAAGAAAGGCAAAGCAAACCTAGGATAGGGGTGAAATACACATTGCATATAAGGAGGATGCCTTGCAACAGTCGTATGACCAAGTGGCCAATGGGAACATGAACGCCTTTTTCCGGCAGATGCTTTTTGACATGCGAACAACCCCACCAAACTGGGAGGCTCAACAAGCAACAGGTTCGCGCGTCCACGGACCCATCCCAAACGGGTGCTCAAGGACAGCCCTTTCGAACTTTGCCAAAAAGGGGCATGTAAGGACCCTAATAGAACTACCCTCCCAATGAAATGTGTGAGGGCAAAACGCCTGGAAAACCAGCTTCCTATCAAGGACTAGGTTGGTGAATGTGTGTTTTGGCCTAAAAAGTACAAACCGCAGCTTGTTCAAAAACCATTAACCATGCCCTTAGAAAAGAACTGCTTCACATTCGTGTGGGGCCAGCTTCTACACTCGTTTTGAGTTCGCAAAAAAAAGTCACTACGCGCGACCCACACATACAAACACACACACACATGCAAAAAGGCACGTGCCAAAAAGGAAAGCAGGAAGCACAGTTTCATCCTGCGTCTCCTTGCTTTTTTGAGATATACAGGCGCTCCAACAAAACAAGAACAAACAAACAAACAAACAAACTAATCCAAACCAAACACAACCAATTATGGAGCCCGTACTTGGCCTGACACTCGCCCTGCGCATGGCGGGAACACTAGGGAGGCTCTTGAAAAACCCAGGAAAGGCTGATTGGACAAGAAATACCGCCCAAACCTGCAAATTAGGTTGGGAAAACACCCTTAGGGAAGCCTTAGGAAAGCCTTAGGGAAGTCTTAGGGAAGCCTTCAGGAAGCCTTCAGGAAGCCTTCAGGAAGCCTTCGGGAAGCCGTAGCGAAGCCTTCGGGAAGCCCTGGAAGCCTTAGGAAACTTTGGGGAAGCAGGTTTGCGGAAAGTTTAGGGGGACGCAGCACTTTCAGAAAGAGCAATTCGAATCTCTTATGAGTTCCCTAGGTTAGGGGGACGCAAAGTAACGCAGCTCGAATCTCCGATCAAAATCAAGGGGTCTCATAGGTTCAGCTTCGGAAGGCTTAGGGAAAAATGTTGATATATCAGCTTCCTAGCCACCCTAGGGATAGGACCGAACTACCTAACGGGGGGGGAGGGGGTAGGGGGAGGGGGGTTACAGGCATTCATACATTAAGCCAGACAAACAAAACCCAACATAATGAAACCAGATCAAAACCACACCACGTCAAAACACACTCCAACTTCAACGCCCGGCTCTGCCCAGCAGCTCTGCGGGGGCACGAACTTCAGCTCGTGGGCCGCCGTCTGGAAATAGGGGAACTCCAGGACCTGCTGCATGGAGGGCCGGTCCGCCTCGTGGTACTGCAGCATGGCCTTGCACAGCACCTGCGCTGAGAGCCCGCGCGGCCAAAAAAAAGAGAAACCGGCAGCTTTTTTGGAGGGCTGAACCATTGCTGAGGTTTATTGTCCGGATTTCAAGCACTCTGATTGTCAAGAACATGTCTGACCCACTTTCCGGGGACAACAAGTTGACAAAGGCCAAACTCGTGGCTTTCCACTCCAACGACATTCCCCAAAACCAGCTCCAACCGCAAAATGCGCGCAGGTGCCCATCCCGCGCCCAAAGTTCCCCGAATCGGAAACCCGCCTTGCTGTCAGCGCAGGTCTTCATGTCATCCCACCTGCGGGGTGTGCTGGCCACAGCTGGAAGACTAACACCAGAACAACGCCGAAAGCCTATGAACCGTTGGCTCTACTAAGATGGCTGAAGGTTTATGCAGGCTTTTAGTGTCCAACTAAAGCAGATAGTAGAACCACCTACAATGGCCAACGCAGGACTCGGGTGTTGCTCACTTGGATGTTCAACCCACTCGGGCAAGTATGGCATAGCCAATCGCAAGTGAGACAGCCACTACACAACCATGGTTGCCTGGCGAGGTTGAACATAGACGGGGGGTCTGCCTTATCACTTGACGTATTTGACGCATTGTTTTTGGAAGTTGCGGCCCCATATTAATCTGCCAGGTCTGACTTAAAACAGACGGGGGCCGGCGACTGAACACGTGATCTAGGCTCAGCTGCCCCCTGACCCTGGCAGTAAAAGAATTGGAACACTTGCTAGATTCCATCTTTTCCACCTCAGGTTTGGCCCCCCTATCAAGACTTGTGTGATTCCGGGCCATATGGGCTTGCGTTGTTTTAGGGAATCCTTCTTAGGTTGGTTGACTGCGAGACCACAACAAAAAACAAAATAGCAAATTGTGGCTGTTCCCCTATTTTCAGACAAACCCATACAATACTGGGCGAATCCCCTATAAAATAGCCTCGGTGGTCAGAACCCCCTAAAGACAAGGCACTGGGACAGAACCCGCCAGAAAATCCACCGAATACCCCTGACTCCCTTCTGCGCGCTTGCCGCTCAGCGAGCAACGCATTGGGCTCGCGGGGTTGCTTGGAAAAAAGCCAAGTACCGTTAAGGGGTCCCTGGTTGTCTGGGCTGCTCTCAGATCCCCCAATGGAAACTACTACTGTACCACTAAACACAAAAAGGCTAAAAAGCTAAGGGGATGGCTGGGAGCCCCGCATGACATGCACATCCTTTTCTTTGCGGTACAGTTTTGAGGAATGCTTGCGCAACTTTGAGCACAAGCGTTAATGAACCAAGTGCACTTCCGCCGCCCCAGCCCGAAATCGCAGTTTCAGTGTGGTAACCGAAGTACACTTCCGCAGCTCCGGCTCCAAATGCGCAACTGTTACTTCATCGAGGGGGTGCATTTACAACCCCAACTGGGTTTCAGCTTGTACGCAACCAAGCTGGCCTTCCCAACGGAAGTGCGCTTGGCACGTCCGAACAAATTCCTTGGGTGTGGCTCGTCTTAAACTTAGGGAATCCCAACTAATGATTTCAGTCTCCCTCTGTCAGCTTGGCTTCCGCTTTAACAACCAAAAGGGGGTTCCCACTAAAAACCAAACACCCACACCCATTTGGGCGGGTCGACTCGCCGTCGGCTTTCCGGGCAAACCAAAAAGAAGAACGCGCCTGGGCCCGCGCTTGTGAAGCCTCGTCCAGGCGGAGGCGTGGATGGTGGTGGCCATGAAGGGCATGCTCCCGGTGCAGAGCTCGTAGAGGATGCAGCCCAGCGACCACCTCGGCTCCGGCAACTCCGAAGCCACTTAGCCACCTTTGGCTTTGACGCTTTTTGAGAAACTGGGTCAAAACAAAAAAAACTGCCTGACTTTTGCTTGCACCAAGAGGGTCATGGTTGGGGAAATCGACCCTTCTGTCATTCTGTGATAATATGGTTCATGACTACTTGATCACTATTACAGAAAATTGCCCTAAAACCAGACTTTCCACAACCGCGAATGAACATGGCTAGAAACTACACATACATATTTGTATATTTCCCTTGCTAAACCCCCTGAAGCCAGCTGGCCAATGGTTCAGGCGCTCACCTTGGCACAATCAAAACCCGGCAATGTCGACCTCGATCTAAGTAGTTGCGGATTCAGGGGGAGGTCCCCTCAAAAGTGAAGTATTCCCTGCAAAATGGGACGCCCTTCTGGATTCATCCGAAGTCAACATTACTACAGGCTGCCGCAGCCTTGACTAACCTTCACCTACCTGGGTGGCGATTGCCGCCCACCTCAAGCCATGGCACAAGACATAGCAAAACAAGCTATAGCAACAATTCAGACTATTCGCGACCGTTGGGAGCCACTGATCAACAAGGACCGTGAAGGGCCATGACCTTGCCATCAGCATTCGGCAATGGAGGCCCGTTTCAGGCATGGCTTTAGGAGGTATGGATCTTCCCCCTACAAAATGGAGCCTCACATTCTGTCCCCAACAAGGAGGTTCCTGTAAGAACGTTGGTGTTTGAAGGTCCCATGCTAATCTGCAGGAAGGCACCTCATCTCTCCGTGAGGCAAATGTATACGAAGCAAGCAAGTATAAAGTACCAAAAGCAAAGGAATCCAATGGGCATGTGGGCACGCAGTGTACTCAAACCGCCGAGGCACGTGTCGCACTTGGGCCCGAAGTTGCCAAGCCAAACCTGGCAGGTGCTCCGCGTTTGGCGTGGGCCTTTGGAAAGTCTGATGTGAGGTGGGTTAACAATAGCAAAGCCAGCCCCTTGCCTCGGTGGAGGGGGGGGCAAGGTTGTTGTAATTTCAGGCAAGGGGGCTCCGCATAGAACGAGCCTCATAAGGGGCAGCCATCATGTTTTAAGATGTTTTAAGCGGGTGTCCACCCGCACACCCCCCCCTTTGGGGGGTCACCGGGTTCAGATTCCATGTATAGATAGGTGCATGAAAATTACCTATGCATACAATGGTGGTATGAGTGGTATGTATGTATTTGGCTTTAGTTATAAACGCTTCATTCATAAACACCCCGCCCCCAATTACCCCTGGTGGTATTTACTTTATGTGCCACGGACGTAGTGGACCGGGCGCCTCTGGGCAAATGATCCACCCCCCAGGCAAACCAAAAACGCGATGCGTGAAAACAAACAGATCTGTCCACAGGAAAAGGGGTGCCTCCGACAAAGTCACCTGAAGAACTTAAACCCCGCAACAATCAGCTTAAATCCATCAACTCACCCCAAAAGATGGTTGCGGCCTTTTGCGCAAGTCAAGTCGAAAAAAGAAGCGGCCATCGAAAACTGCATTACGTCTCCACTTTGGGGGTGACCTTTGCCACCTGTGTGGCCGACGTCAAGAAGCAGGCCGGACCGATGTAGAAAAAACACTTCAAGAATTCGGGAGATTTCCTCTTCAGTGCAGGATCAACATAGTTGTTGAAGGGACACCATGTGGGATGGCTCATTGGGGGGGGGCCCATTCAAAACCAACAAAAAACATGGGTCAAAAGCAGGAAAAGGCCGTGCATGGTTGAAGCTAAAGGATCTGGCACCTGCATGTCCAACTTGCTGTAGGACATAGCTACAACCTACGGGTATCCAAAGGAGCCAGGTTCCGTGGATGGAGAAAATCCACATCGCACTGATTGCGATTGATGGCTCTCAGCCAGTACTTAGGGCTTCATCCATCCCAACTGGAGCCCGGCATTGTTGTCCATCCACTCAGTAGCACCAAATGTTGGATGTTCCAAACACGAAAGCTGACTTGGGCGCCCCAAACATCGGAGCCCGGGGCTCGGATGCTTCGCATGTGGCGTTCTCCCGGCCTCCGGCGCCATAGTCGTCGGCGTGCCGCCGATGAAGCGCCCCGCAGGGTCGGCCACCGAAAACATCTCCGCCACGCCCAGGTCGATGATCACCGCGTGCGGCTTCTCCCAGTTCCTAGGGACCAGGTAGCAAGGGTTGGTCGTTAAGGGGTTGGGATGACCTGTTTCCGTTGGTTGATTTTTTTCTGCTGGAAGGCCTTACCTTGATTCCCTGGTGAATCGCCGACCGTTTCAAGTGGCCGGCTTCCGTTTGGTTGGCCTTTTCAAACCGGCCAACAGGGATCCCCAACGTTTGGGAACGCCCACGTTGAGCTTCAAAAGGCTGGTAGAACCCGCAGTCAAGTGCTTTTGGGCACCCTCATGTGCCAAAAGGCGCCAGAACAAAAAGGTCAACAACTGGGGGCCATAACCAAGAAGTTAAACCAAACCGGGGAGACACACACACACACTGGTCACAAGGTCGAATTTGAACAGCTGAGGTTCTGCTGCTTCTCCAGCAACATGATGTTCTCGTCCTGCGGGACGAAAACAATGCAAGGCACCCGAATTATAGTTTCTGTTCAGGGATCCCTCTCCTCAGCCAATTGCCCAAAACGAGTGGAAAACATGGGGGATGAACAATAAGGAGGGTTCAAGAGAATTGAGGAATTAACCTGTTGTGGTTGAGTTTCGGTGGCCAGACCGAAGCCAGCCCCAAAAAACAAACAAAACAACAACACAACTCTGATGAGCAGGGCTCCCCCTGGTAGATGCAAACCCAGGGCGTCGCCTTTTCGTCTTGGAAATCACCCAACCCTGGCCGGTCACCTGGTCAAATCCAATGGAGGCGCCTTCATGTCTTTGTGGATGAGCCGCAGGCTGTGGCAGTACGCCAGCGCGCCGGCCACCTGCTGGATCACGTCTCGGATCCACGCCTCCTTAAGACCCCTCTCATCCTTCTTGTTCAACTGCACGATGGTATCCTCAGCGCAGATGGGAAAAAGGACACCTGGTTGGCAAGGGGTTGATCATTTTTTGATTCTAAAGAAGAACCAAAGGGAAAACAAGCAAAAGGGCACTTCTGGGTGTCTGAGCATCCTTGAGCGAGCCTCCCTTTAGGTAGTCCAGCACCAAATAAATGCGATTCCCATCTTCGTACCACTCGAAGAGGCGCACGATATGGGGGTGATCCACCTGGCGCATGATCAAGATCTCCTGCTCGATCTCATCTAAAGGCAGTGCGGTTCGGCTTTTCTTCACCGCCTTCACCACACGCTCCTCCCCTGTCTTGATATGCTTCGCCTTGTAGGCCGTGCCTGGGATGGACCGGCTCAAGGCTACAGGGCAAAGAGGTGGGAGGTCTGAATCTCATGGGAGGACCGAATCAGAGTCTCCCATGCGTCAGTTGCCTACTTAAAAGACTATGGAAACCTATGGGTATCATTACCCTCGAAAATTCACATAGCATCGAGGTGCCGAACGAGCCAGTCCCCAGCTGCTTCTCGCGGCGGTAAACCTCCCAAATGTCCCGCTGGTTCCTCGGCTGGGGGCGCAAACGAGGCCTCCGGGACTCTGGGAGGTGCACTTCCGGCTGTAAAAAGATGGGACGATTCCCACGTGCGCAAGTAGAGGGGATAACTAAACAGCAAGGGAATCATGGCATCTGCTTTCATCCAACTGTTCGGATTTATGTCGGGCCTTGGGCCATTGGCGAGCCACTTCCGCAAGCATCCTGGAATCCTGGAAGCATGGGGAAGGTATCTTCGAGGGGCTAAACAATTAGAAGAAGTAAACGATTAGAACATACAATGGCTAAATTATAGTTCAAAGTCAAATTACGGCATCACGAACTGCTCAGCTCTTCATACTGCCAGCAGCTGTTTCGGTGACCTAGGAATCCCCCATTTAGAGACCTTCCTCCCCTCCGCCGCGTTTGCCGCGGTGCTTGGTGAGGAAGAACTCCCGGCCCAGCACGGAGCCGCGGTCGAAGGCAGAGCGCCGCAGCTGCGAGATCAAGAGCTCGAAGAACTCGCTCTCGCTGAGGCTCTTCCTGGCACGGCTTGGCTGAGGCTCCACTCTTTGGGAGGTGTTCGTTTGGCTTCAAGAGGTGGGCTCTGGGTTTGCCATTTTGGGTAGGTCGATCTTCCCGCTTGGCGACAAAGTTTAAGGAGGAACACCCTCTTGGCTTCTGATCCCGGCCCGGCCCTGAAGGTTCAGGCGTCTGGAAGGGTTAGGGTTGGTCAGAGTTTCTTATCCCAGCTGCCGGGCCTAGAGAAACGTCCTTTGAGCCAAGGGCCAGGGTCAGGATTCATGGTATGCTTCATGATCCCAGTCACCCAGGCTCTTCCCAGGGTTCTATGGGAGTGTGTGTGCGTGTGTGCGTGTGGGTTGTAGCCTCCGAGCTCAGAACAGGTCTAGGGACTTGTCGTGTTCACCCCGGAAATGGTTTAAATACAGTCACAATGCCAATCCCCTTGGCCTAAGGGTCAGCCAATTGCAGCCGACCCGAACGCTTGCGGAAGGAAAGCCCGTTGAGGTTGACCATGTTGGTGGACGGGCACGGTTCCGCACACATGGTCAACAGTCTTTGAGGTGGGGAACCTTCACATTGACCATCCCTACCAACCCCAAGGGATCAGGGTTCCTTCATTCAATATCCAAGGCCCCGGCTTCAGCTTTGATGGAGGGCCCACCTGAAAGTTTTGAGTGGGTCTTCCTGGGCAAGACTCGGCTTCCGACACGGAGCCACGGTAAACCGTCAAAAAAGGGAAACAGATTCAGGAATCCCTGGCTGCAATGTTTGTTTGCTTTTCAGGGAGGCACGTTCCTGAGTGCCCACTGAACTGAGTTTCCAAAACTATGAGTTCACATTGAGTCCCAAAACTTGGGAATGAGTTGGCTTGACTTCAATGCAAAACCCGCCAGTTTGGAGAAAAACGACTGCTGAATGGCTTGCAGAATCTTGGGCAGTAAGTTGCCAAGACGGCCCAAAGCAGGGCTTGCCTTTCGAACCCCCCTTTCAGAAGGACACGCATTCAAAAACTAATTTGTAAAGCTGGCTGAACCAATTGGAGCCCTAACCTCCTTTGGAAACCAGCCCCCCCCCAAAAAAAAACACACACACACACACACACACGTCGCCCTCGCCAATGGTCAGTCTCCTTCCGCTCGAATTGGCCCAAGGGGCGAGCCGTTGGTATCGAAGCGCTTCAGCAAGGACTCCACCATGGCATGGTTGGGCTTGGGCAGGTCCATGTCCCCGTGAAGTTGCTCCAGTACCTGGGCTCGGCTTCACTGCCCCCCCCCCCCCGGGCCGGAAAAAATATGAAAACTAGAGGACGATTGGCCCGAAAGCATTCTTCCCCAAGCGTTTCCCATCATGTGCTATTCCAGCCGCGGAGACGCCCTTTTACATCGATGCAACAGCTTCTGCAAAGGAGGCTCGTGCAACTTGGCTCTATGTAACTTGACTCTATGTAACTTGGCTCTATGTAACTTGGCTCTATGTAACTTGGCTCTATGTAACTTGGCTCTATGTAACTTGGCTCTGTGCAACTTGGCTCTGTGCAACTTAGCTCTGTGCAACTTGGCTCTATGTAACTTGGCTCTGTGCAACTTGGCTCTGTGCAACTTGGCTCTATGCAACTTGGCTCTATGTAACTTGGCTCTATGTAACTTGGCTCTATGCAACTTGGCTCTATGTAACTTGGCTCTATGTAACTTGGCTCTATCGTAACTTGGCTCTATGGGAACTTGGCTCTATGGTAACTTGGCTCTATTGTAACGTGGCTCTATTGTAATTTGGCTCTATGTAACTTGCCTCTACTCTATGTAACTTGGCTCTATGTAACTTGGCTCTATGCAACTTGACTCTATGTAACTTGACTCTATGTAACTTGGCTCTATGTAACTTGGCTCTATGTAACTTGGCTCTGTGCAACTTGGCTCTGTGCAACTGGGCTCTGTGCAACTTGGCTCTGCGCCACTTGGCTCTGTGCCACTTGGCTCCATGGCTCTGTGCCACTCGGCTCTGTGCCACTTGGCTCTGTGCCACTCGGCTCTTTAACTTAGCTCTGCGCAAGATGGCTCTGCGCAGCTTGACTCTGTGAAAGTTGGCTCTACGCAAGCTACTTTATGCGAGTGGCTCTGCGCAACTTGGCTCTGTGAAGCGTGGCTCTGCGCAAGTCTGCTCAGCGCAATGTGTTTTGCGCAAGTTGCGCTGCACGATTTCTCACGCAAGTGGTCTGCGCAAGCTGCATTGTTCCAGGCTGCTGCGCGCAAGTTGCTCTCTGCAAGCTGCTGCGCGCAAATGGCTGGACATCTGTCTTAGACTGCGCACGTTGCTCTGTGCAAGTTTCTCGCCGCCAGACGCTCGGCGCTTGTATCTGTGCACAAGATGCTCAGCCTGCGCTGTGCACACACCCGCGCTACTAAAAGTTACAAATCTCCAGCTGGAGCTGCGGAGGCGCTCCGCGTGCTACGCTTGTACTTAAAGGCTGCGATTTTCCAGCCGGAGCTGCGGGAGCACGCTCCGCGTACTGCGTTTGTACTTAGAAGCTGCGATTTTCGTGCCGGAGCTGCCGCGGACCAGGGGGAAATCGAGCCCGCGACCGTGGGATTGCGAAAGCAGGCGCGCAAACCACAAGACAACTTCCAAAGACCGTTTCGCGAGCAAGAAAATCGCACGCGCAGCGAGAGCGCTTCGACACGCACAATCTCCGCAGAGGGTTCGCCGAGTAAGACAAATTCGCACGGCGCCACAGCGAGAGCGCTTGGACGCACACGATCTCCGCAGAGGGTCGCGCGCGCACCGCAGAAATCGTAAAAAGTCGCGCGCGGACTGCAGAAATCGTAAAAAGTCCAGTTTTTGAACCTCGACCATGCGAATCTCCGCAGAGGGTCGCGCGCGGCTTGCACAAATCGTAAAAAGTCCTCAGCTTTTGAACCTCGACCACGCGAATCTCCGCAGAGGGTCGCTTGCGCAGGTTAAAAATCGTAAAAAGTCCTCAGTTTTTGAACCTCGACCACGCGAATCTCCGCAGAAGGTCGCGCGCGGCCTCAGTTTTTTGACCTCGACCACGCGAATCTCCGCAGAGGGTCGCGTGCGGCTTGCAGAAATCGTAAAGGTCCTCAGTTTTTTAACATCGACCACGCGGATCTCCGCAGAGGGTCGCAATCCCGAGCGATGATCAAACTCCCGCCCCGGCGCCTTAGAAACCTAAACTAACTTACATAGCTGCTTACGCCGAAGCTCTACGCAAGCTCTACCTAACCTTGGCTCTGTGCCACTTGGCTCTGTGCCACTTGGCTCACTTGGCTCTGTGGCTCACTTGGCTCTGTGCCACTTGGCTCTGTGCCACTTGGCTCTGTGCACTTGGCTCTGTGCCACTTGGCTCTGTAACTTGGCTCACTTGGCTCTGTGCCACTTGGCTCTATGTAACTTGGCTCACTTGGCTCACTTGGCTCACTTGGCTCACTTGGCTCCACTTGGCTCTCTTGGCTCTATGTAACTTGGCTCATGTACTTGGCTCTATGTAACTTGGCTCTATGTAACTTGGCTCTATGTAACTTGGCTCTATGTAACTTGGCTCTGTGCCAACTTGGCTCTGTGCAACTTGGCTCTATGTAACTTGGCTCTATGTAACTTGGCTCTATGTAACTTGGCTCTATGTAACTTGGCTCTATGTAACTTGGCTCTATGTAACTTGGCTCTATGTAACTTGGCTCTATGTAACTTGGCTCTATGTAACTTGGCTCTATGTAACTTGGCTCTATGTAACTTGGCTCTATGTAACTTGGCTCTATGTAACTTGGCTCTATGTAACTTGGCTCTATGTAACTTGGCTCTATGTAACTTGGCTCTATGTAGCTTGGCTCTATGTAACTTGGCTCTATGTAACTTGGCTCTATGTAACTTGGCTCTATGTAACTTGGCTCTATGTAACTTGGCTCTGTGCAACTTGGCTCTGTGTAACTTGTCCAAGGGCTCCGCACGGAAGAACCCTTCGCGATGCTTTCAGGAAAAAACAAAAACACTCGGACATCCGGACCCAGGGGAACACTGGGGATACCCTGGTTGTAGATGCATTGATCCGGACCACTAAATCTGCTCAGCAAGTGGTGTCTGAAAAAGAGCTTAACATTGCTCTGGCTACTCTGGCTACCACCCTTTGGTCAACTCATTTAGGTGGAAAGGATGCCGAAACCGAGTTCGCCACAGGTCAAACGTCCTTATCATTTCGGTGGCAATTCACTTCTATCAACCACTTTTCGAGTAGTGCCCAATCAAAGTTCACAGTCAAACATCCTCTTGTGGTGTGCCCCGGCATGTGGAATCTCAAGAGATTGGTTTACTGTAGCACCCGACAAGGCGGCACAAAGGATCAAGTCGGCCAACTGGGCTGAGAAACCCGGTGGATCTCGTTGAAATCGAGCTGGCCGCTGTCATCTGCGTCGCTCCTCGAGCGACGGCTCGGTGCACGCGTTTCCGGCTCGGCAACGAGTGCTCGGGCCCGTGCAAAATCATGCTGGCCACTACAGGGAGCAACTTGGCCAGCAGGGAATCTAGGAATGACCCCGAACTGATCCATCCCTTGTGGCTTTTCAGCGGATCCCTAGCTTCATTCTGAACACCCCTGTTGATTGCCTGCTGAGAATCAGCAAGACAAGCAAAGCCCGCACACCAACCTTGAGCAAATGTAAACACCTAAGTGAACCCGCCCAAGGATGGCGATTACTGAGCCATCCCATTTCTTGACCAGACTTAGGCCTGCTGAATTGGTTTGTGGCTCACTGCTTAGCCTGACTTGCATAGTTTAATGACCCCCACCTCGGAAATTCAAAGACGGAACCATGGCTCAGAACATGCCACGTTCGTTTGTCCCAAGGTCGGGGCGCCCCGTTCTCCAAGCGGCTTCTTTCCAGCTCCTTTTGAAACATGCCACAAGGGGTACGAAGGCCCGACTCCCTGGCTCCTCTTGAATATGTCGGTGGCCAGACTTTTCAGGTCCGGCCGCGCTAAGAGCTCCAAACACTTCCGGCGCATGTCCCGGGTCTGGAACCTCAGCCAGCACGCCCCCCCCCCGTCGCTTCAAGAGAGAGAGAGGTTGCAGCCGGGGTCGCCCAATTCCACTTACGTAACCTTCAGGCAGACATGACAACTCTAGGCCAGCGCGAATGGAAGTACAGTAAGTGGGTCCGGCCCAAGAGATTCCATGCTTGCCTGTGGAAGGGCAGTTTTGCGCACAAGGGGAATTTGGAACTGCAAATGGAATTCCAGAGATTGACCCCCCTTTCCCACAGAAACAAATATTGCCGTAAGCCACCGCCAACTGAAAAAACACCTCTCGCCAACTGACAAAAAACACCTCTTCCCGGCCACGCACTTTGTCAAGTGGTTTGTTTTTGGGAAACCACCTCACCTTTCTGAACACCCCCAGGAACGGTTAAAATACTGACCCCGGCTTTCAAAAGGCCGAAGGGGTGGTGTTGAAAGAGCATCCCCACCTTTCGGGGACGGGCTTGGGACTGAGGTGCCCCGGTTCCATGTGCGGGGTCTTCCCTACCAACGGCAAAAGCTGCTGCCATAAATGGCATTATTCCAGGGGTCGAAAACTCCCCTTCCTCAAATCCAGCGACAGGAACAATGACCAACCAAGAACTCATACGGGAGCGATCACTTTGCGACGTGCACCTTCCTAACTATAGCCCGGGTTGGGGTTTGCACTGCGGGTATCCTCCCTCCAATTTTCGTGAACTCGTGAATGTGCGCGAAAAACACCTACCCTCCACTGAGCCCGTGAGGCATGTTTCACCTCATAATCAGGCCTTGAGGGCTAGGATAGGCCCCTACACACCCACAGGCCTTTTTGGTGGTGTTCCTCCTCGTTTCCCTTTAATCCTGGCGTCCCTTTAAGCCGACCTGAAAAGTGCACCCTCCAAAACACACACACACTCACAAGACATGAGGCTTGTCAAAAAACCCATCCCTATGAAAGATACCCCAAAAACAGAGACGTGGGCGGTTGCTTGGCTCGTGGCGTCTTCAGCACCAGCGAGGACGAGGGCGAAGGCATGCCCGTGGTCTCCCGATGCGAAAAAGAGGAGATGGGAGCAGTCATACAGGTGCTCAAAAATTAGGAATCCCAAAAACAGGTCCACCACTTTGAGAATTGACCGCCGCGGGTGGGTCCACAATCTTCCCATGGCTCCCTTTGCCACGAAAGCCGGTCAACAGGTTCTAGTAAATGTCGCTTAGACCTCCAAAAGTCGAATCTGCTGAGTTGACTGCCTAAACAAAGTTTAAACCTTTTGCCCATGATCAAGAAGTTCAATGTTTCGAAGCTGAACAAGCAAG
>CAUJNA010003398.1:239035-281535 GCA_963377175.1 Effrenium voratum | reverse complement strand
AAATGAAATTCCAGGACCCTCCCATCCATTGACATGAAACTAAACAAGGCCCTCTGATGGACGCGAGGGCCAGGTTAAGGATGCAGTTGGTGGTGTTTGGATGTATCCTTTACTTGGCGCAACTCTTGGGGAATACAACAAATTGACAATTTCATATTCTGGTCAGTATGTAAAATCTAGCCTCTCCCCAACGCGTAGCATCATGTTGAAGGAGACCCCAGCAGGGTATGTGTGAAGATAGGGGAACCCCCCAAATCTTTCCTTTGCCTTTACAGTAAACCAACCTCACACAAGCGTACCAAGCCTCAAAAATCGACCTGCTCGTCTTGTTCAGCGACCCTGCTGGAAAAAGCGATCCCTCTTCGGATTTCACGATGTTCAGGGAAGCCATCGAACCAAAAGGGGAAACATCGCATATGTCTTGCCACTGGACTCCCCAGCTGAAGTGACGCCCTGGGACGTGTCCTTCACCGGCTCCAGCTTCTTCACCGGCTCCGAGCCCCATGGCCCTCCGTTTCGGTACCCCATGGCTCGCTCCAGGGGTATGGCTTGAGCCTTGAGCCTCGGCTGGGTGTTTGGGCCCAAAAGTCCAACGAAAATGCGTGTGTGTGTGTGTGGATCCTGTTTTGTTTTTCAGGCTTGGGAAATCACAAGTGTGAACAGAATTCAAGAATCCATGCCAGCGGAACACCTCACAAACACCACCAACACCAACCACCCGGATGTCACTGAGACGAAGCGCCAAGACGAAGCGCCAAGACGAAGCGCCAAGACGAAGTACCAAGGCAGACCACGACCGGGACACTACTGGCACACCGCTCCGGCACAACTGGGCGCGCTTTTTCCAAGGCCTTTGCAGTACAAAGCGAAGCCACCCCAGCGCGGGGAAGTAGTAGAACTGCTCCTGAACGCTGCGAAGCCGCGGGGCTTCACCCAAAAGGTTCCAGACCCCCTGGTTCTTGGGCTCACTTTCTGAGTAGTGTGGACAGAACAAGTCTATTTTTTGTTTGCCACTGCATGGTCTTCCCAAAAAATGTTTGAAAATAGTCGTGTAGCTGGGGATTGAGAAAATGGTATCCACCCGCAAACGCTGTTTGGAGCCTGGGATCACACCCAAGGTGTGCAGCTAATGAAGTGAAGGACACACTATACCAAGGGCATACACACACACACACAAAACACACAAAACACACAAAACACACAAAACACACAAAACACACAAAACACACACACACACACACAAAAAAAACACACACACACACACACACACGCCTATACACATATGTATATATATATATATATATGTGTGTGTGTATGTATGTAGGTATGCATGCATGTATGTGTGTATATGTACATATAAAGGATGTATACACACAATTGGTCCTCCTCCCTGGTACACACCCGCTGGGTTTGGACATGGCTCGATTTGAAGGCCGGGGTCGACGCGGGCCGGGGTCGACGCGAGCCCCGCACCCGACCATTCAGTTCACTTTTGGCGAATCTGAAAATGCGCGACAGGACAAAAAGGCGAGTTAACTGGTTCAAGGAACAGCTTCGAGGGCATTCCTTGCAACTCGGGGCACACAGACAATCAGTTTGTAGCCCTGAAAGAATCGTGTTGGAGAAGACCCCAAGCTTCCGCACTCACCCCGTTGCCCTCCTGGCCCTCGCGCTCTCGGACCTGGCAGGAAAGGCATAAGCGTGGGGGTGGTTTGATACCAAATTCAAGTCATGACCCTCAGTCCTGACCATAGGAGCGAGACGGAAGGAAGTTGACCCCTACTAGTGCGCGGCAGTACGTCGAGGAATCCCTCGTGATAGGACTCATTTTAGTGTTGGCAAGCTCCGACATTGCCAGGCTGCAACTCCGAAAATAAGAAAGTCGCATACTGGCCACTAAATAAGCCATAAGTCTGCATTCCATTGAACGCGTGTCTTGACCCCAAGATACCTACTCCATGGAACCCAAACAGTGGTCCCCTGGAAAAAGTCTTTAAAGCCTGTTGCTTTCGTTTTTCTCTTGAGGTGGAATCTGCAGAGGAGTACTCTTTGCAATTGTATCCATCCTTTTTGCGGGTTTGCTTGTCAAAACAACCTGTGAAGTTGCAACGCCGCCAAAGGGAGGAAGCCCCAACACCCTCAGCAAAAGCCCTCAGCCACTGCAATTGCTGCACTTGCCACATGTCCATGACCCAACTGCGGAGCACCAGCCAAGCTTGCAAGTTTGGCTTCGCAAGGCGGGAGGCGCTGCCTCAACAACCGGGTGCGTCTGAAAATAAAGGGTATCGCCGAAAACTGCAGATCTCCTCCGGGCGTCCCTTAAATCATTGAAACATGTCTAACACGTCGTACAACCTGTTCTCTGAGTGGGACTCCTGCCTCAAGCAAAAGAAAGGAGCGACAACCTGCAAAAGACCGAGCGGGCTAAGGATCCACAAAACGCCCGAGGTTGTTGGGCCCCCTACTGCAAGGATGGATTCCGGCTCTGCATAGGCCGCCAGCAAATACTCTACACCTCAAGGGCGAGCGAAAGCGAATCATGTACACATATGTATACACCTATATAAATATATAATACTACATGATATATGCATGTGTGTGTGTGAGCGTACTCAGCAATAACGGCAATATTGGTGTATTCGATGCCACGGCACTTGGGTGAAAGTGGAAAGTATTCATCAGGATTCTCTGAGCTAAAGCCTTGCCCCCCCCCCCCCCCACACTCGGCACAAAATTGACGCGTCTGCAGAACCATGGGGCGAAGAGTAGATTCCCTTCTGGCCTGGGTTGCGGTGGCGTAGGATAGGGGAAGCCTTCTTGGCCCTACCCTTTGAGCTCATACAGCTGTTGCCCAGAAACCTCCCAAGCCCAGAGCCCCATCAGGTCTGGGGCTGCAGCTGGCAATCCATGCCAATGCATCTGCTATCGCGAACAAGCCCAACATGCTCAAGGCGGCTCCCAGGCTTCCACGCAAGTTGCGCGTTGTTCAGGATTGCGGGCTGTGAGGTTACAGTGGCACCCTGAATTAGAGCCGAGTAATTGCAGCCGGGTTTGGGGCCCATTAAGGACCACGGGTCAGCACCTTCTTCCCTTGGCTCCTTGCTTGGCTCTAAATCATTTAAAGTTGTCCCGGCATTGAAAAAGCGTCCTAAGCTGAAAGAGTGCAACCCCAGCACCTTGCAAATTCCAGGTCTACGCAAAACTCACCTAAACTCCTACGCACCCCTACGCCGAAGGCACCGGAGGGAGAGGCATAGCGGACATAGAAACCAACAGACAAAGAGGAAACGGGTGGAATCCACTGAACAGATGGGCCTGGCAATCCCAATGACAAAAGTCTAAGACAAACTACAACAAAATCACGGGGAGAAATGTGCATTCAAAAACTTTGTACCAAGGACGGCGCCTATTGATTCCTTGGCACTTTCCTTTTAGATATTTGGAGGCATGCACGCCATTGCTGTTGATGGCTTGTGCGGCCCATTCGTTGCACAAAGTTATCAAAACAAAAAAGCAACAACTCCAAAACTAGCCCAAACGAAGACCACATACACAAGCTTGCCCAACAAGACCGGCACATGCCCAAGGCCTGAACTAAGATCTGGCGACCCAAGCTGGGTCGCCGTACCCCAGAGGCAGCCCACACCCAAGATCAGCAGCAACACGCAGGCTGCCCTAGCGCGCGTAATCTGGTTCCGGAAAGGCGCGACCCACTTGACCAGACTAAGATACAAGAAGCTATGTTGATTTGGTTGTTGTCAGCAGTCTTGCTTTGTTTTTTTGGGGGAGCACTTGGCAAAAGAGCAACATACAGTAAGGAAACCCAAAAGGGCAAAAGTGCGAAAGAGCAAGATCAACAGGCCCACTGCGTCACGCATATGTTTGCAAAGAACCAAGCATCCAAGCGTGTTTATCCCAAGGGTACGGGGAAACTTGTTTGTGTTGCCAATCTTCGCAAGCAAACACTTGCTGGCACCATGCAAAGTCATTCGGGTCAGCACTGCTCAATCTGAGCGGGTACCTGTGTTTTTCCGCCGGGTTCACGCCAGATCCACCCAAAATGCGTTGCGGGCTGCACGAACACGAGAACATCCAACAGGACACACGCGGTGGCTAAACACGACTCTTCGTTATGTTCCTGGCACCTCAAAGTCAGCCCAAGGTGGCCAATGGATCCACGATACTTTAAGCTGCGGTTTGAGAATTTCTCAAGATTCTGGACCCCCTTTGACTTAGAAGTTAAATGGAAACCAAACACTTTCGGGGACCCCCCTATTTTGAGAAACATCTGTTTGAAAGGGAGCCACCACTCACGCAAAGAAACCCAGAAAAACGGCTTCGATCACCGACCTCCTGGCTGCACTCCGGAAGCTGCCGCTGGCCTTGCTTTCTGAGCAGCTTTCCCAAACAAAGTCGGAACTCGTTCTTTGCCAAAGTGGCCTCCCAAAAATAATTCTAAAAGTCCAGAAGTGGCGAAAGTGAGGGTGGGGAAATCATTTGGAGCTGTGAATTTGAATCGCGTCTACGAACTCACGAGAGCGCGCCATTTCCTACTATCAATGGCTCACTGCGAGAGGGCATGCTTGACTCAGTTAGGATTGCTTTCGCGTGGGCATCCAGCGTGTTTGTCTCCTCTCTTTTCTTGTGTGTGCGCGCCGTGTTTGAGCTGCATGCTTCCCGCGAAATCTAGGACTTAGAGTAGCGTGCTTTGCGGCGAAGCACTTGCTAGTGTTGACCTGCATGCATGATGGCTTGTCATGTCTTTCCCAGCCCTTGCCTCCACAAACCTTTCCCTAAAAAGCAGAGGCCCAAAGTCAGACCCAGAAAGTCAGATATGACCGTAAACCTCGGCCAGACTTGGACCCCCTGCAAAAAGAGGGAAAATGCTCAAAACAAAAAAGCGAAAAGCCAAAAATATCCAAAAAGGTAAGAAAAGATTCTGGCAATGACCAAAGGGGGGTTGCAGCTCCAGGAAGCCTTATGCTGACCTTAGGATCATTGCGTTCGCCTGCCTCTCCCATGCACAAGGAAGGTGCCAAGGAAGAGTTGCAGTCCTCTTACCCACATAGTCACAGGGCGTATCCCGAAGTCGTGTGGTTCCAAGAGCGTTGGTCAAAGATGATTGAATCTAGGCGACTAACAATTAATGTACTGAGTGTACTGCACTTGACCCTAGTATCTAAGTATCCCATGTTGGCTGGCGTCCAGCAGAAGCCTAAAGGAAGCCAACCATGCTAAGGTCCCATGTTGAGACAAACTACCCTTGCGAAATAGGGAGATGGCCAATCCTAATCCTTAATCCCTGGCGGATAAAGCATCGATTTTGAACTGCCTAGTATGAGATAAGTTTCATGATTTGTGGACAAGATGAAGCCCGACTCTTTCCCTGGGCCTCTGGCCCAAAAGCACTACGGCTTGGGCTGACTTGTGTTCTCCATTGGCCGTGAGACCGCCCTTTTCGTTGAATTTCCCGCGCGCCTCACACCAAAGAAAGGGAAAAGGTGGGACTCTTGCGATTGGGTTGCTCCTGAAACTCCACGTGAAACAAAAGCTTAACTTGTTGGAGCTCCAGGGTTTGAACCGGTGCCCAAGTACCTATGGGGTTCCCAAGTCATTCCCCAGGTACACAAGTGTAAAGTACTTTGGATTTGTAAGCTGTGCCCACTAGCAACAGTCGTGGTGCAGATCGTCGCTCCCTTTTGGTCTTCCTGATGTGCCTGTTCACGGATTGTGGGCAGGCACGGGCCACCGGCCAATCTGCAAATTGAACTGTCCGATATAATGGACCCATGTAAGGGACCTTCATCACAATGAGCTTGTTTCACCTCCAGGTGAGCTAGTAGGAAGACTGATGGAGGGGGTGCAGCGGGAACATGGGTCCATATGGAGAGGCATTGAGCCTGTCTACCCCGAACCCTTTTAAGAACCTCTTTGAAGGTTTTTGAGAAGCTTTCCTGGATGCCCTCGTTTTCTTGATGAAGGACGTGGCGTTGGCACCTTCTGAGGGGCAAGGCCCAAGTAATTGCAAGGCCCAAGGCCAAGAAACCTTTGGGTCTGGCTGAGTTGCTTGAAGAAGCCGGTTAACCCCCCAAACCATTCTGGGTGTTGAACTGGGGGTGGTCTAGTAAGAAATCAGGATGTGACAATTCTGGGTCACACCTGGGTATGAAATTAACTTGAGAACCCTTGGGGGGGTCAGTTACATAGGCATTTGTGTCCACTAAATCCACCAACCATCTTGCAGGTCGTTCAGTAGTTAGATCGTGCATCATAGCCATTTTGCACCCAGCCTGGTGAACCAAGCAAAAAATAAGCCCAAGGAGCATCCGCAACAGGACTGGAACCTCTTCTGGGAAGCTCTCTCAAACCCTACCCAGGATTGGCGTTTGGACACCCAAGCTGCCACCACTGAGAAAAAACAACTCAATTGCCACTGCTCTCTTTGGGGTCCATGGCCACGCGTCTGGGCTCGGCGCCGTCTGCGCGTCATGCTGTGCCTGCCAGGGGGAATGATCCACCTTCAAGGGGACGAGTGGGGCTGGGTCCATTAAAGTGACATCCTCAAAAGGATGATTTAAAGGGAACCACCGGGTCCCAAATATATTTTTGAGAACCTTCGTGACTTTGAAGAACTCAGTTGGCAGTGGGGCTCGGCTGGTTCCACGTTCCAAGTCTGCCCAAAGAAAGATAATGCGGGTGCCACTAAAGGAATTCCAGGGGTTAACCGAATCTCGAGGGGACCTTAGGCAGTTTAATGAAGGTCCACTCTCGAAGGGCACCTGGAATTGAATCGACTTGGCGGGACTGCGAGGGGAATTGACCTTGTCAAGGTCCCTAACATTCCCAAACAATAAACATGTTTTTTGCCAACCCAGATTTTGTAATGTCTCTCTTGTCGGGGTGAGGTCTTTCAAATTATTAGGATGGCCAGATTGCCAGTCGGTCACGCCTCCGCTGGAAAAAGTGAACCCGGGATTTAGTAAGCCAAACGAAATCCGGATCACCTTTGGTGGAGTTGCACCCCCCAACGATGACGATCCAAGCCCCTTCTGGAACCTTTGGCGGAAAGCCAATGAGGAACGAGGCCCTAAACAGGATCCATGAGTGGGGTGTGTCTTCCTGGGTTGTTGCGTTGAAGGGCGACCAGCAAAAACTATGGCGGCTCGTTCTCAAGACGCTGCATGGATTCGCGGCAGTGTATGTCATACCGTGCCTGTGCCATGGCATCCGAGGTAACTTTCACGGCCTTGGCTGGGGAATGCTGGGGACTCGCGCAGCTCAGGGTTGGATTCGGCTGTGCAGTCGGAAGTCAAACCAGGGACTCCTTAGAAGAAAAAAACTTCATACGCGTGCTTAAGCAATGGCTTGAACGTGATGAGGGGCTTAGAGGGCTTAGCGAACGGCTAGAACTTGTTGGCAGGTTAATCGCAATGTCACAGCAGCTACTCGAGTTCAAGTTTCCTCGAGTTCAAGTTCCCTGGCATTGTTGCATCTCTGCCATGTCTTTTGACAGCCTGGGCGTTCCCAAAATGTAAAATGTCCAATAAATGTCGAGCAGTTTGCCTTTGGCACTCCTTCAACGGCATTGTGTGTGTGTGTGTGTGTTATTTTTCTGCAAATAAGTGGCTGAACCGTTTCCCTTTGGTCTTCATCAAGGCGCAGGGTTGCTCCCTGAGGGTGCCCGTGCGGAAAAACAATTTAACTTTGGCAACATTTTCCCTCCTACAAATCTTTAATGCTTCAGCTTGAAGAAGCAGCCCAGTCTTTCAGATTGCTCGTTTAAAAGTCCAAGGGACATCAACGACACGATCCCCTTCCAGCTACGCGCCAACAAACGAGAAAGCTTAGCGAGGGCCCAAACCAAGCTCTGCAACAAAGCGCAACTCCTTGCTCGGCTTCTTTAGGGGGCCCCAACCGTAACCAAACATAGTTTGTTTCCTGATTGAAAGGGAAAGTGCCAGAACAATGAGGGCCTTTGGGCCGCCCACAGCCGTGACTTCGGGTTTCCGGGCGCCGGTCAGGTCACCCTCCCACAGCTTGTCCGCGCTCTGCGTCACTGCCTGACGGGCGGGAGGAGGGACCAGTTCCAGAGTTCCAGGAGGGACCAGTTCCTCTGAATTGAATGGCAAGGGTATCTGGGCAAATCGCATCAAATCACATAATATCACATAATAGCATTTTGAATCACCCGACATTAATCACTGATATCAAGCCGCATTTGGTGCATTTCGAGGAAGGGGATAGCATCCAGGTCAGAATCAAACTGCTGATCCTCGATCAGCAGAGAAACTCTGCTGGTGACATACCTGCAGAATGCAAACTCATCATCGGTGTGAAGGGATGCTCGCGTGATTGACAAAGTGGCACCTGCGTTGGCCAGCGATGTCACGGCCGGTAGGGCGACCCATAGCCAGGTGAAACAAGCAAATTGGGCTGGAAGGCAAGTGGGGGCCGGGAGAGCATCTACTGATTCAGCTGATTCAGCCTTGGACAGAGCGCCACCCACGATGCCGGCATGGATTTTGATGAGCTTTGCTGCGCTATCCACGGTGTCGAGGTTGTCCTGAACCTTGGGAGGCGGCCCAGGCACAAGCAAATACACGTCCGGTTTGGTGGAGCCAATTTGAGAACGGGCATATACATCCTGCCATGGTTTGTTTCTACATGTGTGACATGTCTCACGAACAACGGCTTCACCAAACACGTGGAACCTCTGAGGTGCAGACCATGGAGTCAAAGTCCTGGCTCGGGCTGGTGGCCCCCAAAATGAAAGATTGAAAACCCAGACCCTTTGGCTTCTTGTCAAAAGACTTTCTTTCGGGGGAAAACCTGAAAACAAAGAGACCCAGGAAGCGTTCCGTTTGCCAAAGGTGCAAGAAAAGGATAGGACACACTTTCGAGTGAGTTTCACATCAAGAACAACTGTTGAACTATGTTCCCAAAGCTCCCCGAAACTGACTGGCCTTTCGCGCGCAAGTCAACAATAACATTTAGGAAGCCCGGCGCCAACAAACAATCAGATACCCTCCCACCAACTAACATGGAACCTGACAGGCGCAGACAATTGTCCTTTTAAAGGGACTCCCGAACGTCAGGTTCCATATTGATTGGTGGGGGGGAATGCTGAGTCTGAAGGCCCAAACATTGGCACGCAGCACAGTCTGAAGCGGAGGTCCTTCCACGTCACGGCCGTCGTTCCCACACCTGAAAACAGCGCAGGGCTGACGGTTAGAAACCTCTGGTCCAAAAACCAAACCACAAACCATACACCAAGCCAATGTTCGAAACCCATCGTTCTGTTGAGGATATAGGTTTTCTCGGCTTATTTGACCAATGCGATGTCAAACCCACTAGCCCAGCCATGTGAACCACATCGACATCAAGCATTCTGTTGCGCCTTTTTCCCGCCCGAGTCAAAGGAAGAAGCTCACTTGTGCAACGAGGCCGCACATGTCCGAATACAACTCGAAGTAGCTGCTACTCCCTGCAAGCGGGATGGAATTTCTAAATCTGTTCAAGATTTCCAAGGCACCCCCTCCTCCCAGATCCATGCCCAAGAGCAGGAGACCCTCAAAGCCAAAGCTGCGAACAAGGTTCCCCCCCCCCCCAAAAGGCACTCCATGTTTAGTGAGCCAAACACCACACCAAACTAAAAAATGCGGTTACTCACCCTTGGGCCCTTTTCGATGATTGCACTCAGGCCTGCACCACCCTTGCTGACCACGGATTGCACTAAGGCCTCCGTCCTCGCACAGAAGGTAGCTAGATGTGGCAGGCATCAAAATAGGGGCTCTTACAAGTGTGGTTTTCCTTTTTTCTTACCACTTCTTGATGATGATGACCACGACGATGATGATGAAGCAACAATCTGCGTGGGAACAAAAATGATGATAAAACCAAATCGAGAGGTGTTGCGCAATCTTTACCCAACTGTACGCGTTCCATATGTTTTTTCGTTTTCTTTCATCGCTTGACAACATTGGCATGCGCAACAAAAAACCATTTTGTTTGACTAGGTTTTGTCAATGACGAGCAAGAACAGCAATACTCAACCGTACAGGGGATCAAGCATGTCAAACCAGGCATGACCTTGCTCCAACCCCAAGACATCTAGAATGGATTAGTATGGCTTACCAAGCATGGGCTCGGAGGCGTGGCCAAGTGTCAAGGATTCGGTGTAATTGATAAAACTTGGACCCGTGCAACACCCGGCCTTCGGGCAATGGTTTAAATTTTGCGCAAACAGCGAAGACCTATTTGTGAACGCTTCTACTTCAGGGCGTCTAGACTTCCTTGAAGAAGCTTCAAGGGCCAACCCGGTCACTCTCCCTGAGCTCCTTTTGTGCACGTCATCAGCCCGGAGTGGCAGGGCCAAGCTAGGCGCAAGCGAGGCTGCAAAGATCAGCCTGATCATTTGCTACCTGAGGCATGCCAGCACGCAGCGCTGGCGTGAACGAGGTTTGACGCACTGCTGTGAAAATTGAAGTGAAGAACAGTCCTGCATGCTTCGAGACGTTCGAATTGTAAGGAAAAACCACACATGTCAAACCTGGGCCGGGGCGCCTTTCTTTCTTCACGATCCAGTGCATGCAAGGTCATGAGGTTTGCCATTTCGTTTCATACACCCACGTGCTGACAAATCATTCACACATCGTAACACTATCTCACTCGAATGCTTGACAAGATTGCATGTCGCACATTGATCCATTCTACAAAGTGCAAATAGTTACCAAGTCACGCACAGTCCCTTTTAGAACGTATGAATCCGGCTGCTCCGCTGGCCAGACGAGAATCTCCCAACAAAAACCTCCAAAACCTGGGTAGTTTGAAAGGGGGGGGACTTGCCACTGAGTGGCGGATTACGCAGCTCTACTCAAAAGCCAGACAACGCCTGGCAACAAACAAGCAAGGCTGCTATTGCCTCACTGCATGCGCGCGCTTGTCACATTCCGCTGACAACTAAGCGCCCCGCCGCTGGAACGGTGGCATCCAGTCACAATGAAAACCGGATCGGTATCGAATCTACGGACCGCTGAGGGAACCAGTCCAGCTTGAGCCAAGAATTGCCACCAAACAACACACCTCAAACTCAAAGGAAACAAGAAACAAACGGAAAACACTCATGGAAAAACAAATCGAAATTGCGACACCAACTGAGGCTGTTGCCCGACCCCAACACGGAGCGCAAACAAAACTATAGCGTTTGATTTGTTTCTGGCACCATCCCTTGCGGGCATTCGCCCAGATCTGATTGATGAGGTTTTCAAAGCAAAGGCGCGGAAAGTCATGGAAACACAATCCAAATGAGTGCATTCAAATGCTGCTGCCAGTGGAAGCGTGGTCTTCAAGAGACTTTTTACAAATAGCGTGCGTAAACGTTTTTTTTGCCGGTGAAGTGCGCCAACCTAATGCCGATTGCAGAACAATGCATTCAAGTTGCCACTCAAGTGGCTGCGAAACCATGCCATGACCTTGTTTTTGGCAACGGTGGCCCGCTTCCCCGCCAAGTTGTTCTACTTGCCGCTGTTTTTTTCTTCATATCTGCTTCGTGGAGAAATGCTTGTTGCAGGCACCGAGTGAGTTGCGGTTCGCCTGGCCCCTGTCCTGCTGTCAGTTGTCCTCTCACGCACGTCCCGGGTGTTGTGCATGAGGAGTTCCACAGGCCGCCTGGGCTGCCTTGAATGTATGCATGGCTATCCCCTGCCAGGTGTAAGCAAAGGAGGACAGCCAGCAACGTTGCCCTCGATCCCTAATTTGCCTCAAATCGGAGGCCTGGGTGTGTTCGTGGCGCGCGCCAGCTGAGCTGGACCGCTGCCCTCCGCTGCTGTCGTCTGCCGGGCAGATGAGGTGGGGTTCGAATTGCTTTGTGCTCGCCGCCCTTGATCGTTCGCAGGCATCTCTGACATGGTTTCCCAAGGGTTCGTTCGGCCCAGCTGTGACCTGTGAGCGCTGACATGGCAAATCCTCCTCGCCAGCCGGAGCCACCTGCGAAGCCTGAATGGCAATCAGCGGCGCGCCCCGGAGGTCCGCATTTCGTAAACCAAAGCCACTTGGCAGCAGGCAAAGCTGCAAAGGGGCAGATGTTTGTCCTTCCCATCAAAGGCCGAAGCCATGCGCATGACATCGGTCACAAGGTCAGGCGGTTGAGGAAGTTTTGATGGCCGAGGCAGAGGTTCCAAGGTCGAGGCCAGGGCAACTTCAGACCATCAGCCTCTTTTGGCCAGAGGTGTGTCAGAGGGCCTGCAGATTTTTTTCCACGCGCCTTTGTGCAGCTGCATGAGTCGATTTGATGCCCCCCAGAACCCTGCTTGAACGGGGGCCCACGGCTAGCAAAGAAGGTCAGGCGCGGTCTAGGCATGTGCCGAAAGCCGGCTGGCGAGCACATCAAGGACCGGCCAGTGCGGTCGGCAAGCACGTCACTGATGATGGGGTTCGGGCCCTCAAGGCAAGACAGGCCGGCCGAAGGCAAGGTGGACAAAAAGGCTTGCATAGCAGTCGGTGAACCAGGGCATCTTGGTAGGCGAGGGCGCAGGGTGTCTCTGGCCCGGCCAAGCTGCCGCAGGAAGTCGGCAGTCTCGGAGCTCCATCGTCCACCGACCTCAAGGACCGAAGGAGCTCGGGGTCCGGCACGCTCAAGAGGGCTGCGCAAGGCACCTGACCGCCGCACGATGGTCGCCAAGAGGGTCGAGAGGGCGATCGCATCGGCAGCTGCGGGCGAGGCAGGCACAGAAGCACGCGGAACAGCGCAGGGGAGTAGGCGGAGCTCTGGGCAGCTCGGCACGCTGGCTGGTGAAGACTCGGCTGCTGTGAGGCCCAGTTTGCGAAAACGCGCCTGGGAAGCCTGGTCTGACTAGGCAAGGACCTCACGTTGAAGCTGCCGAGAAGTAGCATCAGCGGCTGGGGACTGCCACCCGCGGAGGTTGCGTGCGGAGAAGGTGGGGGATCGGCGCCGGGCTGCAGGAGCGCCTCCCACGAACCCGAAAACGGCGCGGGGGAAAGGGACACGGCACTGCGCAAGCCGAGGCCGCCCTCATGGAAGGGCAGCTGCGCCAGGCGGGCCGCAAGGCCAGGTAAAGGGACTACACCAAGGAGGTCGGACACACAAGACAACACAGCCTCGTCGTGCGAGGCCCCGAAAGTCGCTGTCAAGCAAGGGGGCAGTATGCGAAGGACGTGGAGCACAAAACAAAAGCTGCTGGCAGGGAAATCCACACTGGGTCACTGCCGCTGCCTAATGCCCGAATGTGGGGAGGCTCACATTCCAATCGCGCGTCTTACCAGCATGCGGGCTGGTCCGGCAGCGTGTCTCAAGGTGCGCAGACAACGGGGGCGCACACGGTCGGGCGAGGTGTCGGCATAAATACACCCAACCGCGGAAATTACCCCAAATCTCTCGGGAGGCTTAAATCCGCATGGGACGCCGCGGGGAAGTGAAGTCGCCTGAAGTCACCCCCAAAGTTACGAAACCGCACGAGGACGCAAGCGTAGAAAGGCCACTTTGTAGCCGTGTTTTTTTTTCGCAATTAAGATGCGAAATCACCATGAGGACGCGTACAAATCAAGTGCCCAAAAGTGTGCCCAAATCAACTACCGAAGCAGGAAAGCAGCCTGGGACGCCGATGAAGCTTATGCTTTGTCAAAGTGATAGTTGTTCGCGCCCGAAACGCATCAATCACCAGCAGACGGTCAGTTGGAGCATATCAACGTTTAGGAATTGTTGCAGCTAAGATGCGCAACACCGATGGGAACAGAAGGAAATCAAGCGCCAAACATGTGCCCAAACCAGTCGCGCCAGGCAGGAAAATTTCATGGGACGCCAATGAAGGCATGACTTGAAGTAATAGTTTCTTGTGCCGGAGCACTTCGAACAACAAGCAGGTTCCAGAGTTGCGGCAGCTTTAAACATGCAATCCCAACGAAAAGGAATACAAAACCAGTGCCAAACATGTGCCTAAAAAGTTCGTGAGCACAAAGAAACACAGTGGGGCGCTAAAGAAAACTGCCATTGGTGCATTGAGACCTGCTGTCTGTTCCAAGACAACATGGCCAAAAAGGAGAGTCTGAAACAGGTCTAAAACATACCCAAACCACAATCCGCGTAAGCTTTTCAAGTGCTAAACTTTTTCTGAGGAGCTTTTGCCTCAGCAGGAGAACGCAAAGGCACACCAATAAAGGCATGCTCGCACTCAACATTTCTCTGGCTTGTAGAGGGGTTTCAAACAGGTCTGGAATGTGTTGTTTTGTTTTCCATTATGTAGCTAGCCCAGCAATTGGGGAAGATTGGACAGCCAAATGTCGACCCAGCCTCAATCCAGCGCAGCCTGTTGAGCTCAAGCACAACCACAGCAAGAGCAACTTACTATTACACAAGTGTGACGTTGCCATCACAGCGATCGTAAGGGGAATTGGTGTGAACCCACTCGCTCTGCTGCCAGACGTCTTTTTCACTTCTTCTTCTTAGCAGTCGGTTTTCGCACATACCTATCGCCACGGTTGGCCTGCCATGCACTGAGCCACATCTCACGGCTCTTTTTTGTGTTCAAGATGTTTTTCACCTCCAAGAAAGAAAGGGGTTTGCCCTTTGACACTTTTGTCCGGGCCGCCCAGGCCCTGGCGCAAGCCGAAGTCCCACCTGCCGTGGCAGCAGCTTTCGGCCTCGGCCGCATCGTCGCCCTTCAGAAGCCCAACCCAGGATCGAGGGATTGTCGTCAGTGACTTTTTGAGGCGCCTGGTTGCCCGTTCCTTCGCGCAGCACTTTGCTACTACCCTCCAAGAAGCTTGCGCGCCCTTCCAGTTTGGTTTGTCCACGCGGGCTGGCGCTGAAGCAGTCGCCCACACCTTGTCCTTCGCTACCAAGTCGGGCCGGACTCTACTGTGTTGTCTGTCGATGGCATTGGCGCTTTTGACTCCGTCAGCCGCCAGGCCATGTCATGTTGCACGCTTTGCGCCTCGTTGCGGGGGCCAATGCCATGCTTCCTTTCGTCCGGCAATTCTACGCCTCTCGGTCGCGCTTCGTTTGGCATGATGCCCGGGGTGCGCCGCACTTGATGATGCCAACCTTTTTTGCCGTTGCGCAGCACGGCGCGCCGGTTGCCACGCAGCGCCAAATGCAACCTGGAGAGCGGTTCCTTGCCTTCATCGATGATACTCTCCACTGTGGAAATCACCCCGTTTTGTACGCTCGTGCCATGCGGGAAAGGTTTTCCAGAAATCACCCCGAACGGCGTCCAGGTGCGGGAAAGACTCTCTAGAAATTGAAGGTTTTTAGATTTCCAAGCGGCAGAGCAGCCCGGCGAAACTGCTAAATGCAGCAACCCGTTGGGGAAACCGACGCCTGATTATTAGTAGAATCATAGAATATACCTTTTTTGTGGGTAGGAAAGGAGATGGAAGGAGAAGGCAAGCAAGGAAGGGAGGGGAAGGGATGAGAGGAAACTGACAGCTTTCGGTTGCCAATGGAACTGGCGTGGTTTAGGCTTGACCCAGACTATCTCTTTGAGGATTATTGAAGCATCTAGGAATGCATTCCTGGGACATTGTGCCACTTCATGTGTTCATGTTGTTGTGACGGGGCCTTATCAGAAAGGCGTTTGTTGTGTCTTTTGTGCAGTACTGTAGGCAGTTCGTTGAGATATATAAGTCTGTTTGCATGCAGAAAGTCATAGGACTTGAATGTGTTGAAAGCCATCTCTCCCAAGAAAGTCAAGTGCAAGTGCGGTCAATACTTGGACACCAGTATGAAGCATCGCTGGAACTGCGCGGTGGCGAACGAGGCCTTCAGTGCTGAGCAGTTCAATATTGTGAAGCGCGGACGGCGAAGCGGGTGGGAAGGCAACCCGAAACTGAGCCTGCCGAACAAAGCCACAATGTCAGAAGATCATCAGGCTTTGTTAAACCAGGTGGATGACGTGTTCAAGCTTATGCAGAAGAGAGTCAAGCAGAAGCAAGACAACTTGGAAGCCCCAAAATCAGATGCAGTGAGGGCTCCTTCGCAGGCTGCAAACGCCGCACCTGCTTCCCGAATATGATTTAGATTGTCCGGATGGAGCCAGTGCCTACATTTGCGCTCACCTTGCTAAAGGGCGTCAGGAGATTAAGCCGGTGGCAGCTTACTTCGTGGCTTGTAGATTGCGTTCGTCGTCCAGGACAACACGTCAACACTCGGCAGTAAGACCAAAAGGCCCAGCACCAGCGCTGGATGGCGAGCAGCAACCCGGGCGGCAAGCGGGCAGGGGACTCCGGCTGAAACTGGAGCAGAGTGGGGTCAATGTCCCCGTAAGGCTCGGACGGCCAGCGCTCAGGGTCGCGAGGCTCGGCAAGGGTCGCCTCAGTGAGCGGGGCCGCCGGCCACGGCGGAGCTGCCACGGCGGAGCTGGCGGGCGGAGCTGTGATCTGCGCCACCACGTCTTCGTGGGGCGGTTGGAGGTGGTCGGCCAGCTGGTGGTCCAGCAGCCGCGACACCTGGAACCGAGACGACTGGCGCCAACAAGCCAGCGACCATTCACCTAACTGTGAGGATCAGCGCGCAGCCGACCCCCGCCCTGATCCGTCCTCAGGCCCCTTGCCTCTGCGGCCTGGGCCTGAAGAAGCCTCAGATTCTGAAGGCTCGACTTCCACCTCCTCAAACTCGCCCCCCTGCTTGGTTCCCTCTTCTTTCCTCCGCGCGCCTCTCGCTGCACGGGCCTCTCGGGCACGAGAGCTTCGTGTGCCCCTGTACGCTTGGCCTTTGCGGCCTTCCTTGTCCCGGAGCCTTTTCTCGGTCCTGGGCGGTGTTGCCCGCGCTCAGGACAGCAAATCCTCTCCCACTTCGGTGTCCGTTGAAGCGGAGGCCGCACTCTCGGAGGAGCGGGTCCCCACCCTTGAAAGCAAGGAGTGCCAGGAGAAGCAGTCAGCTGCCCCCGTGCTCCAGTCTGCCCCAGCTGGGGGCAACTCCGCTGAAGAGGCGATTCTAGTTGAGGAGTGCTTTCAGCACGCCTTCAACATATATTTTGTTCCGTCTCCGCACGTCGACGAGGGCGGCTGTGGCTGCATGCAGCGCCGGGGGCGGGCGGTTGCGGGCGCCTAGCCACGCAACGCAACACCACTCGGGCCCAGCGGGCCATCGCGCGGACCTTGGCTCAGGCGAGAGTCCCACCGTGCATCGCAGCGGCCTTTGGCCTGGGGCGCATGGTTGCCCTTCAGAAACCCAATGGGTGCGTCCGGGGGATCGTGGTTTGGCTCAAAGCTTTGCAACACGGTTCCTGCACGCGTGCCAGCCTTTTCAGTTTGCCTTGTCCACTCGTGCCGGCACGGAGGCCGTGGCCCACGCCCTCTTTGTTGCCACTGAGTCCCGTCCTGACGCAACCATCCTGTCCGTCGATGGCGTCGGCGCATTTGATACCATCAGCCGACAAGCCATGCTGCAGGCCTTGTCCAGCACTCCCGGCGCCAATCTTGCCTTTCGTGCGCCAGTTCTACTCTGACCCCTCCCGGTTTGTGTGGCATGACGCTGACGGCCAGGCCCACCTGATTTCGCAGGCGGAAGGCGGCGAACAGGGCGACCCGTTGATGCCTGCTTTGCTCGCCTTGGGTCAGCATGCGGCCCTCGCCGAGGTGCGCCGCCAACTGCGTCCGGACGAGTGTCTGTTGGCCTACCTCGATGACATTTATGTCATCACGTCGCCGGAACGTACCCGGGTTGTTTTTGACTTGCTGTCTCTGCACCTGCACCGGCACGCACATATACAGCTCCACCGCGGTAAGACGCAAGTTTGGAACGTGTCCGGACTGGAGCCACCTGGCATCCGAGAACTAGGATCGGTCACAGATCCAGTGTGGGTCGGAGACCGGGGCTTGCCTTCGGACCAGCAGGGTTTGGTGGCTTTCGGCGTCCCATGCGGCCATCCTGCCTTTGTTGCGGCACAGCTCCAGCTCACGAGCGCCAAGCAAGATCAGCTCCTCCAAGGCATCCGCGCGCTCCCTGACTTACAGTCCGCTTGGTTGCTGCTTTTGTTCTGCGCCTCTCCCCGGTGCACCCATGTTCTGCGTGCGTTGCCGCCCGTGGCCTCGCGGACTTTTGCCGAGTCCCACGATGCTGCTATCGCCGCATGTGTTGTGAATAGGTTAGGGACTGGCCCCCTTCCAGACTCCGCCCTCCAGATCGCCCAGCTTCCTTTCCAGCAAGGCGGCCTCAACCTGCGGTTTGGCGTTGCGCTAGCCCCGGCTGCGTATTGGGCGTCGTGGGCAGACACGCTGCCCGTGCTGCATCGCCAGCTCCCAACTTTGGCCGGGGAGATCCTAGCGAGGCTTCGTGCCCGGGAGCCTGCTGGACCTGCACTCTCGGGCGTTCTCCAGGCCCAGCACGCGCTGACCACGGCAGGTTTCGCCCGCCTTCTTGGGAGGATTTGCTTGACAATCCAGCCCCGCCGTCATCTTTGGACTTGTCCGGGCACCTGCCCGCTGCCACTGCCATTGCTGAACAACTCCAAGCTGCCCTACTGCCACAGCTTGACGCCGCGTCCCAAGCGCTTTTGTTTTCCCAGACTGGGCCTTTCAGCAGCCGCCCTTTCTGCAGTGTGCCGTCCTGCCCCGGGCTCACCTTCCCTTCTGACCACTTGCGTGCCTTTCTGTTGCGGCGTTTGCGCCTCCCCTTGCCCTTGTCCGCGCGCAGCTGCCGGTGCCGTCGCCCTCTCGACCCTTTTAGCGACCATCGAGCAGCCTGCGCTAGGCCTGGTGCTTTGCGGAGTCGGGGATGCCCGCTCGAGCGAGCGGCAGCTCGTGTTTGCAGGGAGGCGGGGGCCCGTGTCACTTGTAACACACTTGTGCGCGATCTGAATGTGGCGGTCGCTCGTTTTGACGACCGCCGCATCGAAGCCATTGCCAACGGCTTGCCCTTGTGGAATGGAGCGCAGCTTGCGGTCGACACGACCATGGTGTCGCCGCTCACGGCCAACGGTGTGGCTCGCTCCCTGCGAGACCCTGCCCGCCCCATCGCTTTGCAGGAGGCACGGCGCCGAAAAGAGGCCACTTACCCCGAGCTTGTTGGCAACGCCCGTTGCCGCCTTGTGGCTCTCGGGGCTGAAGTTGGGGGCCGCTGGAGTGCTGAGGCCGCAGAGTTTGTGCGCTTGCTGGCCTACGTCAAAGCTCGTGCTGCCCCAGCCGTGCTGCGGCCTGCTTTGCGCGGCGCGTACGTGCACCGCTGGTCTGGCTTGCTCGCTGCGGCTGCATCCCTAGCTTTTGCTGAGAGCTTGACTTTCCTGCCGTCGCCTGGCCTTAGCAACCTTGACGGGCCCGGCCCCGACATCAGTGACTTGTTGGCGGGCGTCCGGGATGCCCCGGATGTGTCCCGCCTGCCTGCCCGGTAGGGCCTTGCATGTGAGGGTGCTGGCCTCCATAAAAACAGCGCTTGCAGCGCAGCCCTTGTGCCCAGGGCCCCCCCCTAAAAATGGACAGAGCCGCTGCGGAAAAAGGCGCGAGGCAGAAACAAATAATAATACGATACAAGGGTTGTGGTTTGGAAAACTCGAGAGGGATGATTCCCACATCATCCTCACGGACGCTGGTGCTCTGACAGGTCTGTCCGCCGTCTTCCGTCTATGGCGCAAAGCCAGCCAACTGTGATGGATGTGCCAGCAGGGCTGCCCTGGGAGCCACGCGGAGGAAGAAGGGTCAAGTTCCTCCCAGGTAGTGTGCCTGCCGGCCCCGCCTGTGCCGGAGGTTCACCAGGCCCGCCTCCGGTGGTGGCTGAAGATGGGATGCCGGAGCGCATCGATGAGGAAGCGCTCGTGGTTGAAGGAGTGGCCATGAGCACGAGCCAGCAACGGCAAGTTCGGCAGCTGTTTCGTGGGCCCGGGCTCGCCCCTGGCTGCCTTGCACAAGCGCACCGTCCTCGCCTGCCGGCCTAGGAGCGACGCCGAAGAAAACCCCAGGTGAAAGCGACGAAGCTGATGCTCGTCCCGCCAAGCAGGTCCAACGGCATGATGTATGGCTGAAGATCGAGGCGTGGGCAGACTCGCAGGAAGAAAACAACCCGTTAGCCCAGCAACGGTTGGCGAGCGTGTGCGAATGGTTGGACGGCCTGCTTGACGCAGATACGCAAACTGTGGGATCGCAAGGCCTTTGTGCCAACCCACAGGTCTCACGCCAAGAGCAAAAATATTCCACTTCAAGTGGGTGGACAAGGCAAAAAAAAAAAAAAAAAAAAAAAAAAAAAAAAAAAAACGGGGCGCACAAGAGCAGGCTGACGTGTGCTGACGTGAAGCGCAGCTACACTGAAACAGACGAGCAAGCACGCCTACGCCGGAATCACACGCGCTGCTGGAGGTGTCAGCTTTGCGGATTGGCCATGCTACGCGCTCATTCGATATCGTGGCAGCCTTCCTGATCGACGAAATTCCGTGTTCATGCGTGCCCCGCCGGAGTGGCGCCCAATCTTTGAAGAATGGGTGTGCACTCAACCGCGTGAAGGTCAGCGGACCTTGTGTTCTGCCTAGACGACTGCCGGGTTAGTCTACTGCGATGAGCTTGAAGAAATCCTGTGCCAGCGGCTGGCGCCTGAGTTCCAGTTCAAGCGGGGCGTGCGCGACCCATGTGTGCACAGGTGTGACAAGACACAAATCACTCTGCTGCACCACATAGACGACGGGAGATGCGCGGGCCCCACCGCCATGCTCAACCGTCTGATCGACGAAGTCATCCCACAACACTGTGAAAATCTGTGAAATCCAGGCCGGGCTGCTGGAGTGCGAAGGAATAGCAGTGGAGATCCTGGGCCGAACAAAGGCGCGAGAGGAAAAAACAACAGGCTAAAGGATGCCATTCTCACAGCCCCTGATCCGAAACACGCCAGGAACGTCATACAGATGTTGAGTGCCCCCCCCAGGCAAGAAGTCACCAGTGCCATCCAGACGGCCAGACCTGAGCAGAACCGATGCCTTGGACAATAGCTGGGCTGCACGCTGCCGATCTGCGGTTGGCTCGGCAATCTACCTCAGCTCCGACTGTCGGGATATTGGTTTCGCCACAAAGGAGCTGGCGCGCCACATGGCGTCGCCGCGCCAGTGCGATTAGGATGCGCTGTGGTGCTGGGGAGATTTTTGCTGTCTCACCCAGACTACGTGCGGGTTACCGCTCTCGACGCAAGCGCCCATGACGGGGAGATGGCGCTCGACGCGCTCTCGGACTCAGACTGGGCCGGCTGCTTGGAGACCTGGCGTTCCACGGACTGCCACACTGGCTACCTTGGAGGGGCAGCGGCGGCAGCCACCACGCAGAACCAAAAGCTTGCCTGCAACGTCCTCCCAGGATGCGGAGTTGCGAGGTAGAAGCCGTGTTTGCGCGGGAAGCCTTTTTTTGTATGGCTTAGCCACGGAGGACTTTGGACTGCGGATGCGGAAGGTCAAGAGAACTGAAAACCCGGCCGATTTCCTCACCATGCACCCGAAGGCAGGGCCTTGTCGCGAAGCTCGAGCCGGCGGCCCATTGAAAGCGGAGATGCGAGCAAGTCTTGCTTGGGGACTTTCTTGACCCCAGGCTTCCGGTGCAACAGCTGGCGGGGCAACAGGAACCGCAATTTCCATGCTCGCATTGACGCGCCCTCGTTCGCACTGGCATGGAAGATAGCAGGGAGGGCAAACGTAAGGGCCTGCCGCGAGCAAAAGAAGGCACAAACTGAAGGTAAAGGCAGAAGCTGGACAGGGCTCGTGGGCGTCCGGGCAGGGCCTGGGTCGGGGTTGGGCTCTAAAAAATGCCCAGCCAAGTGGCTGCTGCGACTGTTGTCGGCGCGGCCGCTGCGGCGGTTGTCGGCTGGGCTACTTTGGGCCCCCACGGTTGCCGCTGCTGCTGCCGCGGTTTGGGCCGTGGCCAGTGCTGTTGCCGCGGCTGCGGCTGTTGCTGCTGCTGCTGCTGCCGCTGCTGTTGCTGCTGCTGCTGCCACCGCCCCCGCTGCTGTGACTCGTTGGTGGGCGCTGGCGCAGCAGAGGTGCCAGGGATGTGGGGACTGGCTGGCCGCTCTGGTTGCTGTGGTCGCTCTGGTTGTCCGGCATGGCTGGCGTGGATGGGGATGGCTGGGACTCAGCCTTGACATGTTTCTGCCAGCGTCGCGAGCCAAAAAGTTCTGGCCGTGCCATGCAGCAAAGATGAAAACACCTATCCACGGCTGCTTCAGACTGAAGGGCTGGCTCATGGGCAAGCGGCCTTCCATTAATGTTCTTGTCAGGGTTCGGCGGATACGTCCAAATTGCTCACCGCTGCAGCGATCTTCACCCTGCATCAGAAGACGCCAGCACTCCGGGAAGCCTGAATTAAGCTTAGAGATTCGCTGTCGGCGCTTTTGATACAATCAGCTGCAAAGCCATGCTACAGGCAGTGTCCGAGAGCTTGCCTGTCGTGCGCAGTTCTACTCTGACCCCTCCCTTTTTTTGTGCATGACGCCGCTGGCCAGGCCCACATAATGACTTTCGCGGGCAGAGGGCGGTGAGCAGGGTGACCCTTTGATGCCTGCTTTGTTCGCCGTAGGTCAGCACGAGGCCCTCGCTGAGGTGTGCCGCCATTGGCGTCCGGACACGTGTCTGCTGGTCTATCTCGAAGACATTTATGACATCACCTCTCCTAGGCTGGTGGCTTTTGGCGTCCCGCGCAGCAATCCTGCCTTGTTTACATTTGTTACATGTCGCGGCGCGCCAAATAGCGTGCAGGCAGGAGTCATAAGTTTGGTTTCACAAGCAGTACCTCCGCATCCACGCCGGCTTGCTGCTCACAAAAAAGGAAGTAAGTAACTTGTTGCGCTACTTAAAAATGAAAGCAAAGCAAACTTGAAAAGGGAAAAGGCAAATCTGATGTGAACAAAGTTGAGCTTAGCGAAGGTGAGGACATAGCACACGCGGAAAGCTTGCAAAACACACGTGTGACTGCACCTGCCACAATCTTGCCAGGTTGCGAGGATGTAGGGACGGCAAACTATAGGCAGGGCTGCTTTCAGTGCTGGCTCATGTGGTGGAAAGCTCGGCCAAAATCGAGGAAGTCTCTGCGGCACACCTGTGCGAGCATGTTCCGGCCATCACGTCCTGGAAAGGACAACTTGCCAACAGAACGCCCTTGCAATTTGCACAAGCAGAATGGTAACATGGCCGCTGGCCACAGCAACAAGGAGCTGCTGCTCCGAAGCTTGTGCATGAAAGCACAGCTGACTCCCGTATATCTCAGCGTGCTTTGCCGGGGCAGTGAGTGCCGCGACGGTGGCACCCACAACGAGCGATGCACGTGGCCAAGCACTGCATGCGGAAAACTGGGACGGCAACCAGCGTGGAAAGGTTGCCAAGCCAACGTGATTGCGTGCTCAGGGTTTCCAAGCAGCCTTTTGTGCGGTTTGCAAAGGCGAGTGTCCAGCCACGCGTCGCTCGCTGACGGAGGAACACGCAATGGTGCGCTGAACATTGGCCATCCGCACTGCAAAGTGGGTGGCCAAACTGTTCGAAAGGTTGACCCTCTTCCTCGCACCCATCGTGTATTCTGACCAACGACATATGTTTCCCCAGTTTCCAGCAATTGTGCGACACAAAATGAACCGTGGGAAGCCGGCGAGGTTCTGATCTCCTATAAGTAACACCCGTATAAGAAGTTGCATTTGACCAGCATGCAACTCCAGTTCCGGATTCCGAGGGTCATAGGCAACTGAAGAGACCATGCATGCTCCAGTCGCACTGATTCGCACGTTGCGCCATATCACGTCGCGGCGCAGCGTTTTCCTCAGACGGACCATAACCAAGCTGGGTGTTGGATTGATATATTCAAAGCGGCTAATGGTTGCTGATTGTTGCACTACTAGTCGGCTAATGACTCGTGGTGACCGAACTGGTTCTTGGAGCTATGAATGCTAAGGCAAACATCCTCATCAAAACACGTTGGCGCACATAACCTCCATGTAACTTGGCTATTTGCTAATCGCTTGCTAAAAGCTAAGCTTCTGGTCGGGCATGTCATGCCTCGCTCCAAGCCACAAAGGCATCTAAAAGTGTAAGGCTATGGCTGGGAACCGCCAAGGAAATTGATGTTTGCACAGGGCATTCCTGCAAAGTTACTAGGGAAACAACCAGATCTCGCGCCAACGCGACCTCGCCGTTGCCCGCACACTCAGCAAAAGCTCCGACGCGCCACAGCCCTTTTCCACCAAAGCAGCGCACTCGACTCGCCAGGCGCGCCACTCACTTTCGCTTCAGCTACCTGAGCGTGTCACCCATGAGCTCTCTTGCCCTTCTGGATCTCCCTTAATTTCTGCCATGTTGAATCTTGCACCCCTCTTGCCTTTCTTGCCTCTTGCGGCACCCAAGTTGCGGTCAAATGAGATCACCCTCATGTTGGGAACATATAATGTGCCAGGGAGTCCATTCAATCACCTTAAAGTAGCTTGGTGCCACAGAACATGGGCCAGAACTTCCCTCACTTCCTGAGTTGATTCACCAAACCAAACACACTTTCTGCTTACCACCAACGTGTCCAGGAAGTTGAGTTAATTTCCCGTGAATTTAGATGCCGAAATGGGGTAACTGCCCGGCTGAACTTGGGGCCTTTACTGGGAGCACTCCCCCGTCCACCCGTCCACCCCACTCCCCACACGTCCACTTCCTTGCGTCTTCTAAGAGGGCATCAGAATCTTGGGAGCGCTCGCAATGACTCTACCAAAGGGTCCCTGGTAAAACCGATCAGGCTAGGGAGAGATGCAAGGACACTGCCTAAACATATGGGTTTCCTCTCTGACGTATGCCATACAAACAGACTTGTCCCAAAGAACAGTGCCATGCTGTGCTGCGCACGCAGCTTTGCAGCCTGGTACCTGACCAGCCCGAAGCCTTGATCAGATCTGTTTCTTGCCCGGATCTTGCCCGGATTGCTTCACCGCCTTGTGAGCTGTTAGAAGCAAATTGCAAGCCAATACATAGTGCATCTTCATCATGCGTGTAGTACGTGTTCTTCAGTTTGCTTGATTGTTTGTTTGGCCTCAATTTCCCACCAGGAGGCACCCTCTTCCCCGCAAATCATGGAAGCTGGCAGAAGGGTTTGGAAAAAGGTAAGACACATGCATGGCCACGACCCACAAGAACATAATAGCATCACATCACGTCACAGCACAGCACAGTCTATCTCACACACACACACACACACGCAAACATCACAGCGCTGTGGCATCCTACAAATTGCTCCCATCAAAGCCGAACATGCTGCATGGAGAATTCCAAGGGCCCCCTAGGTCTCCCACTTCCACACCCCCATCCAAAAAACAATTCAGAAAGAGGGACACCTGAACCTAAACAGACCTGCAGATTACCAAAGGAACCAAAAGGAATACAAGTGTAGTGTGTTGGACACTTTTTCGGTGGCAACCAAACGAACAAAAAGGAAGGCATCCCCGATGTTACGCAACCTCCGTTTTGAGTAATTATGCATCAAAATCAGGTTTTTCCCTTTTGGCTTCCCTTTGAACCAACCTGAAAAGGCGCACCCTCCAGAATAACACACTGGGAGTCTCTGAAACATTAAAAACCCATCTCTATGGAAGATACCTAAAGAGGAACAAAAACACGAGAGATGCGCAGTTTTCCCGTCGGAGGCCGGCGAAGCTCCGGGTGGCCCGACAAGGGTTCTTGGCCATGCACCCGCGACTAGGCCTCGACGTTCCGGTTGAGTGGTGCGGCGGCTGGGTGCGGAAACCAAGCAAAACCACTCCGAGTTCTCAAAATGACGGACCCGCCACCGGCTATGCAAACCGTGCTGCATCTCACTCGCCCAGCGGTTTCCAACAGTGAGAAGGCTTTTGATTTCGAAATCAAAACCCAGACCCATACCCAAAAAGAACGACAGGCCGGATATCAACACCCCAGGGGGGTCGCTGGGATATCACCTAATAACTAAAAGGACGGGATGTCCTATGACTTCTGGTCAACCCTCAGCCCCTCCGCTTGTTCGGGTTTTGACACCGGAAAAGAACAGCGTTTTCACGGGGGCCCATTCAACAAAAAGAACCACCTCAGATACCTTAAAGTACGCCTTTGAAAAACCATGGTGGGTTCTCGAGAATGTCCAGATCCCAAAACTCAAAGCGTGAAGCTCATGGGTGTGTCTCAAAACAGGGGGACCCCCAGAATTGGAGGTGGTCCTCAAATTTCAAAAAGCAATCCCAAAAGGGACCAACACCAACAAAGACACCCAAATATCAACCGTCTTGAAGAAAGTAAACCTTGAACCTGCCTGATTTCTTCCAGTAGACCTAGACATTTGAGGGTGAGCTCATGCGTGCCAGGATACCAAAGGACTCTGTGGTTCGCCATGGCTTCAATACGAATCTCTCCTTGGCTGATGGGAATCCACTCCTTTACGGCTTTCGGTCAAAAGGACTCCAGTAAGAACCCCTGGTGCAACTCCGCGACAAATATCAAGGCGTCCATGACCCTCCTGGATTAAGCAAGCTTTTGCCCACAAGTGAGCCACAGTCCAAAAAAGTGGACGTCAGTGGACTGGATATTTTGACCGAAGCTTCCGACCACGCCCAATGCTAAGGCCGCGACCCAAGCACCTCAGAGCCACAATGGCCAACATGCCACGGCCTTTACATCTTGTGGTCCTTGATGGCCCTCATCACCCTTATGGCCCCCTTATGGCCCCCTTATGCCGCACTGTGGCCCCTTGATGGCCCTCTCATAAAGGTGCCACATCGAATAATCGCTTCACAGCCACTGACAATGGTGAAATAATCACTAATTAGGCTGCAGTGGTTTGCCCTATCGCTGCAAATCAGTCAATGAGTGTTTTTGGGGATTGGACGATCAGAGAGCATCAAGACAAAGCCAACCCTTAGTGCCGGGTTGATCATTCGCCCCCTCTCGCGTTCGACAACAGGCGTGAGCCAACACTGCGGCAGCCATTCGCGATCCGAGGGCCCCGCCGCCGTAGCCGCCGTAGCCGGCCGGCCACCTGGCGGCAGATCGCACAAAGTGGACTTCATTTCGATGGTAAATTTAAAAAGAAAAAACAAATGTGCAATCCTGCAGGTTCACATGCAACCCGAAAGCGAGGCTCCCCCAAAACAGCTTGCCTATGCAAAGTCTAGAAATGATAGCTCGGTGTCTCCTGCTGCTTTCCGTGTCACTTCAAAGAGTTGTGGGAAGTGAGTGGGACTAAGGCTTCTGTGATACCAGAGGACGCCTCCCCCTTTGGAACAAGGATTCGTCATCAGGAGGGTTTAACCTCTGCATCCCTGTGGGCAATTCCCACAACCTTGGGGGTCAGAATGGAGCCGGGACCAGTTCTAATCGACCTTAGTCATTGGGATAATGAGCATCCGAAGCAGCATAACATCTGTTTTGATCAAAAGAACCCGGCGGCATTCAGTTAATGCCTGATGGATTCGTCTCCATCCTGACAAAGGGGGCCCTCCCCCGCAATTGCGCCCCGCAGGAATGAACCAACACGTGCATCCATGTGGGTGAAATGTGATGCGGAAGCCCTCGTTACTAAACTCGGCAACTGATCATAGCGATTCATGTGAAAGGAAGCTTCAGCAAATCCTAATTCCTGATCAACAACCTAGCTGGGGTTCCTGTAGGGGTCTCATCTTCCTACGTCCACCGATCAAAGCCAGGGGAGTTTGTAATCAGGGGTTAACATCAGCACAAGAAAAAACGCTATTTCTACCCTTTTGTCGTTGGCTGACTTCCAATCAAGAACGTGTGTCCTACTTGTCCATTGGACAGGGAAACAAAAGACACCCTTTTTGTTTTCCCCCCTTCCCAGTGGACAGGGGAGACAATAGACATTTGTTGTCGCTAGCTGAATCTCAAGCAAAGCAGGCTTCATGCTTGCCCTGTGCACAGGATGAACACACCATGCTTCGTTCAAACGATTTAATCTGCCCCTTTTACAATCATTCCAAAACCTGAATGAGGGATCGCAGACTCATGTTGAGTCATTTTACCCGCAGGTGAGCTGCCATAAAATTGGCAACTGTTTAATGAACAGTACACCCGTGCGAAAATATGGCCACTAGACCGACAATCCCCAAGTTTGCCTCGTGCTGGCTCAATGCCCGGCCTTTCACTCCAGTCGCCGGCCCACTCCCAGCCTGGCCACCAATGGAAACTGGGCGAGACCGTGCCCTAAACTCAATTCTCAGTTCCACTTCCACCCAAGTCTACTTTAGTTCTAAGGCTAAGAACCTCCTTACTCTGCAGATGGTCAAAAACGTCTACACATCTCCTTTGCCGCTGAAAGCCCTTTTGCAGGCCTGCCAAAGGGCATTTCGCAGAAAGTACCCGCGACACTTGCGAGACGCGAATTCACGCCCCCCTCTCCCCGGTATTGGCTAACATATACCCAGCAGATTTGGGCCCGGCTCTGGGCCAAACAGGTGTCAGAAGAACTTCCACATGAAATTGAATCAAGGACCCCGAAGTGGACATGATTTGGCGCTTCATGTCCACCAACCGGCTCCCTCTATGAAAACTCATGGCCATTTCACTGGAAGGAACCTCTCCAGGTCCGAAGAGTCGCAGCAAGCAACATCCAAGTTTCCCAATGGGCCGTAAATCCGATGCCACACAAATGTCCTAGTCAAAGTCCATAGAACTGTTCAGCTCCCTGTGCTCCAAGGACCCAGAAAACATATCTGGTTGCGGACACCTCGGGTGTTTTTCTTTGGTCGGGCCCCAGGCTGAAACCTAAAAAGTTTGTATGAATACTCAGCAACTGAGTGCACTGGCCCAAAGAACACCCCTTAAAAAGTAAACACTTGCTGCGCGGGTGTGTCGTTTGTCTGACGCCCCTTGATTGTTTTTTCAAAGGAAGGCCAAAGAGAAACCAGCCTTCATGGGTTCCAATTTTGAGACACATCTTCCCTTTCGGTATGAGCTAACATCCCTCGACTTTCAGCAGATTCGCAAATTTGGTTTCGACAGAGGTCATGGCCTAGATTGGACGTCGCAAATGGGTGCGAGTTACAATGGAGGACCCCCAAAACGTTGGCTTTCCCTTTGGCTTCCCTTTAAGCCACCCCACAAAGGGGGCGCTCCACAAAACACACACAGAGAGACATACTCAAATCATGTGTGACTTGGCAATATAAACCAGGGGTGGGAACCCCACTATTTGCCCACCTCCCATCATGTTAGTGCTGGGGACTGGGGACCCTCTTTGTCCCCCTCCCATCTTTAGCTTTTGGATTAATCAAGACAGGCCCCGGGTCGAAAATCAGAACAGGTTCTCCGAGCGGATTCTCCCCGGCCTGCATCCTCGCCATACCCCTCCTGAGAGCTTCTCAGGCCACCTGTGTGGTCCCTACAAGTGGCTGGCACGAATGTTGTGCCCAATGGGTGCCCTTTTGCGGATGGTCATAGGGAGCAAACATGCAATCATTGGGAGGCGTCCCTTTGTCACATCCGTGTCACAAATCAGCCTGAGTTCCAAATAAAAATAAGTCCAGCAACTGAAGTGAGCTTGGGAATCCACATAGCAAAATGGTCCAAGTGCAAATGCCCCTTCCACGTCACACCAATCCCCCCGGACTCCTGCGGGGCTGCGTTGGTGACACCTGCAACACATCCCTCGTTGCCGGGGAAAAGCAGATGCCACAATTCCCACATAAAATTCTTCGCGTAGGGATGACTAAACCACAATGAGGAAATTGGGCCTACTTTCACCCAGGGAGAGGATTCGACGCCTTCTCCACATACTTGGGCAGCGGTTTATCACAACGCAGAATCTACGTACGATAGTCACCTGTCTCACCTGAGCAGTGCCCAAAACCCATTGACGTTGGTCCTACCAAAATGATTGTCAAAGTTATATGGTGTCATTTTTTAGGGGACCCCCCCAAAAAAAACAACCAAGAAAAACGTATATATATATATATATATGACTTTCCTTCTAGTTTCCCTCTAGCACCGCAACAAAGTACCCTCAAAGAAGACACCCCATGTGGGCCTTACTTCAACCCAATCAAACCAGGTAGTATAGCCACCTACTAAGTTGACCCTTTTGAGGTTTTTGTCTCTGCCGATCTGTTCAAAGGACCTGCGCAGTTTTGATCCCAACATTGGCAAGTGAGTCATCCTCTGGCCAAATATTGATCGTTCACCAATCTGAAATAAGAAACAAACAAGTAATACCTTCATGATGGGGGGGTACAGACCCTTCTGGGGTCACTGTATGGGTATTTCTCAAAAATGGGGCCCCCCAATATATGGTTGGGTTCTCTTGGTTTAAGTTTAAGTACCACCAAATGGGGTCCACCATTTTGAGATCCCCTCATATTTTGCCCGGAATGTTTGGTAGGCATGTGAAAGACGGCGGCTTCTGCTGGATTTTCCGAGGGGCATTGGCTCATGCTCACTTAGGCGGCGGCCAACCCTTCACATCTTGGCTGCTCCACCCACGACAGATACATAGATAGATAGGTTTAGGATTAGAAGAGATAGGATTAGGATCAGAACTAGCATTAGGATTGGGCGGATTAGGATAGAATGGGATGGAATAGGATAGGATAGGATAGGATAGGATAGGATAGGATAGATTGTGTGTGTGCGCGTGTGTTTGCGTTTGTGTTTGCGGTTGTGGTTGTGTGCGATTCGGGTTGCGGCGTCTTATCACTCGGTTCGATAGGAATTCGGGGTTCAATAGTGTTTTAGGATGTATCAATATGTATATATATATATATTATGTATATATGTATATGTGTATATATATATATGTACATGCAGAGCGCAAGCACTGTAGAAGAAAACATTGTAGAAGAAATTGAGGGGCTGAGATTGCCAAATCAAGTAGGTTGCAACTGCATTTGCTGCTAAAAAATTGAGCACAACTAGATCGTTAGTCCAATTTCTGAGCAAACTTGTGTGTGAAGAAGAAAGCATGTTTGACCATCAGGGCAACAAATCCAGGGCCTTAACTTCATTTGGGGGAAGGTTCTCAGAAAGGCTCCAAACAGCTCACGAATGGTATTTTTTAACCGTCAGGGAAGTACCCGCTCAGAAATCCAAGACATTCAACCCCTTAATTGCTTGGCGAGGGACAACTGTGCCCCGGATTTTGAGCCAATGTCGTATAATCAGTGTCAGAGGTGCAGGTGTAGCACTACATCAACTCAGCTTGCTGTGGCTGGCTGCCTGGGGCTCTTCAACCACCGAGAAAATGGTTCGGCTTCACAAGAAAGAAATTTTGAGCCCGAAAGGCTGCTAAGAAATTGAGCCTCTGAATTTCTAGCAAAGGAGTCCTTCACAGCCCGAGATTACCGCCCAGTGAATCAAGACAAGGTTTAACAATTGGCTAAGATAAATCCAGCCCTCCTGGCTCTAGAGGGGGTAACAACCAGCCCTTTCAAAGACGAAATGGCTGCTAAGCAATTCAGCCGCCTCCCTGGGCCTCGACAAACCGATTTCTTACACAGTCGCGTGTGTATATGTAGAGGTTCGTCGTACGTTCGTGAAGCCAAAAGGACCCTGAGATCAGGAGCGCCTGCAGGTCTTGGCATCGTAGTCATGCCATCTCCTGACCGCAGAGCAGACCACATTCAACAAATGGGAGTTGGGCCCAGCTACGACAAAAGCAGCCTAGTGCTTGCTTCATTTGAGGCGTGACATGCAGCTACTAGTCAACGAGTCCAGCTTGATTTCTTTGAGGCATGGCACATAAAATGCATTTATAACTTGCTGAGATGAGGGGCCCGACAAAAGCATCACTTGTTCATTGTGGCCGAAGGCAAAACCCGCAAATTTATCCAACTCCACCACCATGCTATCTGGATTTGCCTCTTGACGACTTCTGTTAGGAGAGAGGTCTCTCAGCGAAGCCTTGCAAATGACCGGTTTGCTTATGGTGGGTGGATTATTCCAGTCACAGAGCTTCATCCAGCACTTTTTGTTGATCCATCCAACATCACAAAAGCGGCAAGATTCACCTTTCCGCAACCCCTGCTTGCAGTATGTGTTTCGGTAAAGGTGGCACCGGTGCATGACTACACCTGCTCCTTATGCCAAGCCTTATGCAAATGGGAATCACACATTCGCTGAAGCACGAAGTCTTAGTTGCTTGTGGCCATGCCGCTGATGCACATGATGGTTGACATTAGTTCTTCCTTTGTATTCCGGGCCGTTCGCTTGAGCAGCACTCAACGAAGTGCGGTTCCGCGACACTGGTCACACAAATCCATGATACAGAGCCTCCGACTATTTGACCCTGAAAAAAACAAGATGACTGACCCATTTTGGACTCCCTGCATTTCCTCAGTCCAAGGAACAATCCCCTGTCTTTCAAGTTGCGATAAAGGGAACCATATATAACTTACAATTCCTGCGTGCCCTGGGGGCCTGCGCAGAGCAATAAAACACTTGGGCGGCTGATTGTATTGCTATGTCTCCCGATTCTCAAAAACCCTTCGCCCCTTCGCCCGGTTTTCCTCCTGTGTGGGCCATGGCTCCTTGCGCCTCACAAAAGCGGCACTGACTTATGATCCAGTAGACGGAACCACAACTAGTTGATCCCAGTGACCAAAACCAGGTCACCAGCCAATGTTCCTTTAGCTGTTTGAAGGGTGATTCCCTTGGTTACGTACTATATACAAACGGAATCGAATCACTGGGATAGCTGATGGTTGATTAATTACTGTCAGCATCGGATTTTCATCTGGACGACCATACTAATCAGGGTGGGAAACTCGCTCTTTTTAGTGGGGAGTGCTCCATGTTATGGGAATTTCTCAGAGTGGTATGCTTCTCCTGGGTAGTCCGAGCTCAACATTGCTACTTGTAACATGAAGCAGCATGGCATCAAGCCCTTGTTTAAACATGCGTGCCGTTTGGGCTAACCTTCCTTGGGGGTTCCCTTTGGAGGGGTGCTGTGGGTGCTTGTCACGATGAAGCAACCCGCCTAAAATGACAGCCCTTGCGGGAAACGCAACCCAGCAGGACCTCGAGTTTGCCCGCATTCTCAGTCCAGGAATGGATTGGCAGCACGGGTGCATCAAACCAGCAGATTGCAAGACAGGCTGCTTGTGTTGTGGTTTGGGGTGTGAAAGGGTGACAGCAAGTTGTCTCTTTTCCTAGTTGCCCGGGGTGCAGGGGGTTGTAACCCAACTGATCACAAGGCGCCCGGTTGTCCATGATACGCAAAGAGCACCTTTGGAAGGATCATGCAAGGCTAACTCACTGGAAATAACAGTGCGCACTTTTTGGCCTTGAAGTAGACTTCACAGGGTTCCCTCAAAAAGTTCCAAAGTTTGGCTTTGAAGGAGTGGGTATCCAACAAGGGAAAAGCGGCTGTGACTGAACAAAAAGCAAGCCACTTTGGCTGCGAGCACTTCTGCCATCGGACCCGGCGAGCAAAAAGGACTACGGGGCTGCAACTGGTTCGCAATAGGGGGGGGGTGCAAAATAGGAATCGGGCCTCGCAAATGGTTGGTTTCCTGTTAGTTTCCCTTTAAATACCGACCAGAACGAGTCATAAGCCATTTTCATTAAATAAACTCTCGGAAAGCGACGGAAGCGATGGGTCCACCTGCCGAGCAAACAACCACCTTGGCCACAAGATTGTGCTGTGTCTTGCTTCAGGGTTTGTTCCGCGCCTTGAAGAAAGGAAAATCACCATGTTGGAGGTTACCCATGTTGAGACAAACCCCATTGGATCCCCAAGTACCGGACCTGCATGGCAAGCTCGCTTTACCCCAGAATCGGTGAGCTTGGTTGAAAATCCAGGATTCCACTGGTTTCAGCGGGAACCAAAGGAAGGAGGCAAACCCATATGCATTCTTTTCCTTGTGGGGCGTTGCCGAGTAACCTTGTTGTCTAGGGGGCATTTGATGAGAGTCACCCATGTGACACCCTTGACTAGTGTGGAGTCCTTTGCTCACAACATTTGGACCCTTGACGCACGACCTCAGCTTTTGCCCCCAACCACCCCTATGTTTAATTCAGGTCCCATACTTGTTGAGTAAACCTCCTCAACTGTAAAAAAAAACCGAAAACAACAACACCAAACAAACAAAAACGAAAACACAACACACGAACACATCAAACAACACATCAATTAATTCACTACACATAGTAAACCCACAAATGTAGCATGGCGTGAAAACACTATCCCGGTCAACCCTGTGCGCCAGAAAGCCCCAAACCCCAAACCCCGCCTGCGACTGCGCCTCCCAGGCAGGCCAGGCTTCGCCTGAAGGAAATCGCTGCTTTGGGCCAACTTGGCCCATATGGGTGTGTCTTTGTTTGGGCGGAACCCCCTTGTTGGTTGGCATAGGGAGAAAAAGAAAACATATCATCTCGGGTATACCGTATACCGCATAGTTTTGGAGACCCGAGTGGAGGTCCAAAAATCTGCAGCTGAGTGGAGCGAGCGTGTGCCTGAACCCGTCAGCTAGCGCCAAGGAGACCCAAGTTGGAACTGTCTGCAGGCCATGATATTTTGTTCGTCTCCATGGGTGCCGGACCGGCCACATGTTTGACCATTCCCAAGTTCAACCTCCGGCCAGGTGGTTGGTTAAACGGAAACAACTTCATTTGATGTATTGAAAATAAACTCCATGTAACTGTATGTTTTCTCTGAAAGTATCCATGGCAGGCTTCTCAAATTTGGTGACCATGATCATTCCAGAATTACCGATAGAAATAACCTAAATGAGGGGCTCAGAAACTCTCACACTTGCGGGTTGTTGAGCATCACAAAGCCGGTCCTTGCGAAATCGGCACCTAGTTGCTTTCTGTTTAAAGACAAGGCCATTTGGCCCTATGTCATCCCAAAACTGACCACCAGAATCGTCAGTTTACTCGGGCCTGAAGAGCAAATGAGTTAAACTGAAGGCCTGGAAAAGCGCGGAAAAACCACGCATCGACTTGAGGGGCAACAATCCGTTGGATTGCTTTAGCACCCGGCACAAGCAAATCGATACAGTATGAAATTCTGAGGGAGGGGGTACTCTTTGGTGCACATCGTTTAGTTTGGGATTCACGTCCACCAACCACTTGTGAGGTAGTTCCCTATCGAAATTCATCGCCAAACGGATCGCGTGCTTCTCAAAATGCGGCGCCCTTTCAATGGGTGGTGTGCCTTTGGCTCAAATGGAAACAACAAAATGACCTAGGAAAAAAAGAAGCATGAAAGGTCTCTTTCCCCACTTGGAGATTAGATGTTCTGGCCACCTGACACTTCGAATTGCCAGGGCCAGTGGCTGTTGGATTGTCCAAGAGGGGGTGGCTCCCGACGCCCCGTTTCCAGTTTCGTACACTTTTCCCCATGTTTCAGCGCCTTGGAAGCTCCGGGTTAGGTCTCAAAGTTGTGCCCCCCCCGCAGAAATGGCAGCCACATGGCCATGGGTCAAAATCCCGTACCCCACATCCCAATCCCAACTGAAATAGAGTAAAATGGGTGGTGCACCTACCCCAAAATGGTACCATTGGTTTTGACGGGCACCCTCAAAAAAGGCCACACCCCGGCTGCTGTGTTTGCGGCGTTCCCCCGCCTTTGCCCCAGCCTTTGGCCCAGGCAGCTCCGTCTCCTCCCGCTCCGCGAAACGGAATTCGACACTGGTCGGACGTCGGGTCAGGGGCATGTGGTGAAGGCCAGGATTTCCACCGAAGTTCTCATATTCTCGCAACTAGCCTCAAAATGGTGGTCTCCTTTTTGTCTGGCTGGAAAAGTCAATGATTGAAATTGCCAAATTGTATCATCGGTTTTGGCATAGGTGTGGGCCTGGGCCCTGCAAATTTCTGATCGCGCAATCTTGGTTTGCGACAACACCTTGGACCTGATGTGTGTCTTCATGGCTTTTGCTATTCTCTGTTGTTCTGGGCAGGAAAAGTTACGGGATGGGCCCTTTTGTAACTAAAAGGCGCAGGGTGTCTTTTTCGACCCAAGTGGGTTAAACATTTGTAGCAAAGGTGCCATGGCTTTGTGCCGGCATCCACTCCTGTGTTGGTGAACCCCCAATCCCCAACAAAGGGTCCCATAATGGACCAACAGTCAAAGGAGGAAGAGGAGGAGGACGCTAAAAAAGAACTGGAGCAACTGCGCACATGGGTATATAATAGCTCGTATCGCAAAGTCGGTGGGTACTCACTACGGATTCGTTTTGGACTCGTTTTGGCTAGTTCGGTTGTTGTGTCTCCCTCGCCAAGAAGTCGGCCAATGACTTGAGAATCTCTTGTCGTCTGGCGTCTGGCTGTCGGCCACCCTTCTGGTCTTCGAGGGGCCCCCGTCTCCTTTTACAAGTTGCAATCCCAACTTCTTAGTATGACCGTAGCATGCCCTCAGATCCAGCTATAGAATGGGACTAGTTCACTCAACTAAACGTTGGCCCTTCTTGATCAGCATGAAATACACTGCGCTGTAGTTGCCTTTCGATCATCTGTCCGTTTCAAAGCCCCTCAAATATTGACGCGATTCAAAAGATGGTCATGACAGAGTCCGCTGATCAAGCTGTGCATGGTTGTGACGAATAACCCTTCCTGTGATACCAAAGTGGGGCATTCCCATGACTAGTTGGTCACTGCAAAGGAGCGTCCCTTGGTATAAAGTTGCTAAAAAACCTCGGTTGAGTGTCTGTGAGAGAGAAAGAGTTTGTCCACTGTGAAGTACGTCAATCGGCTCTATACCTACGGCTGGCGTCCCTTCAAATCGATCGAAGTCGCGCCAAACATTCACATCGTGCACGGCAAGCAGGCAACAGCAATGGCAAAAAAAGCAAATGTCAGCAACAACCGCAACAAACCCAATGCAAAAAGAGCGCTCCTTGCCACTGGCCTTCGGCTGCTTGCCACTGGCCCTCGGGCCACTGGGGCTGGCCCTGGGGATGCTGCTGCGGCGGATGCTGCTGCGGCGGATGCTGCTGCTGCGGATGCTGCTGCTGCGGATGCTGCTGCTGCGGATGCTGCTGCTGCGGATGCCCCGAAGGCTGCCCCTGAGGATGCTGGAGATGCCCCTGAGGGTGGCCTTGTGGGTGCGCCTGGGGATGCCCCTGGGGCCAGTGGCCGTCCCAGCCGGGCCAGCCTGCGCATTGAAACGACTCGCGCGAGGTAAGCAGAAAGGGAGCCCGGAGGTTTCATCAACCCCTTGGCTTGTTTTTGGTCGGATCCTCAAGTTCCCGACAACTTGGCGTGGCCATCTGTGACATGCTTGGCCGAGTTGAGGATGGACACCCATCCTCAAGTCCCCGGTGTTTACTTTGCTTCGCATCCTAAACTTGGATTTCCCCTCAATATCAGGGGGTGTTCAAATCTTAGCCCCTAATTATAGAAAGGGAAAAACCAACCGTCCGTGACTCCCTTGCCCTGAAAATTGAATTGTTTGTCTGTCAGAACTAAGCTAGCGTAGCATCAGCAAACTCTGAATTACTTGTTGGGATTGGTGTTTAAGGCTGAAGGGTACTATTATTCATTGGGAAGCCTTGGGTGGACATGATTCAAGTCCAATTTGTATCCACCAGCCAAGTATTGAGGGGTTCCCCATGAAATGTCTTTGCTGTTTGGAGCGGTGGCCACCAATTACAGGGTATTTGACCCGATTTGATACCTTCGCAGCTCAATGACCTTCGAACGGATGGTCGAAGTGACCAGCAAGATGGTCAACACTTTTGGAAGAGGACAAAGAGCAAACTGACATCTTCCCCTCGGCTTGGCCCACAGACTGGACCTTGCAGCTGCTGTTCCCCTATCTGGCAAACCCACATCGATGGGAAGTCGATATCAACCAACCATGTTTGGGAGTGTTGCAACCATGCCGTCATGTACAAATACATCCACAATGCAATTTGCACCGTAGCCCAAAAAATTAGACCGCTGCTCCGAAACTGCCCCCATATTCTCATGGGAATTTGATGAGTGTGCGAGATGGGCTTGTCTCACGCAGGCTTCCCTAAAAGAACAACAACTTTAGGAGTCTAGAAGCACCCTACAGTCATCCTGTTGGCGGCAGTAGCCAGCTTCCTTGGTGTGCTGTGTTGCTTTCTGCTGGTGGATTTACCCCAAAAACAACACTTTGGGATACCGACTCCAACTGTGAAGTTCACATTTGTTCATTCAGACTGAAAATAATCTAGGGGCCTTTTCTGAAAAAAAAGAAAGGAGGCAAACTTGTGGTGGAGAAAAAAAGACGCAGAGGAAACCACTACCATTTGGCATCAGGATCAACTGATGTTGAATGGGTCTGGTCAAAATGCACACCCAACTCCCCATGCGCCCGCCTTTCCCCTGCCATGCCATCTCCATCGAAGCCTCGAGATTCAGCCGAGAGTCGGGAGGCAAGGGAGCTGGAGGCTCTTGCAAGTGGGTGCCGAAGACTCATTGACACTTGTTCTACCACGATGGTTGAAAGGTTTGCTATGGCTATAGCCCCCTGGGACCCCATATGGCCGTTTTTTTTTGGTCATACGCCTTTGACCGAAAAAAATGGCCATACAGTTTTTTACGTTTTTTTTTCAACATGTCGAAAAAATATGGGTTTCATACGGGTGATTTACGCAAATGACCGAAAAATCATGGCCATACGTGCAAATACGGCCAAATACGGGAGTTTGACCGAAAAAAAACAGCCATACGGGGTGCCAGGCCTTACTACAACCATCATAAAACCAGGTAGTACCTGCTATGGGATTCGGTTTTGGGCGCTGCTCAAGTGGGCACCGCGCAACATGTCACATGACTCTTGGACCGACGATCGCTAGCATTTGGAACCTTGCAAGGGGCCTTTTGAGTTGTAATCCCGGCAAAGATGTGTAAGGCAACAAGCAGCTTCGAACTGTTCCTAGGGACTGGCCCTTAACCTTCCCAGGTTTTCAAAGGGGCCCTTTTAAAAGGGCTGGGTACATCCAAACTTACAAGGGAATCCTCTAATTCAGCTGCGATTGGATGTTCAAAGGCATTCTATCTTTTCAGGGACCCTGTTGAATACGACTCCTCAAGCCCGGGTCAAGTTGTCCGGAGTCTCCGCCTCGTGCCCCGCATTCGGGCCTCGGAGCCAGTGGAAAACCCGTGACCCGACAGGTGGGAAAAGAACTCTTAGTGAATTGCTGATCCCTCACTAAAAGTTATATACACAAATCCTAAGACTCTAAACATCTAGAAGTCTAAGGGTATGGCTGGGAACCGCCGATTGAAACCGCTTCGGGTTGATTCCGTTCGTGGGACACCTATAGGCCACTGAACCAGGGGCGCATGGTGAGGAACCCACGAAGGGATTTAGAGGGCTCGACTTGCCAAACACTCATCACTGCCGGCTTCAACGAACCCTTGACGCCAAGCCCCGTGACGTGTAGCCCTAGTTGGGCCTGTCTTCGAATGGGAGATGGTGTCTCTTGAAGCACGCAAAAACATGGTATCATTGCAAAAGAAACACACTCATTAGTGTCTGCGTGTGTTTTGAAGGGAACCCCCATTTCGGGGTGCTTCAAAGTTCAAACGGGAATTCCAAAGGACACCGGGAAAACCGGATTCATCTGCGTGTGCCAAAAACCAAGGTCGATTCTTCTGCCTTCCTGGACAAGTTCGGCATATCTCCAAGAGAAAACCATAAGAGCACCCGAAGGCCCAAACACTCTCCGATGTTTCTGTAAAGGAAGCATTCAAACCCCGAGGCCCACACCGCTCCAGGCAGGCATCTGGGCGTTCGGCACCTTAGGTAGTGCTGACATCTGTCTAAGTAAATTTGTCATAAGACATCCGATCCACAGGAATTGCCGGTCGGATACATCAAAATGATCCGTCCCCTTTAAGTCTCCGTTGGCTCATTCTTCGGCCATGCAGCAGTGCAGCAGCCAGCAAGGAATCCTCACAAAAAGAAGCTTCATGCATGAGATTCGCACACCTTCCGACAGGGTGACATCGCCACAATCAATTTGCGCAGACCTGTCATTGAGTGCGCCCGAGCATCACGTGTCGGAGCAAGCAAACCAGGCTCGGCGTCAGTGGAAATCGACGCTCGGCCATCCGTATCATGTAATGCTTGCGGGTCCAACCCCCACTGCGCTTCAACTACTTGCGAGCCAAAGATCCGGTAGCCTCTGGAAGGCTGCCCCTCAACTAAAACAAACATTGGCTCATGAAAGATGGGTAACGCTAGTCTTTGACGCTGCGAACACTTTGACTTTGTTGCAAAGTAGTGGTTCGTGGGGTGAAAAAGCATACATAAAAACCAAGCCGACTTGGAGCTCAGGGCGGCGCTGGCATGCGGCTCTCCTCTGCCTGAACCGACAGCGGAAGTAGGAATGAGACTCAACCCCGCTCCCGCTCCCCTGACACCCCTGGTTCCTCCGAAGGCAGAACGTTAGGATCTTCTGTTGGAGAAAGGTGTGGGTGGGTGGGTGGGCGGGCGGGCGGGCGGGCGGGCGGGCGGGCGGGCGGGCGGGCGGGTGGGTGGGTGGGTGCCTTGTTTGCAAGAGTTGTTGGAATCGTAACCACAACTGTGAGAGATTCTGTGATACTAGAAGGACTTCCCCCAGTATCCCCAAGATCTATTCACTATCTAAAACGGGTTGCCGGGGCATCACGTTAAGGAACCACTACCCTGCCAAGTTTGACCTAGCTTTTATCAGTCTTGCGGTTTCCCCAGGCTAGACTTACAACCAGGCAACCCCTCACTTCCACAACCCTGCACCGGGTCCTTTCTTTCAGGCTTACGACTTAGGGGCTAGCTCTTTGAACAAACTTTGCTCAACCTTGCTTGCTTGGGTAGGACCAGCTTTCCGTGCAAAGAAGAAAGGATAAAGCACACACCGCACGTCAAAGTGTTGATCCCAAAGCACAAAACGAGGCGGCTTGAAAAGCATACAAGGTACCGTGTGCTCAGATTGGAGATCACCAGTGCCCAAGTGAGGAACACGGTCGGCACGGGTTACCAAAGCGAGTCGCAAAAGGTGTGAAAGTCTAGTTACCCAAGACAATACAAATAATATCATCCCAACTCGTGCAGGATTTCCATCCACAGTATGAAAGTATCATGTTGCTTCAAAAACCTCATGTCCAGCTCATAGCTTCTTCCAAGGAGGGAATCTATTCTCGGTTTGTCGACTGCCGATTGCATTCAGCAGCTTTTCGGCGTTCCATCCGCGTCGTGGGCGCAGAAAAATAATCGTGTCTTACATGGTATCATGGAGATGGTTGCCATCAAAACAATTTACGAGCCTTCCAATGTCCATCCGTGCGCGAACAGTTGTCGAATCTAAGATAAGTATTAGCGAGGAAGCATCCTTCATGTGTTTCATGATGGTATCCCGTGACACCTTCATATACTTTGAAGCTGGAAGCACTTGGAAGTAATCTTGAATGGCCGGATCCAGCACAAGGGGAGTTCCTAGGTGCCAGTATTGCTCCACTGAATCAAACGGCCAGGCAATATACCTTCGGCATGCCGCTCAAGGCTGTGTTTTTGGTTCGAATGGACTCAAATCCAGGACCTATTCGTTGAAGGGTACGTGTACCTCTTCTTTCGGGGGTCACCAACAAAACGAACCCGTGATACCGCCTGTGACTGCTGCATCTGCTGCATTTGCTGCACCGGCTGCATTGGCTGCGGCTGCATTGGCTGCTGCATTGGCTGCTGCATTGGCTGCACCGGTCGCATGTGGGGCCTGGGTAGAAAGAAGTACAGATCTTCGGAGACAATACGGGTGCCGTGGGAGCCTTGTATGTTGCTCGATAACACACATAATATAAAATCAAGCATGTTGGGGTTCCTAGCAGTTTGTGGACTTCAAATGGCGCGCAAGAAGCTCAGGGTTTGTTGAGCCTACTCAAGAAGCGAGAAAATGACGGACTTTGCCTTCCCGTTTGGACTTCCCTTTGAAGACGGTCTAGCATGAAGCCGAATGTCCAAAAGCTACCATGGAAAGTTGGTGTTGACAAAGCCCCCCGCCCCGAAGAATTGGATCAAAACCAGAAAAAGCTCAAGACATGCACTGCGTTCAAACCTGGTCAGGAATCGCAAAAGTTGAGTGCCTCTGGGGACCCTGGTTTTAACACACACACACACACACCTGGGTGAAAAGCGACTTTCAGTCACTTGCTCGTGAATCAACCAGGGAACTGCTGAAAGTTGTCGAGCAAACATCTCTTTCTGAATGACGTCCATATCCTCCCACTGTTGAATCTGGCTGGGGCTTCCTGGTGTGGAGCCGTCTGGCGGGAGGGGAATAGAGAGAGCTACGAACTGACACGCTTTCTTCTCCCCTGTTTCATGAGACCCCAACCGAAGCAATTCCCATCCGTTTTCCCCTCGAAGGCCGTGGCTGCATCTGCGGAAAGCCAGGGCCTTGCAGGTAAGGCAATCAGGAAGATTGCCTTGCAGGACCCCCCCGGTCAGGTTCAATGGTAGGGGGCGGGAGTGTAACGTTCAAGATTCCAAGGGAATTCCGATGGCTTCAAAGGATCTAAGGGGCCAAGGATCCGCCAAAGAGACCGACCAAGCCAGGCCAAGTACAGAGTTGCAAATCCCTGCCTGCTCCTAGTCGCAATCCGTAGGAATATGGAGGTGAAGGTCGTGGGGAGCCA
>CAUJNA010003398.1:221535-231535 GCA_963377175.1 Effrenium voratum | reverse complement strand
GGGGGGGTTTGCCTGGATTTCAATTGGGCACTCGCAGAATCCCTCTTGAATACATTCAAGGTCTGATACCAAACATAAGCCGTTCCAAGGTGCTGGGCCAAATACAGACCCGTTGCAAAAGCTAACTTGTTGCTTTTCCGCATCCCCATGGTCGGCTTAAAGGACGGATTCATGAAAACCAAAAGGGCAAAAGGGCAAACCAGACAAGTTCAGCCTGGCAACGTGTGCTGCTTGACAATTGAAAGGGAAAGGCCGCGGGAAGGTCACCCAAACGCCCTCATCTGAAAAGCCCCTCGGAACATGGCGAGGCTACCCGTTTGAGCATCGCCGGGCAAGATGCGCCCGGCTCAGCTCCCGAGATGCGCCCAGGCCTTGTTGCCGCTACCGGGCGCAGGCTCCTTGACCTCGAAGGCGCGGTTCCGTTGTTCCGGGCCGTTCAGTTTGCGAGAGGCTACGATTCTATCGGCGAATCGCATTTACCTCCGAGTTGTTGTTCCTACATCATCATATTCCTGCAACAAACAAATAAAACAGATTCTAGGATCTTCGGCGAAACGGATTCTCCAGTTGTTTTAAATCTTTCGGCGACCTGCGTCCCAGCCCGAGTCCCCGACTGCCAGGTACGCGCCGCTTTGGTCCTTCATGCTGGAGATGTTCTGGCCTGACGGTTGATGGGAAAACCAAGGCGTTCAGCGGAGCCCGAGGTGCGAAATGGAAAAACAACCAGATCCGATTCGGCCAATGTGTTAATTAAATGGAAACAAAGGAAGGGTTGTTTCAACAAAAGGTGATTAAAATTGCTGAAACAGTGGGGTTGGCCCCACTTTGCTACAGGCACGCTTGCACTTGAGTCTTTGTTCTGCCCCAGGTAAAACATAAAGACACTAAACCTGTATGTGAATACACAGTCATATAAGAACCTATGGAGGTCCATGGGGTGTTGAGCCCGAGCTCGTCATGCGCGTGAACAGCCTGGGGGACTCATGGCCAAATCTGCGGAAATTAAGCCAACCCCTCGCTCAAAGATCAATCTAGCCATGCAAAACACACAAAGCAATATGCACACACAAGGTGACACACACACACACAAACAAACCCGTGCGCGTCACACACAGAGACACAGACCCTTATGGAGAAACAATTGGTCACCGCCCAACATCCCCATTGGCCAATTTAGGTGGTGGTGCAATTGGGGCTATCGTAAGGCTTTACAAGCTTATAATCATGTCGCTAGAGTCAAAAGTCAACAGGTTGTGGGCGCTGCTGAAGTGGGGAGTTTGCCTTTGACACCGCACCTCCGGTCCGTATTTGAATCCTCACTTTTACCATCATGAGGGGGACCCGCCCCTCTTTTTAACATGCATGCATAAATTCCTACCTACCTTGCCGGAGAGGAACTATTGATGCTGAAGATATAGGAAGCCTGGCTGGACATGCGGGGGATGTTGAAAACGATGCTGATGATGTTGACGTAAAATACGTACATTTCGTGAGAAAATGCTGTAAAATACATAATTTACTAGCCAGGACGGAAAACAAAAAGCCCAAAATAAAACAAAACAAAACCTAAATAAACTCTCGACCCGTTATATACTCACCGAAACAAAGTTGATTGTTGGGGACACGGTCAATATTCACCATGCCTCATGTACACCTTGGTAACATTTCATATTAGAACCAAAAGTCGAACGGAGAACCGCGGCAGCCCCCCCCCATGATGATTGAAAAAGTGATGATTCAATTAAAGGAGCGGGGGTTGGGGTGGGGGCGGCAGCCCCCCCCCTGATGATCGAAAAAGTGATGATTCAATTAGGGCCAAAAGTCGAAAAAGCGGGTTGGGGAGGGGCGGCAGCCCATCATCATTGAAAAAGTGATGATTCAATTAGAAAGTGAGGGGCGGCAGCCCCCCCATGATGATCAAAAAAGTGATGATTCAATTTGGGGGAAAGAATCTAAAAAGTAGCTGTCGCATAATGATCGTGCATTTTAATCGCAAGGGGCGGGGGGGCCAGAGCGGAACTGGCGATGCTGAGGATGCAGGAAGCCAAGGCCAAAAACAAACTGGGAAAGCAGAGGATGCGAAAAGCCAAAGCCAGAAAGCCGACAAAAGCCACAAAGCCAAAAAGCCACCAGACGCAGCGAAACTGGCAATGCAGAGGATGCGAAAAGCCAAAGCCGCAAAAGCCGAATGAACCCACAAAGACAAACAGAGAGGAAGTGTGAATGCAGAGGATGCGAAATGAAAAGCCACAAAAGCCACAAAAAACCCACGTAAAAGCCACAAAAGCCAAAAAGCCGAAAGTCACCCACCCTGAAGAAGAACAAAAACAACCATTAAAAAACAATGGCCTCCGTGTATAACCCCTATGTTCTGTTGACAATTTAGTGAGTGTGCCATGTCATTCTCTCTACAGCACATGACAGAACAAATGGACTGCTCATATTGGTCCCTGCAAACCTAACCAAGTAGAGAGCCTCAACTGTTACCAACTGTATGCAAAATAGGGGGCCTCACCTGTTGCCGTCCTGTGGAAACACTTCAACTAACCCTTCACTTTGTGGGGCTCCCCGAAAAAACAGAAGAAGAAGTAACCCTTCACTTTGTGGGGCTCCCCGAAAAAACAAAAGAAGAAGTAACCCTTCACTTTGTGGGGCTCCCCGGGAAAAACAACAACTTCACTTTGTGGGGCTCCAAAAAAAAGAGAGAAGAAGTAACCCTTCACTTTGTGGGGCTCCCCGAGAAAAAACAAAACCTTACTTTGAGGGGCTCCCCCCCCGAAAAAAAAGACAACAAAAGTAACCCTTCACTTTGTGGGCTCCCCGAGAAAAAACAAGATAACCCTTCACTTTGTGGGGCTCCCCCAAAAAATAGAAAAGTAGACCTTCACTTTGTGGGGCTCTCTGAAAAAAAAGAAAAAGACAACAAAAGTAACCCTTCACTTTGTGGGGATCCCCGAGAAAAAATGGGGAACAAAAAGTAACCCTTCACTTTGTGGGGCTCCCCTAAAAAAAATTGAAAAAAACGTAACCCTTCACTTTGTGGGGCTCCCCGAAAACAAAAAAAAGTAACCCTTCACCTTGTGGGGCTCCCCAAACAAACAACAACCCTTCACTTTGTGGGGCGACAAAAAAAGTAACCCTTCACTTTGTCGGGCTCCCCGAAAAAGCAAACAAGTAACCCTTCACTTTGTGGGGCTCCTCGCAAAAAAATGGAAAAAAGAAAACCTTCACTTTGTGGGGCTCCCCGGGAACAAAAAAAGAAGAAGTAACCCTTCACTTTGTGGGGCTCCCCGAGAGAAAAGAAAAAACTTACTTTGAGGGGCTCCCCCCCCCCCGAAAAAAAAGACAACAAAAGTAACCCTTCACTTTGTGGGCTCCCCGAGAAAAAACAAGATAACCCTTCACTTTGTGGGGCTCCCCCAAAAAATAAAAAAGTAGACCTTCACTTTGTGGGGCTCTCTGAAAAAAAGAAAAAGACCAAATAAGTAACCCTTCACTTTGTGGGGATCCCCGAAAAAAAAAAAAGAAAAAAAAGTAACACTTTACTTTGTGGGGCTTCCCGCAAAAGAATGGAAAAAAGTAACCCTTCACTTTGTGGGGCTCCCCGAAAACAAAACAAACAAAAGTAATCTTTCACTTTGTCGGGCTCCCCGAAAAAAAATCGCTTTGTGGGGCTCTCCGGAAAGAACAAAGAGACAAAAACGTATCCCGTCACTTTGTGGGGTTCCCCGAAAAAAAAGATATAAAAAAGAGAAAAACAAAAAGTAGCCCTTCACTTTGTGGGGCTCCCCGGAAAAAAAGTAACCCTTCACTTTGTGGGGCTCCCCGCAAAAAAATGGAAAAACAAAGTAACCCTTCACTTTGTGGGGCTCCCCGAAAACAAAACAAAAAAAGTAACCTTTCACTTTGTGGGGCTCCCCGAAAAAAAAAAAGACAAAACCGTATCCCTTCACTTTGTGGGGTTCCCCGAAAACAAAAAAAACAAAAACCTTCACTTTGTGGGGCTCCCCTAAAAAAAATTGAAAAAAACGTAACCCTTCACTTTGTGGGGCTCCCCGAAAACAAAAAAAGTAACCCTTCACTTTGTGGGGCTCCCCAAACAAACAATAACCCTTCACTTTGTGGGGCGACAAAAAAAGTAACCCTTCACTTTGTCGGGCTCCCCGAAAAAGCAAACAAGTAACCCTTCACTTTGTGGGGCTCCCCGAAAACAACAAAAAGTAACCCTTCACTTTGTGGGGCTCCCCGAAAAAGCAAAAAATCAACCCTTCACTTTGTGGGGCTCCCCGGAAAAAAACACAAACAAAAAAGTATCCCTTCACTTTGTGGGGCTCCCGGCTCCCCGAGAAAAACAAAAAGAGAAAAACAAAGAGTAACCCTTCACTTTGTGGGGCTCCCCGAAAAAAAAATAAAAAAAAATAACCCTTCACTTTGTGGGGCAAAAAAAAACGTATCCCTTCACTTTGTGGGGCTCCCTTCACTTTGTGGGGTTCCCCGAAAAAAAAACAAAAAAGAAGTAACCCTTCACCTTGTGGGGCTCCCCGAAAAAACAATATCCCTTCACTTTGTGGGCTCCACCCCAAAAAAAAAACCTTCACTTTGTGGGGCTCCCCGACAAAAGCAAAAAAGAGGTAACCCTTCACTTTGTGAGGCAAAAAACAAAAACAAAAAAGTGGCTCGTCTTTCAGGCAGCGAGTGGCGAGTCCCGAGTCCCTGGTCGCCGCCTTTGGGGCCAATAAGCCGCGAGATCAGCCGCGGCTCAATGTCCTGCATCGAGGCGGAGGGCAGGGTTGTGTCTCAAAAAACGCAGACCCCCACACATTTCTCCCGAAATTGGAGGTGGATTGCCCAAACTATTGCAAGTAAACAATTTCAAACACTCAATCTCGAAACTGTCGTTGTCGACTCAAAAAACGATACTCTGAGAGTAGGTCGATCATTTTTCTGGGGAACCCACCAAACAAAAACAAGAACTGGCATCTTCTCCCAAAGTGCAAGTTGGCAACTGTTTGCGAGCGAGAAAAAAGAGAACACGACCTCACTTGCCCAAATGAATGGACCTGAAGATCACCTTTTGTGACCAAAAGCAAAAGAAAAATAGAGACCAAACCGTTTGACGACTAAATATGGTCAACTGGAATTTGCCGGTTTAGGTCCCCGGTTGCCCGAGCAAAAAGCACCAAAAGGACATAGCTGGGTTGCCCTTTTTCTGGGGCTCGGTTACTCAAACCGCGGGCCGAAGCCTCGGGATGGGGTTCTCTCTACAAAAATGGGCCCGTTGTCACGCGAATGGTTACCAATACAACATAGGAATTATACTAACAGATTTTTTGTACTGGGAATAGCGACAATAATCGATTTAGAAATGGGTATCAACCACCATTTGATGAATTTCACCTGAGCCACGGGTCAAAATGGAAAAAAAATCGCGTAAATGTTAGTCCATGACTCCATTGACAGGCTGCCGTTTGGGGCACTTTTTTTGAACCACATGGATCGAATTCTCAGCTTAGAAACACCTCGGGTTCCTGGTCGTGTGGGCTGTTGAAAGACTTTAGCTGTCCGTTTCAGATCCCCGGCGAGGGAATCACCTTTGGGTCACAAATGGGTGTGGCTCAAAATTTAAGAGCTGGAGTTACGCAGGTTTTTTGTCTTTGTCTCCAAGGGACCCAAAAATGTTTGCCACTTATTTGAGCGACAGCCAAATGGAAACCCAACCACTAAACCAACTACGATCTAAGCAGCTACAACCGGACGGATTGACAAGCTGCATGCAAGGTGAATGCCCCCGAAGAAAGAAGAAGCTCCAATTCAAATGTGGCTTGGAAATACGGACGGTTTCGGATGGTTGCAGCCTAAAACTCACTTCCGATCGAGTGGATGGGCCAAAACAAGTAACCAAACCGTTTATTTCCCACTCATCCCAGCGACTCGTCCGGTTCCAAAGGCTTCTAGCTGTTTTTAGTTGGCTTAGTGGGCTGTCCCATTTGACCCGCTAAAACTTAAACTTTCAGCACGGGATCTGGGGACAGCCCACCGAAACCAAACCACGCAAAACTCGGGCAAGGAGTTGTTTGTACGCTTGTGGCAGCGTCGCAGGGTGGAATCGTGGGGACACTCATGGTGCTAAATTGTTTCTTACTGTTCAGCTTGATCCAAAGGAAAGCTTTCCCAACCCTTGGTATCGTAGCAACAACTCACTTTTCCGCAGCCACCTGCAAAGAAAGATGCCAACAGTGAAGGCAACCAAAAGGGGGATAGGCCCGTTTTTTCCAAACCCCAGCTTAATGCCCGGTTTGGTCAGGCGCAAGCTGGCGTCTTTGGGTTGGGCAGCGTGCCATCCCGACCTTGCCACTGCCCCCCTTCGACCAAAAACAAGGTCACGCCGTCATTAACTTAACGGCGCGGAGGAGTTCACAACCCTGGCAAACGGCCAATCAGCATTCCTGAGCATGAAGTAACTGCGGCATTGGCAAATCACCCGTGCTGCGCCGCCATTGGCAATTACGAAAGTGTTACGCAAGTATCGCCACAGCTCGGGATTCAGCCCGCCTTTCTTCTTAGCATGACCCAAGGTGGCAGCCACCTCTGCACGCCTTTCCAACTGTTGAATCGAACATTCTTGGCAAACTGCAGCGAACTATGGCTCACAGAACTGAAGTGTATGTCGTAGTCTTGGAGCCTTCGGCGGGCCAGTCGTAATTAGCAAGATTCGATGACGCACGCTAGGGCATATATAAGTCCATTTGCCTGTGTGATACAAAGGGAAGGTGCCCAAAAACCTGCACGCATTCGAGCAAATTGTGCTCCGCACGTTATTCCCCACCCGCCCCACCCCACCACACCAAAAGTAATCGAGGCGTCGACCAGGCCGGAACAACGGGAAAAGCGTTTGTATAAAAATGTGCGGAATGCTCCCCAGGTGGTACTTGGGTGTTTGATTCGATAAGTTAGTAAGTTGGTGGGAGCCTAGATTAACCCACAATCTTCAGAAGCGGTTAAAGGAGCTACCAGCTGCCAAAACAAAGCAAGATCACTGCGAGCTGCGAGAGCCTGATCTACTCACCGGATCCCTGAAGTAGGCGTTCCAGCGAACTTATATTCAAGCAGCCCAAGAAACACGGAAAGATTCACTGGACCCCCAAACGAGTTCCGCCAAAAGGCTCCCGCAGCTTTTGGTGTTTCAGGCATTGGGCGCCCCTCTTCTGCCGGGACCCAATGTTGAGTGGGTCCCGGGTGGAACATCCTGACAACCCGCGTTCTTCTTGTGTGTCTTAATGAAGGACTAGAGTCAAATCATATTGTTGGAATATGGGTATGTGTCAAAATACTCCCCCCACATGATGGTGCTCCCTTTGGTGTCACCCCAAAAGGGTTACCCTCAAGAACAGCGAGAGAGAGAGAGAGAGAGAGAAAGAGAGAGAGAGAGAGAGAGAGCGAGTGTGTGAGAGAGAGAGAGACAAATGTATACATATATGTATATATCACTGGTACCCGGTGTCGTAAACGCTGTTTCTGGAACGGCTCCAGCATCTCGGAGACGTTGCCAATGGCCGACAAGTCCCCCTCCACCACGGAGTTCACCTCGAAGCTGCCCCAAACCCCCTGCCCGCCTAGGTGGGATTTCTCTCAAGTGCATACGGTTCCTTCTCGTTTCCCTCTGTTCACCACATGCTGGCACAATCTTTCACATGCAGTAACTGTTGAAACTACGGTATGAGCGACGGGCTCATACTTCCTTCTTGAAGGTTCATTGAGGGTACCTTGCCCTCGTTTGGTGGGAAAACACGAGAGATTGGGCTTACTCTTCTCGTTCTCCCAGATGCACCTTGGATCAGAAGCAATTGCTGGGCACTGGACAGATTGCTATAATTCACTAACGGAAAGTGAGGAATCCCTGAAAGAGGCTTTCATCAGGAGCAACGTCGCAACCAGCAACTTGTGGCATTGCTATCTTGTTTGCCAAAACGGGAATGTCAACCACGGATTGAACCTGCTGGTTGACCTTTCGGGATGTTGGCCAAGGTGAAGGATCAACTCAGCGGCTGTTTCTCCCCAGCGGCCCCAGCACCACGGAGTTATTGTAACCGGGTTCTCATGAGTTTTGCTAGTTGCTCATATTTCCCCACATGTGGATCACTATCTAAACAGCGACTCTCTGCACATGACGGGATTTGGGTGTCCTTTGGGTTTTCCTTTTGAACCGCCCAAACAAGTTCCGATATTGCGACAAGCCCATGCCAAACAGGTACCTCTGTCTCACACCGAGGCGCACACAACACTTTGACACAGCTGTGACCATGGAAGCAGATTAGAGGAAATTGAAGTGTCCGGCCACGAGTCACTCAGTTGCTCAAAGGACCCAAAAACAAAAGACAAAAATGGGCGAAAAAGGGGTAACACAGAGGTCAAATAGATGTCGCGCACTGAAATTGCAAAAAAGAAACAGACTTGTGAAGATGGCGACCAGAACCGAACCCCTGTCAGATTGCGGAATCTTGCTACATCTGCATGAACAAAGCGTTGATATAAGCTTGGTTCAGCTTTTCTCTTCAGCTGAGTCCTCAACCCCTGTTACTCATCGAGTCTACCCAAACTACATAAATGATGGAAGGGGCAGACGCTTCCATTTCTGAATGTGACTGCCCCATGGCAAGTCCGTGCTGCTAAAATGATGCTCCAAAAGAAATATATATATATATATGTAGAGAGAGAGCCCAGAAACTTAGGAAGTGAGTCGTGCCGACCGAAGTGGCTTTATCATCATGGTTTATGTGACAGCAAAGACTATCAAAGTCACTCAAACAATCGTGGTGAAATCACCCACTTGTCAAGTAGGTTGAGCATCCGAGCACTTCCCTGCTTGACTTTTCTGCTAAACAGGATTGAAAAACAACAAATCAACTACCCATCCACTGTTGGCTTTCTCTTCAGGAAATTAACAAATTAAGTATTCATGCCCCCCCCCAAGATTTTGCATCTGGGCGGTCGGCCAAAGATCGGCAATGCTCCACTGCATGGGCGGTTCCAACCTCAGACCGTCCACTGGACTGGACCAATGAGGCGGCACCAAAAAAGCCCCGGTGGCCTCAAAAAGGCGCGTTCTTCTTGTGCGCTACCAAATGGCCTGGAGACAAAAGACCCCTTTGTTCTTGCGGAAGAGAAGTGTGACCTTGAAACGCCGTCCTGGCCCAAGTGACATGAGTTGAACTGACGATGTTAGACTGGCTTGCCTTCAAGACTCCTTTTCTTTTCAATACAATGTTAATCAAGATTTTCTTTCCAAATACCACTTAAATTAGGGTTTTATTAGAATTCTAACTGTGAAACAGCTTCTAAATAGGAATGCCTTCAAAGTCTAGATAGGAATTGCTGTCCAATTAGGATTTTGGCTAGAATTCAATTATAATTTAACTAGGATCTAGTAAGGAAAAACAAGCTGGTTGTGTCTCCCACGTAATTCAACTATATGATTTGAACCAGATTCTAAATGGACAATAAGTTCCGAGTATCTAGGATTCTAACTAGATGTTAATTGTAATTTAAACACAATCTGGTAAGGACACACAAGCTCGTTGCTTCTTCTAGTTTATTAGAAATGAATTGGACAATATATTATGTTGAATGTGACTTTAAATGGGAATGCCTTTCCAAGCAGGACCTTAAGTAGAATTCAGTTACAATGTAAATAAACTCTAAGGAAGGCGAGCTGCTGGATTCTTCCAATCTGCCTGCCTCTGAACAGAAGACCTCAACGACCAAACAACAACTCGAGAAAACCAAAACAAGAGAAAACCACCATTGTGTTGGTTGTCATTAAACAGAAAGCCGAAACAACGAACAAGCATTGAGAAAACCCAAAAACTCAAGAATGCCAAGAAACAAAACAAACAAAAACCATGTTTCCAGAACTCTTTCAATATGAGCAGTTGTCCAAAGAAGTCTCAAAGCATGTGTATTGTTTTTGGTTCTCGAGTTTCCTTTGATTATTGCTTTCTCA